>JAHWFO010040150.1:1199686-1224753 GCA_023313115.1 Rhysida immarginata
GGTCACCCATCTAGTGACTAGCCGTGCCTGATATTGCTTAACTTCACAAAAGTTGTGTTTTAGTAAAAGCCCACCAGGCAATGGCCTCCCCTATCTCTCAGGGTAGGCAAGATTTATGCAACTTTTTTTCTGAAATGTACATACACCATAACCCGTCTATAATGAAATTCAAAGGGACAAAAATTTATTACGTTTTATCCCGAATTCGCTATACACCATAACTTGCTTATAACGAAATTCACGTGGACAAAGAATTTTTTTCATTATAAATGGGATATGGTATTCGTAATAATTCTTCTGGGGCATCATTCTGTGATAATATGTATATGCTAAGTACAGCAAACAAATAAACAAACACAATTCCACAACAAAAGTTTAATAAAAGCTCATATGTACATTTTGCTGAAGAAGCTGACGTTGTCAGCAAAATGTACATATGAGCTATTATTAAACTCTTGTTGTGGAATTGTGTTTATTTGTTAGTTGTACTTAACCATTGTCCACAGTTTCTGGCCTTTCACAGGTATATGAATATGTATGCACTTACATCTACTAGACCTGCATGTGTACGCTTTAACGATGGTGCTGGCTCAGGTAAAGGCTCTTCATCTACACTTTCATTTTCAGATTCTCCGTTTTATCTGCCTTGAGAAGCATAGAGTTCAGTGTTTATGTGAAGTTACTGAACAATGGTGCTTGTGTTTTTCACTTAGCTTTTATGTAAAATGCTCTTAGAAGAGCGCTCCACACATAAGAGTCCTACATAATTCAAATGTGGTTTTTAGGCATCATTTTTTTTTTTTTTTTTTTAAATCGTGACTTTTTCACCAGAAAAGTAGAAAAATTCTTTCGTTATAACCAAATTTTCTTAATAAAATTCTTTGTTTTACCGGAGTAATTTTATATGTAAATTACATTTGCATTGGTGGGTCGGGCCGGAGAAAATTTTCGTTATAAGTGAAATTTCGCTGTAAGCGAGTTTGTTATAAATGGGTTATAGTGTATTTTGATTGATAAATGATAAAAATTTGGTATAATTTAATATGTAGATTCATTATAGAGCTATGAATTTTTTCTTCAAATAATGTTTTTTTTGATCGTGGTACTGTTGAAGAGGAGTAGCAGTTGTTTAAAACTGCTGTGATTACTTCGGCTGCTTTGTGCTGTGGTCGTAAGCGGCTGAGTGTGGCACAGGGCGGTGAGAAAAGGATTGCATGGTGGAACGGTGAAGTCCAAGAAGCTGTCAAGGCAAAGAAGGAAGCTTATTTGCTATGGCTTACAAATAAGTCAACTTCGAGTCGAGTGCGGTACACTGAGGCGCGAAAAGCAGCAGCAAAGACAGTATCAACAGCTAAAGCCAAGGCCTGGGAGAAGTTCGGGGAGAAATTGGAGGCAGACTATGGTTCGGCAAACAAGGTGTTCTGGCAGACCGTGCGCCGCCTCCGTGGAAAGAAGTCTCTTTCATCACAACCTATTAAGAGTTCAGATGGGAGGCTTCTGAAAACGGAGGAGAGCGTATTGCATAGGTGGAAGGAATACTTTGCATCTCTTCTTAATCCGGTGACAACAACAACTGAGGCATACGAGGTGCACCTTGGAGCGGAGAATAGTCACGGTAGTATCACTGAAACAGAAGTCAGATGGGCAATTAAGTCCCTGAAGACTGGCAAAGCTGCAGGTGATGATGAAATCCGGTCCGAGATGTTAAAGGCCTTAAATCAGGATGGTATCCTGTGGCTGACTCGAGTGTGTCAGGTTGCTTGGATATCTGGACAGGCCCCTAAGCAATGGCAGACAGGAATTGTGATCCCTATCTTCAAAAAGGGAGATCAGAGAGATTGCAACAACTATCGAGGCATCTCTTTGCTCAGCATTCCTGGGAAAGTGTACGCTAAGTGTCTGGAGAAGAGAAGTCGGGAAATAGTCGACTCCAAACTGTCGGGGAAGCAGTGTGGTTTCCGACCTGGCCGAAGCACGACGGATCACATCTTTGCTCTAAGGCAAATCTTTGAGAAATCCTGGGAGTATGCAAAAGAGGTCTATGCTTGCTTTGTGGACCTCGAAAAAGCATATGACAGGGTTCCTCGGGAGAAGCTCTGGCAAGTGTTGCAAGAGTATGGAGTGGATGGGCAATTACTGGTTGCTATCATGTCTCTGTACGAAAGCTCTGAGATGTGTGTCCGGATAAATGGCATTAAGTCAAGACCGTTCACCGTGGGTGTTGGACTCCGCCAAGGGTGCGTACTGTCGCCCATCTTGTTCATTATCTTTATGGACTGGATAGACAGGGGCAGCCGAGGCGATGAGCGTGTTTATGTGGGCGACTGCCTGGTGGAGAGGTTGCTCTTTGCTGACGACCTTGTCCTCCTTGGGTCTTCTCGCACGAACCTTCAGCATGCACTAGACCGGCTTGCAGCCAAATGTGAAGAAGCTGGGATGAAGATCAGTGTGGCTAAAACCGAAGCTCTGGTTCTTTCAAGACCGCCTGCTCAGTGCGCTCTCCATGTTAGGGGAGCCTCATTGAGACAGGTGGAGAAGTTCAAGTATCTCGGGATTGCATTCACGAGTGATGGACGGCAGGAGAAAGAATTGGATGCTCGGATCGGTGCAGCAAGCTGTGTCAGACGTGAACTGTGGCGATCCGTGGTAATGAAACGAGAGCTGGGTAACAAAGCCAAGCTCTCCGTCTTCAAATCTATCTTTGTCCCCATTCTCACCTATGGTCATGAGGCGTGGGTAATGACCGAAAGAGTGCGATCGCGGGTACAAGCGGCCGAAATGAGATTCCTGAGAGGTGTGGCAGGTGTTACCCTACTAGATAGAGTGTACAGCAGCACAATAACGGAATCTTTAGGTGTTGAGCCGCTACTTCTCCGCATTGAGAGATCTCAGTTGCGCTGGTATGGCCACGTGATACGGATGCCGCGAACTAGTCTTCCTAGGCAGTTGTTATTTTCCAAGCCGGTGGGTAAGAGACCAAGGGGTCGGCCTAGAACCAGGTGGCTAGACTACATGGAGAATCTGGGTTCGAGTCGCTTGGATATTACCAGGGAGGACATGCGCCTGATGGCGGAAGATCGCGATCGCTGGAGATCCTCCATAGGGCTGCTGCCCCCGCGACCCTAATGGATAAGCGGGTTTGAAAAGTAAGTAAGTAAGTAAGTAAATAATGTTTTTAAAAGTGGCATCTCGGAAATGTTACTTGCGTGCAATTTTCCAAAACTTTGACATTTTATTTCTCGGAAACTATACATCTTAGAGAGGTAAATTTTTACATGAATTACCGTAGTAACGTGGTGGTAGAAACCAGTAAAAAAAGTTTAATGAAAATTTGAGATAGTGGGTGTCATTCCAAACTTTAGCTGGGTGATCTGACATAGAATCACCTACAGCATGATGGCATCTTCACGGTCAAAATAAACAGGGTGATCCATTTAAGTGTAGACATGGAAATATCTCAAAAACAAAGCATTGTATGAAAAAATGTCCAAAATCAAAAGTGGATTACTTTGTGGGGGAAATTCATTAGCCAAAAAATTATCCCCCCCCCCCCCTTCCTCACAAGGAACCCCTTTTAATCTTTTAAAATCTTTGAAACTTTGAAATCTTAATTAGGAATTCCTGTTTATAATGGTCTATTCGAGAAATGTTTTATTCTTGGTGTATTTTTCAATTGATCCAACAGGGCTGTCCAAGATTCCTGTCCGCGGGCAGCGCTCGTGCAACGGGTAATCTTCCTTGCCCCCCTATTGCACATTACGTTGATCAGTTCCTTAAAGTCGAGTTGCTAATTATCATTTCGACATTGTAAAAAAAATACAAAAACGAGGCAGTTTACCATTTTATTTCCTTCGTTTTAAGTGACAATTTTCTCGATATCAGGTAGAATTGTATTTTTCCCCCCCGATAGGACACGATTGCATATTAAGCATTTCAAATCCGATCCGTGAACAATGAAAAAAAAAACATTCTTCCACTCCGGTTTAAATACTGGTTCAGTGATTTTATGCTTTTTCGGAATGTGCACCATGTTATTATGCAAGACGAAAAACAAGCAAGTATCAGTAACAAAAGAAATAATGCCTCATTTAATGCAATCGCCCCCTAAAGTCTGGCAACACTGCATAGGAAAAACTACACCCACTTCCCTCCTGAGTTTTGGACTATCTCCTCGGCTTTGCGCGTGAGCTTTGCCCGCGAGCATTTTAAGTTGCACACGGGCGACGTGCACGATTTGGACGGCCCTGGTTTAGGAGATAGAGCCCCTGAAAGTGTGGAACTTTTAAAGTTTTGAACCCAATTTTATCGATGAAGACAAAGAGATAGAGAGTGGATCTTATAAACATTCCTATTCAACTTTTTAATGGTGTTTAAGAATCCAAAGTCAGAATTTAAAAAATCCAATATTTTTCAATACACAACACTCACTGATTCTACAGGGTATTTGTAGAAAGGTGGAAAACTCACAACTGACTTGTTGCACAAATGGCATCCTATGATAGTTCCACATTGGAAGTCGCTGAGCTCTTTTGAACGACCCATATCTTAATAATACGAAGCAGATATGTGTCTGAAGTGTGTGTGATGCTATTTTTATAATTTATGTCATTGTCATGCGACATTTGGCACATTCCATGATTTATGAGAAGTGTCTCTAAACTTTTGATCACATAATGTAGGAAACCTTGGATTGATAAACATTGAATATGATGATGATGATGATGATGACGATGACATAGAAATAACTTTTCTTTTTCACTATGTGATGTACAGGATGGTCCTAATATCCCTGCACTGCCTATTATTTCCAAAACCAAAGATATATTAATATTGAGTACACCAATTTGACATGAAGACCATATATGGATACTTCACTGCTATCTTGATTATTATTGGTTTAGTTTATTATTGGTTTATTAGAATTTTTGGTGTTGACTACTAAGATCATTTTGCGCCTTTTACACAAGTTATAACTGTATGCAGCCCGGGACAAACACAAACATCCATGCCCACGGCGGGATTCGAACCCACGACCAGGTGGACTCGAGAACTAGAAAGCCTATGCCATAGCCCTCTCGGCCACCTGGCTGGCCGCTGCTATCTTGAAATCCGCTATATTAGATTAAATGATTTTCTCCATTGAAGAGTTTTTTTCACTAGTATAATATATTACTGGTGAGTAAGGAATAATTAATGCGTGGTTTTCTGTTACCTTCTGCATGTTTAGTAAAGAATAAAGACAAACATCCGTGTGACAACGGCATTTAAACTCGAGGATTTCAAGATCTTCTGAAACCTGCGCTACATTGGAAAGAGATCTATTGTTTCCAATGGGGAAGCAGATCTTTTGACATATCAAACTACACGAGAATATTCTTAGAAATTCATTCCACTTGTCAGATTTAACTTATCGGTAATGGTTTGGAAGCTATCCTCACTGAAAGTTTGTATGGCTGTTCAAAGTGATGTCCCTTTTGGTTGCATGCAGTTCCAGGCGTATAGTTAAGTCATGACACCTTTGCACAAGCGCATTTTTAAAGATGCCACCTTTGGTTTTGAGGACACCAAGAAAACAGATCGATTACAACCATCCTCGACAGGTATCCAAATATTAGATGACCACGGCGACGACTCCACACTAAATGGAATGACATTATCAGGAAACTGGCGACTGTTGCTGATTACATGTCAAAATACGCCTCTTGCTGAAAGCCTGATATCATCTGGTGCTTTGGAAGGTCGTTTTCCTTTCAATCAATGCCCTGAAGACTTTTGCATTATTTCATTGGTCATTAGATGACCATGTTTTAACCCTTTTTAATACGTAAAAAGTAGTATTTCCATCTTGTCATATATTTGACATTACTAATTACCCATTAATTTATAATTGAAATTCATAAAATACGATATTTCTTTAATAACTGCTCAAAAGTTAAATTTGCATCAGTAACTTTGCTACAATTTCTAATATAATAAACCATTGAGGAATGTCATAACCAATTCATTGAGGAATGTCACTTGAAACATATTTCCAAAATTTTTATTCCTTTTTGAAACATTCATTCATAACACGTCGCTACATATATGACATGCCCTATCTCAGCATTGACAATTTCTAAGTCCAAAAATTTTGAATTGCTTTTGAAAACCTTAAAACAGGTTTCAGTGATTCAAATGCGATAATCTATAAATATTATAACTATTCTTAGATGTTCATTCATGGCATGTCGTTATTTGTTGTTTGCTATGTTACATGCTCTATCTTACAGTTAGGAGCATATTGATAGGTGCACCCCCAAAATGCATGAAAAACTAACATTTTTTAATACAATCGAACATAAATGGTTTGCTACAATCTTTTATACCAAAACAAAAGCAATATGTAACAAAAGCACTCCCATTCGGATCTATAAAAAAATATATATCAATAAATTAACACAAAAGCAGGGTGCAAAATGATAGGTTCACATCAAAATATGTAAATAAAAAGGATCAAACCATTTTATGGTGAATGGTAGGCAATCATATATTCTTAATAAAGTGGAAAAAAAATATATTCAATTAACTTTTCATCTTTGCAAACATGGGGAGAGGTTGTACATTGACCGAAGTAGAGAAGGGCAAGATTCTTGCTTTCAACGAGGCAGGATGGTCAAGTCGTGAAATTGGTGCTAATCTCGGATGTTCCAGTACTGTTGTTCTAAATTTCCTTAGAAAAAAAGACGAATATGGCAAAAAGAAATCAACAGGAAGACCAAGAAAACTGAGCAAGAGAACAGAACGCAAGGTTGTCAGGATGGCCAGCAGCCAGACCCTGACCGCAAAACAAATTGGTAGCGAAATAGGAATGACGGCATCTGTTTGGACCATCAGACGAACAATTCGGCGCTCAAACATCATGGAGTATGTGAGACCAAAGGCTGCTCCAAGACTGAAAGAAGTGCACAAACTTGCCAGAATGCAATTTGCGGAAAAGCATCTTTTGGAAAAAACTGATTGGACCAAAATTATATTCAGCGACAAAAAGAAGTTCAATTTCGATGGTCCTGATGGCATCCATAGCTACTGGCATGATATTCAAAAAGAGGCGAAGTATTTTTTTAAACGACAGCAAGGTGGTGGTTCGTTAATGGTGTGGGCTGGATTTGCAGCAGGCGGAAAGTTAAAACTCGCTTTTCTAGAAGGAAAACAGAATAGCGTAAAGTACACCGAAACCTTGCAGAACTGTCTGCTACCTGATGCGACCAACATTGCTGGCAATAACTACATATTTCAACAGGACAACGCGAGCATTCATGTTTCTAAACATACAAAGCAGTGGTTTGAAGCCCTCAACATCACTGTTCTGGACTGGCCAGCCATCAGTCCAGATTTAAATCCTGTTGAAAATTTGTGGGGAATCATGGTGCGTCGAATATATTCACAAAATGGGTGCATAAAACAATACAGCAACAAAACAGAATTGAAAGCGTCTATTCTGTCAGTGTGGGATTCTTTAACCATTCAGGAACTTCAAAATCTCGTCAAATCTATGCCTAAGAGATGTCTGGATGTTGTTAACAATAAAGGATACACGATCGATAAGTAAATTATCAAATCAATTCAATGTTGTTGAGCTGAATTTATCTTTTTGCACCCCGCTTTTGTGTTCATTTATTGATATATGTTTTTTTATAGATCCGAATGGGAGTGCTTTTGTTACATATTGCTTTTGTTTTGGTATAAAAGATTGTAGCAAACCATTTATGTTCGATTGTATTAAAAAATGTTAGTTTTTCATGCATTTTGGGGGTGCACCTATCAATATGCTCCTAACTGTAGTATTGAAATTTTTCAGTGGTACTATAATCGAGTCATTAGAACATGTACCACTGAATCAAATTCAACCAACTTTGAACTTTGTAATTATTCTTATAAATTCGTTCATGACAGGTCGTTCCGAGTCGTTTGATATATTATATGCCATATCTTAGTAAAATTGGTAGAGACTTTACAACACAACAAAGGGAGAACAGAGTTTCAGACTAGTTTTGCCATTTATTCCTGGCTTTATCAAGGATACACACAAGAGGACATAAGCCTTTATATACAGAAAATATGGTACAGAATGAGAACATGATTGGATGAAGAAATAACAAATCGTAAATAATATAAATTATACAGTGGCGACATTGAAAGGAGAATGGTTGGATAAGGAACCAATAACAATGAAATTATAAAGAAACTTTGAGAGGAAAATTAATTGAAATATAAAGGAAAAATTGATGTCATAACACAAACAAAATTGAAAATGCGGACCTAGTAGAAGACTCATTCAGAATTAACATAAACTAAGGTATCAATAAGAAATGGAAATGAAAGTAAATATACAAATTTGAAAAATTACAAGATATCAGATAAAGAATTTAAAATTGAGTAAATATCAAAAACGGTTTGACAATTGAGGAGGTGATCTAGAGAGGAGATCTTAGCTTTAAAGATCTCAATAGCTTCGAGAGTGGCGGTCTTGAATGAGTTGTTGCATAGATGGAGAATAGTCATAATTTCAATTTGCTCTTTTGGGGCATGTCCCGTGTGGGCAAGGTGGATCGCGTAGTGTGAATTATTATCTTGTTTCTTGTAGGAGTCCATGTGTTCTTTGAATCGTTTATTGAAATTGCGGGTCGATAGGCCTATATAATATTTATCGCAAAATCCACAGTTTAATCTATAAACTCCGGAGCGGGAGAAATTGTCGGTGTCTGTTTGGATGGAGGGATTAAGAGAGCAAAAGCATGGCGTCGATGAGCGGTAGGAAACTTGGAGGCCGAGTGAGGAGAGGAAGGCGGAAAGGCAGTAAAAATGAGGACTAATGAATCGCAAGGACACCCAATTCTTGGATGGGGATGGGTGAGGAGGTTTTGGGTTGAAGAGGGCAAGTTTTCTTCGTTGGAGAATCCGGAAGAAGGTGGAAGTTGTGTAGCCATTCTTTAAGGCGAGGGCGCGTATAGTTCGGAATTCGGTGGCACGGGAAGAAGGACTGAGGGGCAACTTGAGGGCACGGTCGATGAAGAAACGGAGGGAGGCTTGTTTGTGGATAGGAGTGTGTGAAGAGGAACAATGGATTAGCATATTTATCAATTGGAGAAAACAATAATTAACAACTGCTTATAGCTTGTCATTACGATTTGTTTGATATATTGCTTACTACACTGAGTGAGCATATTATTATGACCACCCTATCAGTATCTCGTTGGGCTACCTTTTCCCTTTAATACTGCGGTGATTCTTCGTGGCATTGATTCCACGAGATGTTGGAAGGTGGTGGCAGGAATCTGACACCATGCCTGATGGATAGCACTGTCTAGTTGCACTAGATTGGACGGTGGTGGATTCAGACGTGTGATGGTTCTTTCGACTTCGTCCCACAAATGCTCAATTGGAGTGAGATCTGGGGATTGTGGGGGCCACCGAAGTAACGTAAAGTCCCCCTCATGTTCCTGAAACCACACCTGCACAATACGAGCTCTGCGGCATGGCAGATTGTCTTGCTGGAAGTAGCCATCCCCATTGGGGTACGCCATCAACATGACAGGGTGGACTTGATTGGCGACGATACGGAGGTATGCTGTGGCATCCAGACGTTGTTCAACACGTATTAACGGATCCAACGCATGCCAGGAAAACATTCCCCAGACCATAACACTGCCCGCACCGGCCTGAAGGGTTGTACTCATGCATGTGGGGTCCATGCTTTCGTCCAGATTCTCACGTGGCCGTCTGCATGATGTAACTGGAATCGTGACCTGTCAGACCACATGATTTGTTTCCACTGCTCGATAGTCCAGTTCTTGTGCTCCTGAGCGAATTGGAGTCGTTTCCGCTTGTTGGCTGCAGACAGCAAAGGTGTGCAGACAGGTCTTCGGCTTGTGATGCAGTGTGCGGCAGTGCATTCAGAGACTGTTTTGGAGGAATCCTGATTAAGGTCAGCAGTGATTTGATGCACAGTTGCCCTTCTGTTATCCTTTATCAGTCGTGACAGTCTCCGTTCTGTCCGATCATCAACCATCTGCGGGTGGCCACAACGCGAACGTTCAGACCCCGTCTTCCGGCTAACCGTCCAGTCTTTAAATACTTTAACGACGGCTGCTCATGAGCACCCCATAAATGCTGCTGTTTCGCTGATACTCGCTCCATAGCTCCTCGCACCTACAATCATCCTGTGATCGAAGGCTGTTAAATCGTTTACCCATAGTTGAAGAATGAAACACGTCTACTGTTGTCACCGACACTCAGCTTCCCTTTTTATATTAGTCCAGCCCGCTAGCAATATTGTGGCGATGTCCGCATAAACATGTCAGGTGGTCATAATAATATACTCACTCAGTGTATATCTTAGCATTGAAAATTGCTAGATGAGGTCATGAAGGTACCATTTGTGCACGTGCCATTGAACCGATTTAGATAATATTTATGACTGGTTCGTCCATGAACCATATTCATCGACTGACGAAAACTGGTTTTGCAAATATTTCATAGCCTTGGAGCAGTTAGAGTTACAGACAGACAGACAGACACGTTTCCCCACACGGACAGCATAAAACATCCTTCGGTACGTACTTAATAAACCATTAAGGAATGACATAACCAAGTACCGAAAGGCTAAACTAAACCATTCGTGGGACCATATTTTTCAGCTGCCCTATGTTAACATTGAAAGTTTCTAATGGACCATAATGATACCATTAAATCACGCATCTTTGAACCAGTTTGAATTTTAATTACTTTTACGTTATATTCATTCATGACACATCATTCCAAGCTGTTTGATATATTAAATGCCATATTTTAGCAGTGAAAATTTCCAGTGGTACAATAGTGGTATCATTTGCACATGTATCCCTGAATGTGTCTTCGATCGCTCCCTGAAAATATCAATCATCTTCGAACCATGTAATTATTCTTATATATTCGTTCATAACAGGTCATTCTGAGTCGTTTGATATATTATATGCCATATCCTAGCATTGAAAATTTCCTGCGATACAGTTGTGGTATCATTTGCACATGTACCCCTGAATACATATCGACCAGCTTCGAACTTTGCAATTATTCTTACATATATTTGTTCATAACAGGTCGTTCTGAGTCCTTTTATATATTACCTGCCATATCTTTGCAGTGAAAAGTTCCAGTGGTATAAGAGTGATATCATTTGCACATGTACCCCTGAGTAAAGATCGACCATCTTTGAACTTTGTAAATACTCCTATATTTCGTTCATAACAGGTCCGTCCGAGTCGTTTGATATATTACAAGCCATATCTTAGCAGTGATCATTTTTGAGGGTGTCATGTGGGTATCATTAGAGCACCCATTACGACCATCTTCAAACTAGTTCATCCGTCGAACCATATTTATCAGTTGGTGATATCTCATCGTTACGATTTGTTTGATATATTACTTACTATCTCTTCCATTGAAAATTGCCAGGTGGGGTCATGAAGGTACCATTGTGCACGTGCCATTGAACCGGTTTAGATAATATTTGTGATTCGCTCGTGTCATGAACCATATTCATCGACTGACGAAAACAGATTTTGAAATTCTTTCATAGCCTTGGAGGAATTACGGATGGACAGACAGAGAGACACATTTCCCCAAGATAAAAAGAGTAGAAGGTAGCGCAGGTTGGAGCTGTGCCGCTATTGGCTGGGAGCAAAGCCATCTGCATGACGTCAGAGTTTGCCGAGCAAATCCAAGAAGAAGACCAGAATTAATGGCAGTAGCGATGTAAGGTTTTCGTTTGCTATTGTTTAAGACGATTGAAGTTATTTTTTATAACATCATCATATGAGCGTTAGAGAGAAATCATTAACTGTATAACTTGTGATAAAATTGCAGTATTTCATTGCCAAAAATTCGAGGCCATCGAGATAAAAAGAAGGCCTCGAAAAAATCGCATAGTTTCTCTGTGCCAATCCACCAACACGTGCTTTCTACAAAAACAAAGTTGGCGTCTCTGCGTCACACTCTAGATTCTGGGTAATTTATTTCATTATATATATGTGTGTGATAATATTTACCATGACAATAACCACTACAAATGTTGCTTGCCAATTTGTAGAAGCAACAAAACAGGACGGTACGAAAGATAGTTTACTAAAGATCTTCTCTAAAGATGATGAACTACGAAGAAGCGTTACGTGGAAAATAATACTCCTTCAAAATATTCGAGGGCGAGTTATATTTTTCCACTTTAGCTAGCATTATTAATGTACTACAGTTGTATTTATTATGTTTTAGCAATTTTAATACTTTATTATTATTATTATTATTATTATTATTATTATTATTATTATTATTATTAATTAATTGCATCGAACCTCCCTATATTGAAGTCATTGCCCCCCCCCCCCAAAGAAAAAAATGTTAATAGAATAATTAAACAATTAAAACTAGATGGATGATATTGTACATTAATACGTTTGTTTTGTTTAATGATTATAAGGTATGCGAACAACTTGAACTTTTGACAGGAACAACGGGATAGAAAATTACATTATGCCTTATCGTATCCAAAACTTATTGCTGGTGAGTATTTGCAAAAAATACTTTCTTGAAGTTTGAGGTGGAGAAATTCTCGATCTGCAGGCCAGGTTCCTGTCTCCCATTGGGCTTTCAACCGTGACAACTTGGCTGTCTTTAAGACACCTTGAGACAGCTTGGCTGTCCGTGGTGTCTGCGATAGCCCAATTGGTAGAGGCATCGGCCATGATAGTCGAGGTTCCTGGTTCGAATCCCGGTCGCAGAATTTTTCCTTCCATTTTTCAATTGAAAAATCATTATCATTCCATCTTAATGTCAAACATGTCATCAAATTCATCAATTTCAAATAACCCGAAACGCAATGACTTGCTTTGAGAAGAGCAATTAAAGATAGCAACAACTCATTCACATCATACCAAAAAGAAGAAACTTTTAACAAACAAAAAAAAAAAAACTTTATAATTTACATTTTGTTGGTATAGCAGAGCATCCTGGTGGCCACTTTATGCTCTTTCTCTTTGCGTGTTAAGCTGTATGTGTTCTTGTGAGAAATAAATAGTGCTTATACAATATGGCGATGAGATATGCATAGCCGAACGTGTGCTCGATATATTTATTAAAACAAAAATATCACACACTAACAGGTTATGGGAGCAGCACGATTCCACTGCGTAGACGAGATTCAGGATAAGAACTAAAATAACTAAGAAGCCATCAGAGCCCAATCGTGAGCGGTGGAAGCAAGGAATTCGTCGAGCCAAGCCGAACAAAGAGGGAGCGAGAAATCGAAAGTTACGTGAGTAAATTGAACTCTGAACTCTTTAAAACTGAAGGCGCGTAAACAAAACAAAAACCGAAATGGCTATGTCAAGTATGTATAACATAGAAAAATTAAGTGCAGACAATTACGAAAGTTGGAAATTACAGATGAAAAGCGTTTTAATTTACAATGATCTATGGAACTATGTTAAAGAAGAAGCTATAAGACCCGATGATGTAAATCAACAAGTAGAATGGGACACTAAGAATCAAAAAGCACTCGCCTTGATTACTTTGAGTATAAAGCAAAACCAACTGCTATATGTTAAAAACTATGAATATGCTAAAGACGCGTGGAAAAACCTTAGTGACGTATATCAATCAAAGGGTCCTGCAAGGAAAGTAACGTTATATAAACAGCTAACTCAGCTAAAAATGAAAGAGGACGATTCCATAACTCTGCACCTGCAGAAATTTTCGGAACTTGTAGAAAGACTTTCAGAAATAAAGTGCACCATAGATAATGAACTCTTAACTGTAATGTTGTTGTGCAGTCTACCGAGCAGCTTCGAACATTTTGTAATGGCAATAGAAGTACGGGATGAAATGCCTTCCTTCGATATACTAAAGATTAAGCTCCTAGAAGAAGAAACTCGCAGAAAAGAGGAATCCTCTGCTGATTCGCAAGAAGCATTCAATGCAAAACACTACAAGAAAAATCAAAATTTTAAGCAAGAATCTACAGCGAAGGACTCAAATAAACGAAATGCACCTTTTAAATATGCCTGCTATAACTGTGGGAAAATCGGACACAAAATAGCTGATTGTCGTTATAAACGCAACAATACAACCTCTATAAAAGGGAGATATAGAAACAAAGCATTGTTGGTAGAAAACATAGAAAGTAAAGAGTACGCTGATGAAGCCTTCTTTACTTCATTTGCTACTCAAGCATTGAAGAAACACGAATGGTGCTTGGATAGCGGCGCCACCTCACATATGGTACATATGACCGACCACTTCATGGAATATACAGAACGTTCAAATCAACATGTACAATTAGCTAATGACAGCCGAGTAAAAATAAATGGAGTCGGGAAAGTACGACTGCCAATACAATCAGAAAGAAGTGGAAGAAATATTACCTTGAAAGAAACTTCGCATGTACCTGAATTAAAAGGAAACCTGCTCTCCGTTTCAAAAATAACGCAGAATGGATATAAAGTCATTTTCAACGAAAACGAAGCCCAAATCCAATCAAAAGAAGGACAGATTGTGTGTAGAGCAAAAAGAAAAGAAAATCTATACGTAGTAACAACTGAAAAAACGATGCAAGCATATGAGCAGGACGACATTACTACCAGATGGCATCAACGTCTTGGACATCTTAACCTTCAGGCCATGAAACAACTCTATAAACAAAATATGGTTGCTGGACTAAAAATAGATCTGAACAAAGAATCTCTGGATTGTATAATATGTGCGAAAGGAAAAATTACAAGGCAACCCCACCCTCCTTCACAGAGTACAACAAAAGAAATCTTAGAAATTATACACTCTGACATCTGGGGACCTGTTCCAACACAGTCAGTTGGAGGAGCAAAATACTTCGCCACCTTCATTGATGATAAAAGCAGGTTTGTTCATGTTGCCTTTTTGCGAGAACGAAAAGATGTCATTGGAGCATTCAAGAAATTTAAGAATCAAATAGAAAAAGAAACAGGACAAAAAATAAAAACCCTAAGAAGTGACAATGCTAAAGAATACCTAAGTAAAGAATTTACCTTATATTTACAGAATGAAGGAATCAAACGTCAACTTACAGTGGAGTATACACCCCAACAAAATGGAATTGCCGAACGTGCTAATCGTACATTGGTGGATATGGCACGTTGTATGTTGCTACAATCAGAATTACCACAAAGCTTATGGGCAGAAGCAATTAATACAAGTGTATACATCAGAAACCGCAGCCCAACAAAAATTTTGAAAAACATTACCCCATTTGAAGCCTTGAACGGAAATAAACCCTATGTTGGATTTTTCCGAGTCTTTGGAAGTAAAGTAATTGCTCATGAAAAAGGACCAAAACAAAATAAATTCGACCCAAAAGGACGAGAGTATACATTAGTGGGATACTCAGAAGAAGCGAAAGCGTACCGATTGTGGGACAAGAATAAAAGAACCATTATAAAAGGAAGAGATGTCAAATTTTATGAAAAACTATACACCTATGAACAAGAATTATCTGATTCAACTTGTGCAAAAATCCCTTTACAAGAACCAATTGATGAACAAATTCGAGTTGAAGAATCAGGAAGATCAGAAGAAGAAGCAGATGAACCAGTAGACACCCATCAACCAAAGCGAACAGTAGGACGGCCTAAGATAGAAAGAACTGGAAAACCTGGAAGACCGAAAAAGATCCATCATTATACCCAAGAAGCATTAAATTTAGCATATGATGACATAGAGCCTGATCCAAACACAGTGGAAGAAGCAATGACCAGCTCCAAAGCAGAGTCATGGACACAAGCAATGAAAGAAGAGTTCGACTCGCATATGAAGAACCAAACGTGGATCTTAGTTGACAGACCCATTAAATAGAAAAGTAATAGATTCGAAATGGGTTTTTCGAACAAAAAGAAAAAGTGATGGAACGATAGATCGTTACAAGGCAAGACTTGTGGCCAGAGGATGCCTACAAACTTACGGACTAGACTATGAAGAAACATTTTCTCCTGTGGTGAGGTACAATACAATCAGAGTCCTCTTGGCATGTGCAGCAGAATACAATCTTTATGTTCATCAGATGGATGTAACTACATAAAGATCCATCATTATACCCAAGAAGCATTAAATTTAGCATATGATGACATAGAGCCTGATCCAAACACAGTGGAAGAAGCAATGACCAGCTCCAAAGCAGAGTCATGGACACAAGCAATGAAAGAAGAGTTCGACTCGCATATGAAGAACCAAACGTGAACCAAAACAGTCCAGGTTTTCTAAATTGTTTCAGGGGGACATTCAAGAAACAATTTTCATGGAACAACCTAAACCATTTATCAATAAAGAAGACGAGAAGAGAGTATGCCTCTTAAGACGTCCACTTTATGGACTAAAACAAGCTGGCAGACAGTGGCACAAGAAACTAGATAATCAACTAAAAGAACTTGGGATGAAGCAACTTCAGTCTGACCCTTGCGTTTACACATGGCAAGATAATAAGAACCTGATCATCATAACAATTTATGTAGATGATTTGTTAATCATATCAAATAACTTAGAACAACTGAAGTGCATGAAAGAAAAATTAATGAAAACATTCACAATGAAAGACCAAGGAGAGATACATTATTGCCTGGGCATTCAAGTAAAACGTGAGGACGCAACTGGGATCATAAAAATCAATCAGAAGAATTATATTGAAAATCTTCTGCGAAAGTTCAAGATGGACCATGCAAATCCCGTCTCAACAATACTAGATTGCAACCAGAAATTAACCAAAGAAATGTGTCCAAAGACAGAACAAGAGAAGGAAAATATGCAAAGCAAGCCATATAGAGAGCTTATCGGATCACTGCTTTACCTTGCCAATGCTACCCGACCTGACCTCTCATACGCTGTAAGCAACCTTAGTAAATTCTTGTCGAATCCAGGAGAAGCCCATTGGAAAGCGGCAAAACGCATTTTACGATATTTACAGTATACAAAAGATTATGAAATAACATATCAAAGGAATAACCAACCAATCGTCGGATATTCTGATGCCGATTGGGGAAGTGATACTGATGACCGCAAATCACACTCAGGATACGTGTTTACTTTGGCCGGAGGGGCAATCACCTGGGAGTCAAATAAACAGAAAACAGTAGCCTTATCAACAATGGAGGCAGAATACATTGCCTTAACTGAATCTACAAAAGAAGCTCTGTTTCTCCAAAACTTACTACAAGAACTTGGATTTCATAAGTTCGTATCTGATCCAATACAAATATGTTGTGACAGCCAAAGTGCCTTATTCCTTGTAAAACAGCGTAACCAACACGGACGATCCAAGCACATTGACCTGAAATACCACTTCATCCATGATGCGCAGGAAGAAGGAAAGATCATCACAACCTATGTGCCTGCAGACAAGATGCTAGCAGACATTCTTACCAAACCAACCACTGCAGCTCAACTGAAACGATGTCGTTCAGTATTCGGACTAACCGATTCTTCTTTATCATTTAAGTGAAAGAACTTTTCAGTGGACTCATTTTTATATTTTTTAATGTTTAAGTAATAAGAACATTATGCATATCTACATGAAAAATTAGATTATCCGTATATAATTTAGATTTTATTGAGTAAATTAGAATTTGTGGTTAACTAATTAAAATTATATCGCTAGTGACCACGGGATTCTCTGCCGGAGGGGTGTTGGTATAGCAGAGCATCCTGGTGGCCACTTTATGCTCTTTCTCTTTGCGTGTTAAGCTGTATGTGTTCTTGTGAGAAATAAATAGTGCTTATACAATATGGCGATGAGATATGCATAGCCGAACGTGTGCTCGATGTATTTATTAAAACAAAAATATCACACACTAACACATTTAAAAATAAAAAGACCATAAAAATATTTCCAGTTTTTGAGGTAATGCTGGTAAACTTATATTTTATTCAGCAACAATTTGTGAAATTATGTATATGGTTTAAACTCAATATAGGCTGATGCTTTAAAAAGATGCAGTAAATTAATTAAATGAAGTGAAAATCGCCCTCAGGAAGCATCTAACTTTATCTCCTGCTTCAACCACTTATCAAAACCATCTTCAAAATAATAAAAAAATTAAAATATAGTAATAAGCATGTCAAAAAGATTGCTTTGTTAATTTGATTGACACCATCTTCGTGCATTGTGCTGTGCATTGCGTGTTTGCTGATCTAATTTAGCACACAGCAGCAGCTTGTTGAGATGCCTGATGCGGATGAATGTTCGTACGCGGGCATAACAGCGAATCACTTTGTGATGAACTCTTGGAAACTTCCACGTTAACTGATAGATTAAAGTTTGAACTACATTCGGAGATTTGTTTTTCTGAAAACAGAACATTTCCAAAATTTTCTGCTTGACTGTGCAAAAGACAGAAGACCACCTCAAACATTTGAATTTGATGAAGCCAGTTCTCAGATGGCTCAAACAAGCCTCCTGAATAACGCACTTGACTAAGCCATGTGGGAACCTCTGTGCATTTCGTGGTTTTGTGGCCTAATGTGCTATCATAGTCTTTGCATTTAAATGCAATATAACCTGCAAGGTATGCAAAACCTTCTGTGGAAGAAATTTCCGTGTCAGCGGTTTCGGTGTCTTCTGAAGGAGATGATGAATTATATTTTCAATTTCATCAGCTTCTGGGTCTTCTGATTCTTCATTTCTCATTTCAGATGGTTTGTTAAGCAGAGATAGAAGGCTTGCTGATATCAGTCGATCATTGTTTTCCTCATCACATTCTACAGGACTTGCCCTTGAGATGCTAGAAGAATTAGCACCTAGTAGAAGTAGATGGATTCTATTTTTTGCATCTACAGGCCTGGGTGGTCATTAAAGCCTTCTATTCCACGAATTTGGCCAAAACCATGTTCTGTCACATCTTGATTTAGTCTCCTTGTCAGTGGTGGTGAAAAATTCAATATTTTCAAATCTTCTGCAAGACCTCTCAATGCTTTGATGTTTTGCAGCATTCCTCTCTGAAACGGTAGGTAATAGTGATTTTCTTCTGCCAAACCAGCTGAGATACATGTAATCATCCCATTTATCCAGGATGTTATTTTGCATGTCTTTGTAATTCCCAAATGCACTCTTCACTGGGTTGGTTGCATCGAATGGTATGCTTGAGTTGAAGATGTCAAATGAGTAATTGGCAGTGTCAAAAAAATTAGCTGCTGCTTCATCCTGCAAGTAAAATTTGAGAGCTGTTGCAGTGGTGTGGGAAAACAGTTGCACTGCATAGCGGACATATTGCCTATCCTTTCCCATAATGTATATTTGCTTCTTTGTGAGCTTGAAGCATGTACTGATTTTACCAGATGTTTTCGTTATCAGCTCATCAATTATTCTTTTATCTAATCTTCTTCCACAGGGTAGTTTTATTCCATCATCCAGAAAGTGGTTTTGCAACAGTTTCAGTAGATGTGGCCAATCAGCGAAGACCCAAATTTTGAAATCTGCTTCTTGTGGTAGACTGAAGTATGGTTTTATATGATGGACTTCAAGTTCATTCCATAACGCTGCATTTTTGCCTCGTAGATCACACACTACAGCTTTGATGCTGATTTGGCAGTCTTCATGAAGTAAGTTGATAATTTTAAACAGAATTTCTTTTGTCATTGTTGATCGAATTCATAGTAAATAATTCGCTTCCATTTAGCATAAAGGCCTGTGACAACTACCATTTGCATTTGACTATGGGGTCCATATATTTGGTCTTCTGTTTTATCATACTGGACGATCTTGTAAACATTCATCTCATCAAAAGATAAAACGGCTATATGTTGGATTGGTGTAAAATTTTGCTTTGCAAGCAGGTGAAGAACAGATGTCAAAATTCTGGTTGGCATTGGAAATGAGATGTCCAGTTTCGCAGAGTCGTTAGAGATGGTAATGGTATTTTCATCTCTCTCTTAACATAGTTTTATAAGTCTTTATGCTTAATGCACGCAAAGAGATTGCCCTTACTATATCGTCTTGCTGCCAACAGACTTGTTTTGAAGTAGTCAGTTTTTTTATTTGGCACTCTGTAAAAAGTTCTTTCAGGATTGCAGAATGCTTTTCAGCTATACGTTGAGTTTTCAGTTGTGAATTCATGTGTTGCCATTTCTTTTTCCACTGCTCAACAGCTGCCTTTTTTTGCTTTAGTTATTTTGCTGATGTCGAAAGTTTCCTTCTCAAGCAGAGGTTTGTTTTTTTTGTAAACATCCAATCCTTTTTCAAATTGCTGTTTTGTCTCTCTGATGCTTGCAGCTGCTTTTTGAGATCCTCTATTTCTCTCTTCATCTGAAGACAGTCAGCTGTCAAATTTATAAACAAAATTTAGTTTTATAAAATCTTGGTTAAGTGCAAAATATATCACAGTACTTACACTTTGATGTTGTAGGTGCGTCTAAATCAGTTTGCTCTGAAGGAATGGATGCGATTTCATGACTCTCAGCATTGTCAACTACATAATGCAGCAAATAAGAGTATTAACATTGCATTGTTTACTTTTTATATTGTTATACACTATATGATCACAAATATCCGGACACATGCACGTTCGCGCTCTAGCCACGATTTCATGGAAATCAATAGGGCGTTGCACATCCCTTTGCCCGAATCACAGCTTCCACCCTTCGGGGAAGACTTTCCACCAAATGTTGGTAGGTACTTTCCGGAATGTTCCTCCATTCCTCCCGAAGAGCGAGAATCAGTTCAGGTACAGAAGTTGGCCGATGTGATCTGGCCCGCAAGCGTCTTTCCAATTCATCCCACAGACTCTCTATAGGATTGAAGTCGGGACTTTGTGCCGGCCAACCCATTTCTTTGACCCCTGAGTCCGCAAACCACTGCTGTACACGCCTCGCTTTGTGGCACGGAGCATTGTCGTGTTGGTAAAGAAATGGTCCGTTTCCGAAAAATTGCCACAACGTTGGAAGTGCACAGTTGTCCAAAACATTCAGATAACGGTCAGAGTTCATGATTCCTTGCACAGGAACGAGCTGGCCCAGTCCGTACCATGAAAATGAGCCCCACACCATGACTCCTCCTCCTCCGAACTTGACTGTGGGCTCTGTGCACTCAGGTAAGAAGCGTTCTCCAGGTATGCGCCAAACCCAAACTCGTCCATCGGATTGCCAGAGTGTGTAGTGAGATTCGTCTGTCCACATTACACGTTTCCATTGGTCCATTGTCCAGTTTCTGTGGGCTTTGCACCACTCCAGACGTCGCTTGGCGTTGACTCTGCTGATGTGGGGCTTGTGGGCAGCAGCACGGCCATGGAATCCCATCGTGTGCAGTTCCCGACGAATTGTCATGGTACTGGCATCATTTGCAGAGGCGTTTCGAAACTCTGTGGCAATTTTTTCCGCCGAGGACTTCCGGTTGCTGCGGGTGACACGACGAAGCACTCGACGGTTTCTGTCCGTTAGTTTCTTGGGTCTACCGGTTCGTTGTTGAAACTGTTGTTGATCCCCGGGTCTTCCATTTCATAATGACATCGCCTACTGTTGACTTGGGTATCTGAAGAAGGCTGGAAATGTCACGCACGGACTTGCCGCATAGGTGACATCCAACGATGGTTCCACGTTGGAACTCACTGAGCTCTGCCGAACGACCCATTCTTGCCAATGTCCAAGCAGAGTTGTGTCTGAGCTATTTAAATGATGTGCAAGTCAATATCATGTGACATTGGGCCAATCGATGATCTGTGAGGGGTGTCCGGATATTTTTGATCATATAGTGTATTATTTCAAAAATATATAATACGAGGCCAACGAGAAATACAAGGGCCTGACGCGGAAAAGTCACCTGACCATAGCAGTCCAAACAACAATGTAACTTTCATTGTTTTCAACAAACGAAAAAATACTGATTGTTAAAAACCAAGATGGAAACTATGATGGTTGCATTGTTACTCGGACTTCTATGGTCAGGTGACTTTTCCGCGTCCGGGCCTGTCTTTCTAGTTGGCTTTGTATATAACAGTACTTACGCTTTGATGTTGTAGGTGCATCTAAATCAGTTTGCTCTGAAGGAATGGATGCAATTTCATGACTCTCAGCATTGTCAACTAAATAATGCAGCAAATAAGAGTATTAACATTGGATTTTTCAATTGAAAAATGGACGGAAAAATTCTGCGACCCGGATTCGAACCAGGAACCTCGACTATCATGGCCGATGCCTCTACCAATTGGGCTATCGCAGACACCACGGACAGCCAAGCTGCCTCAAGGTGTCTTAAAGACAACCAAGCTGTCACGGTTGAAAGCCCAATGGGAGACTGGAACCTGGCCCGCAGATCGAGAATTTCTCCACTCCAAACCATCAGAAAGCCGATGAACTCACAAGTGAATAATAATTATTAGTAACTGGAGATACGTCTCCAAGCATAGGTAATGATTTTTCAATTGAAAAATGGAAGGAAAAATTCTGCGACCCAGATTCGAACCAGGAACCTCGACTATCATGGCCGATGTCTCTACCAATTGGGCTATCGCAGACACCACGGACAGCCAAGCTGTTTCAAGGTGTCTTAAAGACGACCAAGGTGTCACGGTTGAAAGCCCAATGGGAGACGGGACCCTGGCCCGCAGATCGAGAATTTCTCCACTCCAAACTATCAGAAAGTTGATGAACTCACAAGTGAATAATAATAATTATTAACTGGAGATACGTCTCCAAGCATAGGTAATGATTTTCAATTGAAAAATGGATGGAAAAATTCTGCAACCCGGATTCGAACCAGGAACCTCGACTATCATGGCCGATGCCGAACCTCGACCCGGATAGCCCAATTGGTACTGGCACATGCTGATTGGCCGAACAGTTTCTCTCAGGAAAGATACGAAGTTGCGCTACCTTTTACTCTTTTTATCTTGACATTTCCCCACACTGGTAGCATAAAGCACCTTTCGGTACTTAATAAACGTTATAATCGCTTATAGCTGGTCGTTATGAGATGTTTGATGTATTACTTGAAGTAATTTACTTTTATATCTTAGCATTGAAAATTTCTAAGGGGTGAGAATTAGAACAAGGTTATCCTATGAGAGTCTATTTCCTCTGGTGCACCATAGACACCCATGACCATAGACTCCATCTTTGCGAAATAGAGCCCATGGCAATATTCCAAAGTTCCCCATGTCCTAGGTTCCTGCAGCTACCTGCCCCCCAAGCCGAATTGGCAAGCCCATGCATACTTCTCCCTCGAATCTCTCATCCAACAGAGCACTATACTCTGCGCAATAAAAGAAAAAACTGGGCGTGATGCCAGAATGGGCTGTTAGCCAATCAGAAGCCTAACTGAGTGCTCAGCCATTGAGCTCCATTGTTAAAATGAAGCTAAAGTTTCTAGCTCCCAATAGGACGGGAACTCTATTGAAAAGTGGCCCTGCATGTACAATCGGCCCAAAAACGCCTGCAGCGCTGCCCTATCGACAGACAGAAACTTTACTTTCATTTTCAGTTTCAATGAAAAACCTCTATCGCAGGTCACGGTCGGCCCTGATGTGATCTATGCGGCAGCTGGCGCGATCTGTTTTCCTTAGCTTCTCGAAACAAAGGAAAATGGCTGAAGCTCGATGACCAATGACGTATATTAAAGATAGACTCCGAATCCTATTGTTGTAACTTGAAGCAAATTGGGAAGCTCCATGCCCAGAACTGTCATGGCTGAAAGTGAGTGAATATGATGCAAAACACATGGCTAAACACGAGAGTAGCTGATTAATAATTCTTTCACATGCCGATCACGGAGTGTTAAGTTTATCTTTTTGTTTACTTTGTATTTGAAGCATTTTATTATATTTTATAAATAATTTTTCGATCATGGTTTCAATTTCAATTTCGTTTCGATTGTCTTTCAGTAATGTATTTTCATTTTAGTTACGTATTTTTGATTTATTTTTGTGGAAAATGATTCCTGATCCTTTTTCTTGTCTGTTTGTACAGTTGTACGCAGAACAACTTTGAATAATGGTTTTGAATTAATTATTCCTCGGTCCCAAAATCTTCAAAAACAAAGCAGCCAGACAGCTAATTACTCCACGGCTCACTCCTGCCCAGAACTGTCATGGCTCAATTTGCTCCACTTTTTGCCGCTGTTAACAATAGGATTCGGAGTCTATCTTTAATATACGTCATTGTCGATGACCGTGCTCTTGAAATATTGGAAGGACTATCACTGATCTGAAACCGAAACCTATTGCAGATACAGTTTAATATCGCCATCTGTTGAAAAAACATTCAACTTTCCCATTCTGTATATGGTTTTTATTATGAAGTGTAATTACACCACTGAAGAACTTACCTCATTGATATATGGTTCTTCTCTCTATATGAAGAAAGTGTAAAAGTGTTTCTATGAATTACACTGAATATAACGAAATCGAAACATAGCGTAAAACATGGTGGCGCCATCTATTAATGGAAAATTTAACTTACCTCACTATGAAACCGAAACTTGGGGTAAACAGCTTTGTGTCGCCATCTATTAATGGAAAATTTAACTTACCTCACTATGAAACCGAAACTTGGGGTAAATAGCTTTGTGTCGCCACCTCTTAATAGGAATTACAACTTCTGCTCCCCAATAATAACCATGTCTATGCTTTCTCAGTTGCAAATTTACGATTTATTTCAACTGGCGCCACGTAAGTTGCTATAAGATAATTGTTGTTTCGGTTTTGTTTTACAGGTGACAATCCAATGCTATCAATCACCTAGGATAAAGACTGGTTGACGAACCTATGCTATCAATCTTGGTTGATACCTTTGCAAGTTTATGATTTTACCAATAGATGGCGTAATTCTTAATTTCCACGTAATTCTCCTGGTTTCGGTTTCGCTTTATAGGCGGCAACAGCAGTGTTTTATGGTAATACCATGGTTATTAGAAGTTAGGTAATAACCATGGTAATACGGTTTTCTCGAAACGTATGAGGGATTTTCAAAATCTTTTTTCGCTACTCGCTAAATATGAATCATCGCACGGACCAGTTCGAAGATAGTTGAAATCAGTACAGTGGCACGTGCTC
>JAHWFO010040150.1:1224853-1269700 GCA_023313115.1 Rhysida immarginata
GAATTTTCAATGCTAAGACATGGCAAGTAATATATCAAACAGTTCGTAATGAAGAGCCATGAGCGAATATAACAGTAATGATGAACCTTCATCTGTTCTTGCTTTTATGTTATGTAATGTAATTCCTGACAAACCTAATCGATAGGAAATATTGGAACTAAAATGCTTTATATGATCGAACACGTGGAAATACTTCAACAGTAAGGTCGTAGTTTGTGACCCGACGCGAGTAGATAATGTTGCAAAGCAGGGTTGTCCCCAGGCCCTTTAGAAGGGGCGTGCTGCCCAGCTGACTTTGGTGACCGCCCGGCTGAATACTTGAAAAGCTGCACAACATTTCATAGTGTTTATTAAGTACCTCTAACTCTCCGAGGCTATGAAAGATTTTCAAAATCTGTTTTCGTCAGTCGATGAATATGGTTCATGGCACGAACCAATCACAAATATTATCTAAATCGATTCATTGGCATGTGCACAAATGTTACCGCTACTTTCCCGCCAAGCAATTTTCAATGGGAAGATATATTACAGTGTCCTCCCCAGAAAATGTTATCAGCTGGGTGGAATGATACAATAGCCGGGCGGACAAAAATTAAAAACAAATGAAATACTATGCAGTGGTGTGCAGTTTTTCGTATACTATTCAGCCAGGCGGCCACCAAAATCAGCCGGGCGGCGTGCCCATTGAAAAGGGCCTGGGGAGAACCCTGTATTAAGTAATATATCAAACAAAAGGTAATGACGAGATAGAAGCGGTTATTCATTACTATTTTCGTCAGTCGATGATTATGGTATGTGGCACAAACCAATCACAAATATTATCTAAATCGGTTCAATAGCACGTGCACAAATGGTACTTTCTCGACCCCACCAAGCAATTTTCAATGGAGAGATATATTAAGTAATATATCAAACAAATCGTAATAACGAGGTAGAAGTGGTTATTCTATTACTATTTTCACCAATTAATAAATTGGTTCCGGGAATGAACCATTTTGAAAATGGTTGAAATCGAAACAATGGCACGTGCTCTAATGGTACCCTTATGACACCGTCAAATATTTTCAATCATAAGATATGGCATGTAATATATCAAAACAAATTGGGATGATGTGTCATGAATGAATATAACGTAAAATTATTGATAGACGAAATTGGTTCAATGACACCTGGTTTAGTGGAACCCTTATGGTTAATTGAAACTTTCAATGCTAAAATATGATATGTAATATATTTAACGACTTGGAATGAGGTGTCATGAATGAATATAACGTAAAATTAATAATAGTCCAAATTGGTTTCAAGGAACCTGGTTTAGTGGAACCATTATGGTTCATTGGAATTTCAATGCTAAAATATGGCATATAATATATCAAACGACTTGGAATGATGTGTGGTGAATGAACATAACGTAAAATTAATGATAGTCGAAATTGGTTCAAAGGTTTGTGATGTAATGGTATCTTTATGGTCCATTAGAAACTTACAATGTTAACATAGAGCTGTTTAAAAATATAGTTCCGCGAATGGTTTAGTTTAACCTTTCGGTACTTGGTTATGTCATTCCTTAATGGTTTATTAAGTACCGAAAGTTGTTTTATGCTATCAGTGTGGGGAAAAGTGTCTGTCTGTCTGTAACTCTAACTCCTCCAAGGCTATAAAAGATTTTCAAAATCTGTTTTCGTCAGTTGATGAATATGGTTCATGGCACGAACCAATTACAAATATTATTTAAATCGGTTCAATGGCACATGCACAAATGATACCTCTATTTTCCCGCCAAGCAATTTTCAATGAAAGAGATATTAAGTAATACATCAAACAAATCGTAACGACGAGCTATAAGCGGTTATTAATTACTGTTTTCACCAATTGATAAATATGATCCGGCGCATGAACAAGTCTGCAGATGGTCGTAATCTATACAATGGCACGTGCTCTAATGGTACCCTCATTACACCCTCAAAAATTTTCACTGCTAAGATATGGCATGTAATATATCAAACGACTCGGAAGGACCTGTTATGAACGAATATATAAGATTAATTACAAAATTCCAAGATGGTTGAATTTGATTCAGTGGTACATGTTCAATTGATACAATTATGGTACCATTGAAAGCTTCAACATTAAAATATGTCATGTAATATATCAAACTTGTAACGACATGCTATGAACAAATATATAAGAGTAATTACAAAGTTGGAAGATGGTCGACATTCATTCGGGGTACCTGTGCTAATGATACCACTAATGTACTACTGGAAAGTTTCAATGCTAAGATAGGGCATGTAACAACATGCCATGAATGAATATATAAGAATACTTACTTATTTACTTACTTTTCAAACCCGCTTATCCGTTAGGGTCGCGGGGGCAGCAGCCCTATGGAGGATCTCCAGCGATCGCGATCTTCCGCCATCAGGCGCATGTCATCCCTGGTAATATCCAAGCGACTCGAACCCAGATTCTCCATGTAGTCTAGCCACCTGGTTCTAGGCCGACCCCTTGGTCTCTTACCCACCGGCTTGGAAAATAACAACTGCCTAGGAAGACTAGTTTGCGGCATCCGTATCACGTGGCCATACCAGCGCAACTGAGATCTCTCAATGCGGAGAAGTAGCGGCTCAACACCTAAAGATTCCCTTATTGTGCTGCTGTACACTCTATCTAGTAGGGTAACACCTGCCACACCTCTCAGGAATCTCATTTCGGCCGCTTGTACCCGCGATCGCACTCTTTCGGTCATTACCCAAGCCTCATGACCATAGGTGAGAATGGGGACAAAGATAGATTTGAAGACGGAGAGCTTGGCTTTGTTACCCAGCTCTCGTTTCGTTACCACGGATCGCCACAGTTCACGTCTGACACAGCTTGCTGCACCGATCCGAGCATCCAATTCTTTCTCCTGCCGTCCATCACTCGTGAATGCAATACCGAGATACTTGAACTTCTCCACCTGTCTCAATGAGGCTCCCCTAACATGGAGAGCGCACTGAGCAGGCTGTCTTGAAAGAACCAGAGCTTCGGTTTTAGCCACACTGATCTTCATCCCAGCTTCTTCACATTTGGCTGCAAACCGGTCTAGTGCATGCTGAAGGTTCGTGCGGGAAGAATAGTTATAAAATTCGTAGATTATCGAATTTGAATTAATGGAGCCTGTTTTAGGTTTTCAAAAGCAATTCAAAAATTTTGGAAGTGTGTTTCAAATACTTTATGTGCCGGCGATTAGTTCAGCCTTTCGGTACTTGGTTATATCATTCTTTAATGGTTTATTTGTTTTTAATAATTGTTCGCCCGGCTATTTTATTTTTCCACCCATCTGATAAAATTTTCTTGTGAGAACACTGCAAAGGGTGTTGCGTTTCGGCTTCACGAGACTGTATGCGTTGTAGTTTTTAGTGCAGTTTTGACTCCAATCGTGGCGAAGCCATGTCAAAATACCCATGCTGTTTTAATTTTTAATTAAAGTGCTACCAGTGTAGCAGTCTTCTACGATACACTAATCACCATCCCTCATTAGTAGAAGTCTAGAAGTATTAAATCAGGAAAAATATACCCATAGATAACATCTATTAACATATACCGATATACATTTTTTTGGGAGCCTCTGTCTGTTTCCCTTGGGAAACTTTCGATGCACAGATATGGCATGTGATATATCAAACGTTTTTTAATGATGTGGCATAAATGAGTATAACTAGAAATTAATGATAGTCGACATTTGTTCATTGGTACGTGCTGTAATGGTACCATTATGATACCATTAGAAATTATTAATGCTACGATACGGCATGCGATATATCAAACATCTTGTAATGACATGGTATAAATGAATATAATGAGAAATTAATGATAGTCAAAACTGGTTCAATAGGAATCTTTCAATGCTAAGATATGGCATGTGATATATCAAATGACTTGTAATGATGTGGCATGAACGAATAAACGATAAATTAATGATAGTCGAAATTGCTTCAATTGATTAGTTGTTATCTTCATTCATGACAAGTCATTTTGTGCTTCTTGGTTTATTATCTGCCATGTTTTAGCATTGGAAATTCTAAGAGGGTATCAAAGTGGTGACCTTAGAATGCATGGCACGGAACCCAATTTCGACAATCTTTGTACAATACAGGGTGAATACAAAAGTCTGAACCCCCCTTTTATTTTTTGAACCGAAGCAGGTATGTCAATTTTGATGAATCCAATGAATAGGAAGTTGTGGGTGGCCTATCCCATGGTGCACTTTTCATCATCCCAAATATGCAAATTAGGACACATTCAAAATTTATCTCAAAAACCGTAAGGGATAGAGAAAAAATCCCAATTGCAAACTTGTTCAGCATAAAAAACAAACAAAACAAAAAAAATCATCCAAATTGGACCAACCAATCACCCACAATCACATGGTGAAGTGTTTGTAGCTTATTGTTGATATTTCCACCATGTAAAGCATGCAAATCAAAAAATTAACATAAATTACCATACTCACATTCACTTTCTTGTGGAAAAGCAAATAAAAGGCATGTTTCAGCACACAGAAGACAGAACAATTCCAGGATGGCAAGCTACACTGTTCCGGAAATGGTCAACATGATCTTCTGCTTCGGAGAGGCAAGGAGAAACCTACATGCTGCAGTTAGGTTGTATCGAGACAGATACCCTAACGAACGCCATCCATCTCGTCAAACAATGCGTCACATTATTCAAAGATTCGAGGCTACAGGGAATGTTAATGCAGAATGTGGGTGCCATCAGAGAACTGTTATCAACATTCTACACGCACATCATTTTCACCCATACCATATTCATTGTCACCAGGAGTTACTGCCATTGGATTATGTTGCTAGAGCCGCCTTCTGCAACTGGTTACTTACCTGCCTGGATGACAATCCAAACTTCATTCATGAGGTGTTGTGGACAGATGAAGCCCAGTTCACCAGGGATGGAGTTATCAACAGGCACAACCATCATCATTGGGCAGACGAAAACCCACGATGTCTGCGAGAAGCAACTCATCAAGTGAACTGGAGAATCAATGTGTGGTGTGGATTGTACAATGACACTGTGGTTGGACCGTATTTTTACAATGGAACACTGACTGCAGAATGCTACCGGGCTGAAATTCTCAACGTGGTAGTCACAGACTTCATTGACAATTTGCCATTGGCCTCGTATCAGCGCACGTGGTTTCAGCATGATGGAGCTCCTCCACATTACGGGTTGGTCGTTCGCGAGCGTCTAAGTGAGATGTTTGGACAACAATGGATAGGCCGAGGAGGACCAGTTCGTTGGCCACCCCGCCCCTGATTTTACACCACTTGACTTTTCTTGTGGGGATACCTGAAGGACAAGGTTTATGCTATGCAGCCCGCCTCACTGGAGGATCTGGTTCAACGAATCCGTGCCGAGGAGTGACACCAGCCATGCTTGCCGATGTTTTGGCGTCAGTTAGGTTCCGTGCCCAATTGTGTTATGGTGCCCACAGTCATCACATCGAGAATTTTGTTGATTAAATTTTTTTTTAAACTGTTTGAAGTAATTTGTTTGTGCAGTGGGTGATTGGTTGGTCCGATTTGGATGATTTTTTTTTTGTTTTGTTTGTTTTTTTATGCTGAACAAGTTTGCAATTGGGTTTTTTTCTCTATCCTTACAGTTTTTGAGATAAAGTTTGAATGTGTCCTAATTTGCATATTTGGGATGATGAAAAGTGCACCATGGGATAGGCCACCCACAACTTCCTATTCATTGGATTCATCAAAATCGACATATCTGCTTCGGTTCAAAAAATAAAAGGGGGGTTCAAGAGTTTTGTATTCACCCTGTATATTTACCGATTGGCGAAAACGCACTTAATAACGTTATATTCGCTCATAGGTCCTCGTTACTAGTTATTTGGTATATTACTTACTACAGAGTGTCCCTTTGAAATGTTATAGCTCAGCAACGAAATGAGATAGAAATATAAAGTTTGTTGTGTATGATCCAGATGGCACTGGAAAAATTAACACGTTCATTGTTGTTCATTTGTTTATAAACCAAAATGGCCGTGAGATTTTCATTCTGTGAACGTAAGTGGATACTGAAGTGTTATTGGAAAGTGGAGAATGTTGTTGAGTTTCAACGACGTTGGAGTTGAATTTGGTACACCACCGCCAACAAGGATGGCAATAACAAAACTCCGAGACAAAGGAATAGTGAAAGATGTGTTGAAAGTTCGGTGAGGAGAAAAAGAAGTTCCACTGATAACGTGTGTGTTGAGGCCATCATGGAGGTTTTGCACAATCACCAAAGAAGTCAGTGAGGCAATGCTCTCGTGAAATTGGTATCCCCAAATCCAGTGTTCATCGTATTTTGCGACAATGTCACTGTCGAATCCAGTCGGTATGTCGCTCTGTTCGACATCGGTGTTGGGGGTGTACGGGCTTAAGGAAGTTTAAGGAATAAGATACAACAAACATTATATTTCTATCTCATTTTGTTGCCGAGTTATAATGTTTCAAAGAGTGTATACATCAATTTGGGACACCCTGTATGTCTTAGCATTGAAAATTTCTAGGGGGTGTCATAATGGTAACATCAGACAACATTGATACCAGAGATGGTCTTTGGCTTTGGTAACCCATTCGAGCTAAAGTGCGACTAGTTGTCCGTTCTTATACTGTCTTCAGGCTACCTGAGTTGTAATGAGCAATAATCTGTGCGATTGTTGACTTTCTGTTTTGCACGCAAGTCTTGAGATTCTCCTGTGGCCTCTTTCATCAACAAGCGTTTTCCGTCCACAGGAGTCACAATGGCTACATGTTTTTTGATCCTTGACCCATTCTTGATAAGCCCTTCTATGGTACGTGAAAAGTTCAGGAGAGTCACCAGAGTCGCCATTTTCTGAAATGCTGATTCAGGCCCGTCTTGCACCTACCACCACGCCACGCTGAAGTCAGTCAGAACGCTGGTTCTCCATTTTTGCTCTGGGTTCATGCTTAACTAACAGTAGAAAAGTGGCTTTATGGTATTTATACCCTGATTTGTGATAATGTGACAGGTCACTTAGGCAATCACTTAATTTGCTTATTTTGTGAGGTGCACCTAAAAAAGTGGCAGCTCAGTTCAGAAGAAAAACATTAATTTGAAAAGTCATACACTGAGTGAGCATATTATTATGACCACCTGACATGTTTATGCAAATGCACGCACGGACGTCGCCACAATGTTGGTAGCGGGCCGGACCAATATAAAAAGGGAAGCTGAGTGTCATCGACAACAGTAGACGTGTTCCATTCTTCAACTATGGGTAAACGACGTGATTTAACAGCCTTTGAATGCGGGATGATTGTAGGTGCTCGGAGCTATGGAGCGAGTATCAGTGAAACAGCAGCATTCGTGGGGTGCTCAAGAGCAGCCGTCGTTAAAGTATTTAAAGACTGGACGGTTAGCCGGAAGATGGGGTTTTAAAGCTCGCGTTGTGGCTGCCCGCGGATGGTTGATGATCGGACAGAACGGAGACTGTCACGACTGGTAAAGAATAACAAAAGGGCAACTGTGCATCAAATCACTGCTGACATTAATCATGGGTCCTCCAAAACGGACTCGGAATGCTGCCTTTGCTGTCTGCAGCCAACAAGCGGAAACGACTTCAATTCGCTCAGGAGCACAAGGACTGGACTATCGAGCAGTGGAAACAAATCATGTGATCTGACTAGTCACGATTCCAGTTACATCATGCAGACGGCCGTGTGAGAATCTGGCGGAAACAGCACGAAAGCATGGATCCCGCATGCATGAGTACAACCCTGCAGGCTGGTGCGGGTAGTGTTATGGTTTGGGGAATGTTTTCCTGGCATGCGTTGGGTCCGTTAATACGTGTTGAAAACGTCTGGATGGCACAGCATACCTCCGTATCGTCACCGATCAAGTCCACCCTATCATGTTGATGGTGTACCCCAATGGAGATGGCTACTTCTAACAAGACAATGCGCCGTGCCACAGAGCTCGTATTGTGCAGGAGTGGTTCCAGGAACATGAGGGGGGACTTTACCTTACTTTGGTGGCCCCCACAATCCCCAGATCTCATTCCAATTAAGCATTTGTGGGATGAAGTCGAACGAACCATTAGACGGCTGGATCCACCACCGTCCAATCTAGTGCAACTAGACAGTGCTATCCATCAGGCATGGTGTCAGATTCCTCCCACCACCTTCCAACATCTCGTGGAATCATTGCCACAAAGAATCACCGCAGTATTAAAGGCAAAAGGTGGCCCAACGAGATACTGACAGGGTGATCATAATAATATGCTCACTCAGTGTATATCTTTTTTTTTTCGAAGCAAAGTTCGGGAACTTTTTGAATCTACCTCGTATAAGTAAATGTGTTATAAAATGTTTTAAATTTTTCTTGTCTTTCTCTTTTTATTTTAAACTTTGCCTATTGTGTCAGACTTGCCTGATCATATATAAATGAATTGCACTAGAGGTGCTTAAAATTTTTTGCGGGGTGCTTGTTTTTTTTTCATGAGGAAAGTGTATGAACCCTAATCTAATTGGAATACGTATTAACCTGTCTCTATCTGACATTATTTGCTGAACCTGACCTCCCCAACAAACTCCCAAAGTTTTTTACATTCATTATAAATTACCCTGTACTAGAGATTTGGCATTGCTTTGTTTCAACAATGCCTTCCTTACACAATCAGTCAATTAACTCTTTTTCCACAGCAGAACCCTATATACAGGGTGTTTAGAATTAAACGAGGGATTGCACAAACAGCAACTAAAATGTGAACATTGCTAAGGACATGGGGGAAGAGAAATAATGAATAAGGAATTCCATTGAAACACTTGTAATGCATTGCAGATCAAACGATATGCCTGGTTTTTATGGACATAGCAACAGTCACAGTTTATATTCTGTGTTCAAAATGGCACCCATCTGTGTGCACTGCTTCCTGTAGTCTTAAGTTTGTGGAAAATTAACGACCTCACAAAGCATCCTTGAGCGACCCAAACAGATAAAAATCCGAGGGAGGAAGATTGGGCTGTAGGGAAAGTGTTCGTGTACCTTCAAAATTGTTTTGTGTGGCAAGTCTTGTGCGGGCAGACGTTGTCTGCAACAACAACACTTTCTTCGACAATAGACCTTACTGTTTGTTGGAAACTGCTGGCTTCTTCTTGTTTTCTAATGTTTTACTGTAATAGATTTCACGCTGTTAACCATAGTCCCCTTTCATACCCTCTGATCAGAGAAATCGGATCACAGGTCGTTGTTCCTCCTTGGTGTGAACTGCTAGTGAAACTGGTTTATACTGCAATACCCAGAAGGTTTTTTTTGTACAGCCATATTTTGGAAAGAATACAATAATTTTATCTGACATAATATGGTAATTCTGTATCTTCTAAGACCTCTGTTTTAAAATTTGCAGACTTCTCCAATCTGTAGTGTGAGGACTCCACAGAGGACGATCAAGAGGTTCTGGCTCTAAAAGGGAATGGCTCCTTAGATTATAGCTCTTGTTGTCTGACTATGTGACATTTGACAATAACAGCAGGATTCTACAGTGTCCAGGTCAGTTCAGTCAAATCTTAGAAATTTTAATGATCATTTACTTATCTGGTATAAAGGTATGTCCAGTCGGGTGCATAAAGGTTTAGACTTAAGTGATAGTTGAGCACGTCAATAGCACATCCCAAGCGTATACCTGCCACCTTATTTTCATTCAGAAGGGACAGGTCCAGTCTAATCTGCCTTGACTCTCAGTAAAAGTACCCGATTTTGCAACCGATCAACATCTGGTATGCTCAGTTGCTATAGAGCAGGTAAAAACATTTTTTTGCACCCGACTGTACATGTTAAGTCTTGTTATGAGTGGTTCATGTGTCTCAAACTCAGTTAACTACATGGTGGCATTTTCACGATCAAAATATATATGTAGGGTTCCAAATAATTTTTAATTTAAAATTATCTGTTTAAAATAGACATATGAGAGAAATGTGTATTAAAATACAATTAGGAGTGGATGAGAAGGGAATAGCAGTGACTCTCAATAGCAGTTCGCAGCTACAACCTCATGATCCCTGTTTTCCAAAGAATCAACACTCGCAGCAGTTTTCCAAAGAAAGAATTGGCTGGAAAAGCAGCAAATTTCCTTCGTAAGTGGCCTGGAAATAGTCCAGATAGGAACCAGAAAATGAAAAGAAAAATTTCAGTGCTTACACGTAACAGCATAACAGTTTTACTCACTATAGTGGAAGATGTTGAAGTTTGGAAAACCGCCACGAGTGTCGCTTCTTTGACGAAAAAAAACGACCACAGGGTTTTTAGCTACAAATTCCTATTGAGTGTCTTATTATCTTCTCATAATATGCCTGATACAACTTGTTAAAAGACAAATTTTTAATTAATTATTTTCTCAAGATATAATTTAGGTCAGATGATAAATTAAACAATTAGAAATACAGTCCATTATTTTAGTTTAAGTACACTGATTTCTTTCTGGTTTTAAAAATACCAAATTAATAATGTAAGTTTATAATAAAATTTGAAACAAATTTGGAAACTAAATCAAAGTTTATTGACAGAAAATAACAGAGTGTGACAAAAATAAAAATAGATTAAAAAATATCATTTTACATATTTTTCATGCTTAACCCTCTGAGTACTGACGGGGTCAAAATTGACCCCAGTGTCATTTCACTACTGGCTAACAATAAATTGTAAAATGAAAAAATTCTGAAAAAATTTGACTTTTCTTTTTTATTCATGTTGTATTACTTCACGAAGTAATTTTTTTAAAAAAATAATAATTCCCCCCCCCCCCCTTTTTTTTTTGTTGTGTATCACAAAGGACAGGGTGGGGTCATTTTTGACCCCAAGAGAAAAATTGATTTTATTGCTGTAAATTCCTAAATTTCTTACTATAATAAAACAATCAGTGAATTAGGTCACTGAAATATAACACTTTTCAAATAAACAGTTCGTTTTTGAGCTATTATGTTTCACCAATTGAAAGTTTCTTGAAAGGGGAATATCTGCAAAACAAGTTTCAGTTCCTGTTTTTTTCTCTTCAGACTTGAAACTTTCAATTCATTGACGTACACTGATTTACTTACTTCATTTGTGATTTCGCATTTTGTGTGATAAAATGGATTCAAATAGTCGAAAGCTAGAAATGTCATCACTGAAGAAACTGGCCCAAAAAGATATGCAAATCGCAACATAGATGACATCTTGTCAGCATTTCAAATTCTGTTCCAGAACTCTTTGAAGAGCAAAATTATAAATTGGACAAACAAAGAAGGGTCTACACTGTATGACGACTCGTGGAAAGAGATGAAACAGAATTTGATGCATTCATCGGTATCTTATTTATTTCTGGTGCGTACAAGTGAAATGACGAACCAGTGAAACAAATGTGGGATAAAAAATATGGTAGACCAATATTCAAATTCAATGGCTCGAGATAGATTTCAACAAATTCTAAGAGTTTTGAGATTTGATGATGCTGCAACTCGGCGATTGAGGTGTCAAAATGACAAGCTTGCACCGATTCATGACGTCTTTGATAAATGGGCTGATAATCTAAAAGAGTGTTTCAAACCATCTTCAAATGTGACAGTAGATGAACAATTAGTGACATTTCGCGGAAGATGTCCTTTCAAGCAATACATTCCTTCAAAACCCGGTAAATATGGCATAAAACACTGGATGTGCTGTGATAGCTTGACATCATATGTCTACAACATACAGATTTATGCAGGCCGTCAACAAGGAGAGCCCAGAGAAACAAATCAAGGAGAACGTGTGGTATTGAATATGATAAAAGGACTAGAAGGGAGTGGACGAAATGTAATCTGCAATAATTTCTTTACCAGCTTATCTCTTGGTGAGAAACTACTAAAAATGAAACTGACATTGTTGGGAACGATCAGGAAAAATCGTGCAGAATTGCCACTCCCTTTTACTTCATCAAAAGGAAGAAAAGAATTTTCAAGTGAATTTGCTTTCAGTAGAATGCTTCAATTGTGTCATATTGCCCGAAGAAGAATCGTGTTTGTGTTCTAATGAGCACTGAACATGACCAACCTGAAATTGCCTTTGAAAGGAATGATAAGAAACCTGACATTATATTGGAATATAATAAAACAAAAGGTGGTGTTGACAGTACAGACCAAAAACTAAGGAATTATACGACGAAGAGAAAAACAAATCGTTGGCCTGTAGTTGTTTTTCAATATGCTGGATATTTCTACTCTAAATGCATTTATCTTGTGGAGTTTCTTGAAACCCGATTGGAAAAAATCGAAATCTCATCGCAGGCTCATTTTTCTGCTGCAGTTAGGGGAAATGTTAGTTGAAAAGAATATGAATAGACGTCAAGAAAGCACCAGTCAAGCAAGCAGAGATAATGTTCAAGCTGGAAATGTTCAAAGTAGAAAAAGAAAGCGTGGCTGCTGTTCTGTTTGTCCAAGATCACTAGACAAAAAGCACACCAATACATGCATGCGCTGTGGATCTTTTGTTTGCAGTGATCACCATGAAAGAATATGTGTGAAATGTAAAGTGGACATCTAATAACAGTCCTCAAAAATGTTATTTCCAACTGTATAAGTAGCCTACCAACATGTTCTTAGGTAACATGATTTAGCATGAAAAGAGTATCCAAACTTTTTGATGTTCTTTGTAGCGTTTTCACAAAGAGTGATAATAAATTTAAATATATAATTAAATATTGGTTGAAGTTTGATTCATTGTATAAGATACAGAATAGAAGAAATATAAATCTATTAGGTGATTAAACCAAAAAACATTTTATTTGTGTGGAAACAGTTGTGTGGTCGATTATGACCCCATCAGTACTTACAAGGGAACCCCACATAGAATTCCGATGCACTTTTTTTGCGTGCAAGTACACCGTGGAAGCGATAGCGTTGCACGGCAGTGAAGCGCCCCGGAAGTGCGCAGAGTTCAAAAAACATGGCAGAAAGAGGTTAAGCGATCTTGTTAGCGGCGATCGATAAAGAATTGCAGTTAGAGCACTGTTATTAAGCATAAAACCTTAATTTTGCTGTACAATTGTTCGTCTCGAAATAATTTATAAAATGAGGTAGGTATCCATGAATACTATTTTTATTTAAAATTATAAAGCACCGCGATACATACCCCCTCACCAAAGCAACGTATTACTCGACGTTGCACATGAAGCCAGCCCCGTGCTTGATTACCGAATTACTTAATAAAATGAAATAATAAATTAAGGAAATGGTTATTGATTGCTCTAGACATTTTTTACTGGAAGGCAATTAGCTAATTGTAATAATCTATTTTAAAATCCAAGTTTGTTTAGAAATTTGAGAAGCCATTCAATTGCCATCTGCTGCTGTCTATTTCATCTGAATTGGATTCGTGCTTATTGCTGTGAGTAGTGGAAGAAAGAAGTTCCGTTAAGTGCATTAATACACCGCTTTAACAATGGAGTCCTTGTATGAATATGTGTGCTCAAATTTTTTCGTTTTCGTGGTTTATTTTGAAAGAAACAAAAATCCACACGCTCTTATTTTGCAAGCATCTATTGCAGCTTCAATTGAGTAACATATTTCAATTTGGTGGAAATCTGTGACATACATGTTCGCGGAATTCCCTTGTTAGTGCTATAATTTTTTCTCAGTACTCAAAGGGTTAAATTTGAATAATCTGCATAATAGTGAATCAGGAATATAATATAAATGAGCATCCTACTTGTTTAATTAGCCCATACCCTTCGGAATTTAAGTTAAATTAATTTAAAATTCTTTTTTATAAGTTTGAACAAGTCATATACAGGGTATTCAGAAAGGTAGGTCAAGAATGAAATACTATGTACAGTTTGTAGCGGGGAACAAAATTTTTCCTATAAACATGGGTCCGGAAATGCATCCTTACAATCATCATAACGGAAAAACTGAACTGGCGCAAAGTGAGCGCCCAATGGGTGCCCCACAGTCTTCAACCACAACAGGAAGCATGTTGAATGGTCCACTGTCTTGATCATCTGCAGCGCTATTCCAGGAAGGGAATGAGTGCTAGCTGGAAATGAGTCTTGGTGTAATCACTTCGAACCAGAATCGAAACAATAGAGTCTCCAGTGGAAGCATCCAGGGTCACTACCACCAAAAAAATCCAGGGCAATCCACACAAGTGCAGGAAAGGTTATGCTGACGTTCTTCTTTGACCAAGACAGCCCCCTTTTGATAGACTTCCTGCAGCACGGGACAACAGTGAATGCCCAGCGTTACTCGTAAACCTTGACCACCCTTCGCCAAGCAATCAAATCAAAACGATCAGGCAAGCTCACTCGTGGGGTCATTCTACTCCACGACAATGCAAGATCTCATACGGCCAAGACAATCACGACACTCTTGCAGAAATTCAAGTGGGAGGCTCTCGGTCATCATCCATACAGTCTAGACCTCTCTCCCTGCGATTATGCCATTTATGGTCCCCTAAAAAAGGCTCTGAGGGGCAAATGATTCACCTCGGATGACAATGTCCAGCACTACATGCAGAACTGGTTCACAACCCAGCCCCGGGAATTTTATGAGACAGCCATTCACCGCCTTGTGTCGTAGTGGGACAAGTGCCTCAACAGCCAGGGTCAGTACTTCTGACATACAGGTACTGGTTTCTATTCCTAGGCCTCCGGCTCGTTTCTTTTTGAATGCTCCTTATACTTTGTGTTGCAGATCATGTCTATTTAGGTTGTTCTGAACCACCAGTCTGTGTTTAATTGAATACAGGAGGAGTTATCTGATGGGGTTCAACTGTGGCTAAGTCCTGTCATTTTATCTGCATTTGTGTTCGAATTATTGAGTTTTAAATTTTTTCTGACCTTTATCCATTTATCTTACCTTTGTGCTGCCAACAGTCTATATTCCCCTTCCGCATTGTCAAATGTGACGACTCTCTTCAACAGGCCAAGGTTGCCAGATCATGTAATAAATCACAAATCTAGTGATTTTCAGGGTCTGTTTGTGACCAAAATTTAAAATTTGTGACTGTTGATAATTCTTGTGATATTGTTTCTTCGACCTTGGTCAGACAGTCAGTTGACAAGCATCTAAAGACCACGGTTACGTAGAAAGTCTGATGTCATGTATACCAATACAAACAGCATTTCGTGACATAAATTCATGGATGAAATGAGATCAAAACGTTTGGAAATATTTGTGTGTTATCATAAGGTATTATTCTGAAGCGAGAAAAAATTTGTAAATTTTTTTTTAACAGTAATCGAAGTTCAAGAAAGTACTGCCAATGCTTTGTTTGAAGCAGTTTTAACAAAACTGAAGGAGCTAAACTTGCCAATAAGCAATTGCATTGGAATAGACACAGATGGGGGCACTAATCTCTGTGGTGTTAGTCATTCACTTTACACCTTGCTTAAAGAAAAAGTACCTCAGTTCATTTCGATGAGATATGTTTGTCATTCATTGCATTTATGTTGCAGTAAAGCTTCTGTGGAGCTGCCAAGTAATCTAGAATTGTTACTTAGAGAAACTTGCTACTTTTTTCCTCACAGTTCATCATGGAAATCACAGTTTCAACCATTTTTAAGACTCTTAATGCTGATCTAATAAGCACCAACATAAATTAGTCAAATTATGCGATACTCGTTGGTTAGTGTTGTTTGAAGCTGTGAATGTCACTCTAAATCTGTGGTTAGAATTGCCTGCTTATTTTAACATTTACTCAGTGAATGTGTGATGTGGATCTGTTGCACTATCTAATTGCGAACGTACCTCGTCTGCCTCCTACTAATCTGGTTGCTGCCGCATCTATCCCGGTTCAGCTAGGGCACTTGGCGTTTGCAATAACCTGCCCCGTTACGCATCTAGTGGTTGGTCATCGGCACCAATTGTGATGTGGCGTTGCTCTTACCTGTCTTTTTGCTAATGATTTCCTTACTCTAATAATCCCTACTTAATTTAAGAACACTCACCACACACTTTAAATCTTAACATTTACTCCCTTGATATTACCTACGCTACCCCTCAATTCCCTCGGTTTCTTACTTAGACTTAAATTTATAACTTACTCTTAAAACTCTAATTACTTCTAATACTCTCTTACCTGTGCCGCAATATTTTTTTTTTTTATATTAGATCGTATAGTGGTAGTACTCCTCCCCTTTTCCTTATATTATTATCAGCCCGGTTAAATTAAACAAAGAAAAGAAAACACAAAAAAGAAATGTTAAATTACTACTTTTGATTATTAAAACAAAAAAAAGGACTTGCGCACCTGGTTCCCTCTATTACAACTGCCCCCTTTATTCCCTACTCTGCTCCTGGTTGCAGATCGGACTTATAGCGAAAATTTAATTACTTCCCCTTTTACACTAGTCATTAATATGCACTCAATTGTACCCACGGTGTAATACTTATATATCAACATTTAGTGCTAAGGACAAATTTAACAAACAAATTAACCCAATCTATATTTAAAACATTTATTTGATAAAATAAAATAAAAAAAAAAACTGTTACAAGCAACAAGAAATATTCCCCTTTCCTTATATTAAAATACTCCTACAATTTAATAACAAAAACAAATTTCCTTTTTACTAACCCCTTACACACTACAGAATTATATTGCTCTTAATCCACTAGAATTTTCCCCCCTTTTTACTCTCTATTAAATCTTACTTATTAGGTTCATAAATTGGCTGTCTCTCTCAACTTAATTACTAACAAACAAATTGCTACTCTTAATTAACATAGAATCAATAAACAAGAACGTTCTCCATAACTCTTAAAGAAAACCCAAGTCTCTCTTTCTTTCACACTTATTATCCCCTATATTCAGTACCAATTTCGCGCAGGCCTGTAATTTGGTTTGTGCACTTATCTGTGTAATTGAAGTCTCTGATGTCCGCTCGATGCTCTCTGTTGCAACATGTAGGCTACGGTCGCTCTCCTCCTCCTGGTACTGCCGTGGAGTCTAGGGGATTCTGTCGGGGTGCGGTGCTTCCTCCTCTCTCGGTCACGATGCTTCTTTTGTCGCGCTATGTAGTTAGGTCTGCTTGGCTTGCTGCCTCCACGCGTCCTTGCCCTCAAGCCCGGCTAACGAGGGGTACACGGCGAGAGAGACAGCACAGGTCGAACACAACTAGGTACCCCGGCTCAGGGAACCCGGTCCCGTTTCTTGCTGTGTACCTTTGTGTTCCAGGCACCTGTTGCCAAACCGCCCGACTACGTCCGCTTACCTCTTACTTCCACGCTTGCTGTCATGCAGGCTGGGACAGGCCTTCCTCGGCCGTCTGAGTCGCTTGTGCTGTCGTCTTGCCCACCGCCTCCTGTCTGTCGATCACGGATCTCTCCGGCTGCACCAACCTTGTCTCCTCTCTCCGCTTCTACACTGTTATGCACTGTGTTCTTTTTCTTCGCAAAAGAATCTTAAGTTTTATTCCTACTAGAGATGAATTTCACCAGCTACACAGTGTCGACTACACTCGTTGATATCTCTCGATCATCTGTATATCTTTTTCCTTCCCTCGCATCCCATTTCCTCTCCACCTTGACTTTGATTTCATTGTTCCTTACTTCTGTTTCTCAGAACTTCCTCTTTCTTCCTTCGTTGTCTAGGCAACGCCACTCCTTCACTCCCTTGCTCATTGTTCGCACTTTTTGCCTACTAATCCTTCAACAAAGCGGGCTCTAGGCCTACTTTTCTTAACTTGGGTAAAATACACAAAAAATATGAATAAAATATTTTCTTCCACTGTTATTCCTATACTATTTTTGTTTTTGTTGAGAGAGATCAGCCATTCACCTATTGGGTCCAATTGAGTTATATTATTTCGTAAGAATTCATATAACGAAAATTTAGATTAATATAACACGCTCAAAATTCCCCAATTCCCTCTTTCTTATTCCCTGATATTTCCGAAGTGTCTCCTCTATATGATCTTTACCTTTTCCTTTTATTTCCAGAGCTATAAATTCATAATAAAGCTAACACAGATATGTCTCTTTAGCATATCTGTAGTGTCGGGCCGCATACGATAATTTAATATTGTGCACGTCCTGTCACAAATGAAAAATCTTTCACTTCTAGACTTTTATGTGAAATGTTTGCTGATGAAAGCTATATGCTGTATTTTCTATTTTTGTGCCCAGTTCTAAGGGAGTTTCAAAAGGCAAATGGGTCATTCCATGTCAAGTCATCCAGGCCAAGACACCTAGCATCTAGTTGAAAAATGAGATTTTGAATTGTACTTAATTTCATGAACTTTTGCCAATTTTTATTGCTCTATATTATACAGGATGTTTCTAAATTATCTCCCGTAATATACATGTTTATTACTCAAAAGCTATTACAGATTTTAACATGATTTTTTTTATTCACAAAGAAAAACTCAAAAAGTTTCTTAGCTTCGTATGAGTTGATAATGAAACACACAGTTGGTGCGTTGTTCCATATTTTGCTAGATGCAGTAAATAATGGTGAGTGTTCAAGAAAAAGCTCAGTGCATGTTATAGCTTGTGGAATTTAAGTCAATGATTACAGTTCAGAGAATGTTCAAAACAAAATTTAAAAAGGATCTTCCAAATCTTAGTCAATTAAGCTATGGCATGAAAAAATGTTTAACACAGGCAGCCTGTTACACAAAAAGGGTGCTGGTAGATGTTCAGCAACACCACAGAGAGTAGAAAAGGTCAGGGAGGCATTCGATCATAGTCCCCGTAAATCACTTCGCCAAGCGGCTCATCAACTGGATATGCCAATGACATCCATACATAAAATAGTGAAGCGCCGTCTTCATCTTACACCCTACAGAATCCAGATGATGCATGAACTGAAGCCAGGTGACCAACCGAAACGCAAGAAGTTTGCTGAGGATATGCTCCAAAATGTCGACAATGATCCCACCTTCCTTGAGGACATTTTGAAGCAACATTCCGTACTTCCGGAGCAGTAAACCGAAAGAACTGCCGCATTGGGGCTCACAAAACCCCCACATTCTAAGGGAGCATATATGCGACAGTTCAAAGTTAATGTTTGGTGCGGTTTAATGCATGATCGAGTCATCGGACCTTTCTTTTTCGCTGAAGACACCATTACTGCTGCAATCTACCTAGATATGCAGGAGAACTAGCTGACTCCACAGGGGGAAGAACTGCAGCCCAACATAGTCTGCCAACAAGATGGAGTATCTCCTTACTGGGGCCTGCAAGTTAGGCAGTGCCTTGATACGAACTTTCCAGGACGATGGATTGGAAGGGATGGGCCCCTTCACTCACCCAATGCGAACCCTCTAGATTTTTTCTTCTGGGTATATGTGAAAGACAGAGTGTACAAGACGCATGTTGATGACATTGACACTCTCCAGAACAGAATAATTGAAACACTCGCTGAAATCACCCCCGAAATGCTAGCCCGAACATGGGAGGAAATCAAGTTTCTCTTTGACGTCCTTCGTGCCATAAATGGGGGGCACATTGAGATTTATTAAGGCATGCTAAGAAACTTTTTGAGTTCTTCTTTGTTAATAAAAAAAAATCACGTTAAAATCTGTAATAGTTTTTGAGTAATAAACATGTATATTACGGGAGATAATTTAGAAACACCCTTTACATTCTGTTGGAGTAATTGCAGAATGTTTGATGCATTTGTTACTTCAAAGGAAATTGTGAAAAATTTGAAAATTGGCTGCAAAGTTTAAATGTAAAAATGTAGGCTGACAATTTTTTTTCCTGAATATTCTTTCTGACATGTAGTTTATGAAAACATGAAAGAATTGGCCATATAAAATTATATATGTTAATTTTATTTATTTTTTGTTAATTTAAAAAAAACAAAAAATTTGGACACTTGTCACCCTCTGAAAATCATTGAAAAAATTAGAAAGTGATCTACAAGTAGTAAAGTTTCATCACAAAAAAAAAAATCAGTTGTGAGAAATGAGTGGTACTCACAAAAAATATTCATCATGAACTTTGAGAACTTTTCCATTAACATTCCCATAATATCCTTAATAGAAATAACTGTTAACTACCCAAGAATCATTAACAACATAAGTGAGCATACAAATATACAAATGCAATATAAAACAAAACTACTCATACATTACATAAGGTATGAACACTAACTTTGTTCCAATGGTAACTTGTGTGTCACAACTGAATTAACTCAATGCAATGATACTGAAAGTTTGTTTATAGTTTTTGAACAGTTTCTCAAAAATCCATACTATATCAACATTACACAAAATGTTGATGCCGCAATCTGCATTCAAGTTCATGTGGAACTGTATACGTGACAGATGCTTTAATGATTCACATTTAATATTTTTTTGTACAAGGACCACTTTTCTTCCACTAATCTTGAAGACTCTTTGCTTAGAGAATAACTACGGCCTGTTGCTGTGGTGATATCAACTTCACTTAGAATATGAGAGAATGAATCAATGTCATAAACATCATTATCGGTCTAATAGAAGGATGGGGATGGCCCATGAGGATGCATGAATCTTACCGTAACATCTCCTTCTTCACCATTCACTTTCTCAACAATCTCCAAGTACCAAGAAGAGTCATAAGCACATGCAACATAGCAGTTGGACCGCACAGAGCATTCTGGCATTAGTGGCGGAAGTACAGAGAAATCATGCATGATACTAAAATCAGTATCACAGCTTAAACCTTTTTGCTCCAATCTGGATTGGTGATAGTGGTATAATGTGAAGCACAGAACGTGTTTTAGGAACCGTTTTTGCACTTACAAAGCGTGGAAAAATAGAGTTTCTAAGTTGTACCATTTAATCTTTTGAAACAAAGAGAACTGAAATGCCTTGTAGGTTCTCCCAGCAGAATTCAAATACCTGGAACTTTATTGAATATGGATCCTTGATAAAGCCAGGAATATAAGGCGAAACCAGTCGGAATTGTGTGTGATTTCTTTCCCAGTATGTACTGCAAGGCCTCCATCAACTTCATCAAGAAGGACTGTACAGAGAATGCTCCATTTCATAAAATAAGTTTGTGTTATTAATTCTGAGCCTTCCTATAAGCAATGCATCCTTGGAGAGAGCATTCTCAGTAATGAATGTGTTATAAAAACAAAAGCTAGAAACTGTATGAATAGTGAGGCTTTACAAGCATTTATAAATAACATTGTAAACAGTGAGTGTCATGAAACGTTTGAACATGCAGAAACTATGTTATTGAATTTTATAATTCTACAATGTACAATAAGGATGTAAAGATAGATGAAGTAAATTTGATGTAATAGAAAATTTATAAATTTTATTTGTCGGTTTTGACACAATAATTTTAAACTTAATTAAAATTTATTCAAATATTTAAAAAAAATATTTGATCCTTTCATACCATGCGAAAGTGGTTTATGATTTGAGAGTATGGTGACCGGGTAGCCCAGTAATAGATGGCAAAAGTGCCTAAGAGTTCTGATTATTGCCACCGCCTCTTTCTGACTGGTACTAGTGTGAAGCGAGGAGTTTAATGCTGTAGTATGCTATAGGTTGTAATCCATATGGACCCATTTTGTTGTAACCCATGGTTCTTCATGGTGCTAGTGATGATTGGTATTGATGTAGAATGGTTTGAAAAAAATCAGGGAGACAGGAGATACTATTTCATTAATGATGATGAAGTTTTAAGGGAAACGAAAACGATCAAACTAATGAAATTTTTATAGATAACTCCATTTTAAATTTTCATAAATTTTCATAAATTTTAAATTCATTCATTCGGAGTGAATTTTATAAATGGAGAGGATGAAGGTATCAGATACATTAAATGAATCTTGCTTTGAAAGATATTATTTATTGATGCATGTTGTTTTGAAATTGAAATCCATTTCCGAATAATCATGCCTATGATGATGTACACATTTGGCCATTTTTAATGGCCTAAGAGAGTTAATGTTTTCTAAAATTTTCTTTGAATGCCAAAAGAGATACAATTTTTTCATTTTAGTGATTTATTTATTTATTTGTTATTTTGTAAACATAATTTTAATAAACACTTTTTTTTTTCTTTTTGTTTCAGATGGATCTCTCTTCCAAACTACTACCTTATAACTACCTCCAACAGTGAAGCTCCTGGAGTTGTAAGATTGTTTTAATCCATATTATACAAATATTGCTTCCTCTCTATGACAATTAATCAGAGCTATCCACTGGTTGTATATCCGGGCATACAAGGCTATAAATTGTAACCATAATTTGGTGGTCGTACACTGAGCTCCCACTTTTTTTAGTTCACCTTAGCCCTCAAAACTGCCTGTATTCATTTGAGCATGGATTCAACGAGATGCTGAAAATGTTCAACAAGAAAAAACGTATGTGTGCTTTCCGTTCATAGTCAGAATTTAGGATTTTTCTTGAGTTTCAAAATTTTAAATAAATATTGGAATTAAGAAATTATTAAGGAGAAAAGCATTTATATAAATATCTGGGAACTAAGCAGCCACTGCATCAAGAAGAACTCACTGTCATGTTCCTGGATCCAATCCATAGTGATTCTGACCCTGCTGGAAAGAGCATGAAAGGGTGAACTTGATCTGTATCAATTCTATGTGTGCTTTAGCATATTACAGGACCCAATTCATGCCAAGAAAATAGTCCCCACACCATTATTTCATGTTTTTCTTGCCATGATGCAGCAGGAGCTTAGATTTGTCTGATCAGGCAACCTTTTTTCCAATCCTTATGCTGCTGGTCCACAGGAGGCAATGCTTTCTTGTTCATCTCTGACAGCATTGGTACCCGAGATGGTCTTTGGCTTTGGTAACCCATTCGAGCCAAGGTGGACTAGTTGTCTGATACTGTTTTCTGATACTGTTTTCTGGCTATCAGAGTTGTAATTTGTGCAATTGTTGACTTTCTGGTCTCTTTCATCAACGAGGCCTTTCCGTTCTAAGGAGTCATGATGGAAACGCTTGAACTGCTTTTTTGTTCCTTGACCCGCTCTCAATATATGCTTGAAACTGTGGTACATGAAAAATTCAGGAGTTGCCGTTTCTGAAATGTTCATTCGTCTTGCACCTACCATCAAGCCACATGGAAGTCTGTCAGATCACTGATTTTGCTATGGTTTCACAATTAACACTAGAAAAATTGCTTCAGGATATTTATATAGTCTTTTGTGAATGTGTGACATGCAAATCAAGCAGTCCACTCAATTTGCATATTTTGTGAGGTGTCCCTAATAAAGTGGCAGCTCAGTATAGATCTCTGTGGTAGCACATTACGCTGTCGGAAGAGGCTGAGCCTGCCATATGAATGCAGATATGAATGGGTGTAACCCATCAGAAAGGATGCATAGACATTATTTCCTGCCATAATAAGAAATGTTTTTATATTGTTATATTTGTCCTAGAGCCATGGCCTTTTGGCTACTTCTACATTGTAAAGAACATTAAGGCTCTCTAGTTGTAATGTTTAAATTTGGATTAAAGTATTTCGAATTGAAATTTTTTTTTTTTTTACATATTTCTTCTATACATGTTTAAAAAAAAAATACTGAGTTCAGTATTGGTAAAGCAGCTTAAGAAAAATATTCTAAGTCGAAAAATGACCTTTGACTTCTATAGGCAGCAGCTTGAGAAAAATATTCTAAGTCCAAAAATGCCCTTTGAACTATGACCTTTGACCTCTATGGTCTAGGCTTAGTTGTCATTGAGAAGCTTTGAAAAAGAGAATTATTTTTTTTTTAATAACATGATTTTTATTTTTTTTGTATAGCAAATTACTAAGGGTAAATCCCTTTCCTTCAAGGAGTGTCCTCAGTTAATTTACTGGGGGAGATCACTCCGTGATTCGCCAAAGTCAACGCATGGGGGATGGCACTGAAAAAATTTTTTTCGACTTACGGTGATTTTTAAGAGCCATTTCGACCCGTTTTTCGCATTCTTGAGCCAAAATTTTAAATTTTTTTTGTAAAAATTAGAAATAAAAAGCAAATTTAAGCCAAAAAATTCATTTGAAATTATTTTTTTATTAAAAATCACAAAAAAATACAAAGTTCAAATAATAACATTTTTTATTATTTTTTTAAAAGAGACAAGTGAAGAATCATAATTTATATTTATTACAACAAACAAAACCTGTAAGATTTAAGTATTTTTGTTAAGTGTGTGTGTGTGTGTGTGCATGCATAATCAAAGAAAAGAGACAAGTGGAATGATTGCTCCTCGAGTAAAGGAGTAATCTACACAAAAAAACAAAGTCCAAAAATTACAAGTAAAAATACAGAATAAGTAAAGAAGTAATCTGTACAAAACAAATCAAGAGCTACTACAGAATAAAGGAGTAATCTACAAAAAAAAAAATATTACAAGTGAAATGCACAATGAGCAAAGATGTAATCAGCACAACAAGTCAAAAGCTGCAGTAAACATGACAAATAAAATAGTAATCTCCACAAAATAAAGGTTAACTAAGAACAAATGCTGAATGTTTACAATGTATACTGTAATAAAAACATCACTTGCAAAAGAGTGTCTCCATTATAAAGTTCAGTTCTTGTAGATTTCATAAACACAAGTTCACAGATTTATTACTCCACACAACTCACAAGGAATAACTAAACATGAAGTTTGTAGTAAGCTGTCCATGTAGCACTGTCTATCAGTCTTGATAATTACTGCAAAATTCAGGCACAAATGTTCTTCACACAATGTTAAGTCTTTTTGAAAGAATCCCAATGAAAAACTTGTACTGTTGTATCACAATTCTTGATGTTCCATTAACATGGAATTGAAAATTCCTCTGATAATCAGGACGAAACTGCATCCCATGACATCTTTAGTCCCTTTCTGTAACTGGTGTGGTTTGACTTTTGCAACCTGTATGATGCAGTCTCACAGGATTTTGGACTTAAGGTTCGCATGAAACAATCTGCAAGCAAATAAATCTACATTAAAATCTTACTCATATAAAGCATGATTAACTTTAATAATGATTCTTACCCAGTGAAGGGGTCTTTGAGCTTCAAATAGAGGAAGGAACACTACACAGTTGAAAAAGTTACGAAGTTTCAAAACCAATCTGTAATAAAATAAAAGTTATTAATTAATTGTCTTTTTGTTTTTTCCTTTTACTGTTTTGTGTGCAGCATGATTGCCTATTAAATTTTTGACTAATATCTCAAGAAAATGTGAATGTAACCCTCTTTGGCTGAGATCGTTCTAAGTGGCAGTACAAATAGATATTAATAAAAAAAAATTAATTTTTTTTTTTTTTTTTAATTTTTAAGACAAAAATCTAGCATTGTATTATAAACCATAATAATTTATAACATTTAAGGCTGAAGTTGTATGTGATAGAACAAAGAATCAAAACGCAATAACAGCTTTTATTCAATTGAAGTGGGAGCATAAGCTTTAATAAGTTAAATAAAATTTGATTTCTATAATTATTTGGTATAAGAGGATCTTGAAGAAAAACAGTTAAATTATGAGATTATTAAATTTACATTAAGTTAAATTAGGAAGATCTTGAAAGTACAGGGTGTGCGTAAAGTCTCTCCGCAGTGAAAAACAAAAGCAATAATTTAATAAACTGGAAATAGAGAGCACCAATTTTTGGCTGGATGCAACGACTCTCGTGAATAGCGTGGGGATTTTGTGATGAACAGTCGTGTGTTCTGGGAATTCACATCCTATTAGATGGAAACATTACCTCATCTGTGTAAAAAGACGTCATTTTCTGCTGTGGAGAAACTTTATGGACACCCTGTAAGATCAGTTCAGAGATAATTACAAAACAAAACTGCTTAAATTTACAAAATAATACATTCCACTTAAGCTCGTCATTACAATATAACGGGTTCAAAAATTTTAATGACTTCAGTTCATATTGGTACTGCTGGCACATCAGTTTATATCTCCACTTTCAAAAAAGTATCAAAATTCAACATCATATCTGTTAATAAACAGTTCATGTGACAGATATGAATTAAAAGGATTGAGTAAAATTAAGTTTGCAAGTTAAAAGTCCTTAGCCTCTAATAAAAGTTTCCTAATGTGTTGTTTTTTTTGTTTAGTTTTTTTACATAAAAGATAAAACATCAAAACTGGCCATCAAAGCACTAGCCAGACCAAGATTTCCTTCTGCAGGTTAAATGGTTTATTCTACAAAAGCAGCTATCAAGAGCAAACAATATTAAAATTCTCTACAAGTCAATAAATATCAAGACTTGAGGAAAAATGTTTAAGATTCCCAAAAGGGATATCTAAATAAAAAGTTAAATGATTGGTAAGAGGGATTTCAAAAAAAAAAAACCCTTAATGACGACTAGCATGCCAGCATCTAGTGTTAAAAAAACACTGATGAAATTAAATAAGGAGCCTCGCCTGATATATAGACAAGGATATATTATAACCCCCCCTCCCTTTAGGGAGAATTACAATGACATCTAAAGTGAAGGATAGAAAAATAGAGAAATAAAATGTAAAATTTTGATAGGTTTTAAAATCCAATTAATCTTGTCTCAAGCAATCATAGTCATACTGCAGCACACAGAGTTCTGAATGGAACATAGTCAATGTTGCAAGAAACATAGGCTCAAAGCTCTAAGTATTCAGAGAAGAGACATCTCTTGGAAACAAAAGGGATGACTAAGTTTCTCCGCACATTTTTCTTTTAAAAATTAATTGGGAAATAAATTTTTCTCACCATTGCTACCAACTTCTTTACTTGTCCCAAGAAGACACTGAATCAAAGTTTTCAAATAAGCTTGTCCATCTCAACAAAAAAAGCTTAAGCTGAAGACGCTAAGGCAGAGAAAACGACTATGTTGAGGTCATGCTAGCTAAATGGCTATGATGGAATGGTCCTTCTGTAGCTGGCAAATGAAGTGGCTCCTAGGCTGGCTAGCATCATAGTGGCTGCAGCAGAGTTTAAAAATAAAAAAACTTATGAGATTTTATTTTTTTGTACATCATAAAAACTTGGGCTTATCTCTGCTGGAAACTTGGGTGAAGTAAATATCAGGGTTACCCAAATGAAAAGTAGATGCGCCCCATAGCATCATAACTACAGCAGTGACAACAGCACTCCTGGTGACTGGGTGTGCCAGTAGATTTTATGTTCCGGCATACATATATTGCATTTCACGTGTTCGTGTGTATACAACGAACGTTAGAAGGTGTAAAAAAGAATCCGTTCGGGGAGGGGTGTGTTTTTGGCTGATTGATTTTCTGCCAAAGAAATGAGGCACCGATTCTGCACGGTACTGCAGTACTCAAATAAAACTTTGACAATCAAACGCAAATGTCCAGGCGATCTCTCACAACAGGTGATCCTTTTGCACAGCAATGCACACCCCCACAAATCCCATGAAACCACCATAACAGAAATTCCAGTGGAAAGACCATTTTCCTGCCTACAGCCCAGACTCGTCATCTTGTGATTACCACATCTTTGGGCCACTCAAGAAGACATTGCAAGGGAAATGTTTCAATTTGGAAGAAAACGAGAAGGATGCAGTGCAGGATTTTCAAAAAAACAACCACAATCTTGCTCGGGAGTTGATCTGCTACATAAATGATGAGACCAATGCCTCAACAAACTTGGTGATTACTTTTAAGTTTCAAATAAAGTTATTAAATACCAAGGCTGTCTCCATTTTTCATTTGGGCAACCCTTATACTTTAACAAGAATAAAGACAAGCAATATGAATACCTATCATTAATTAAAACCTGAAAAAGTTCCTGGTGACTCTGTAGAAATATGAGTGGAAACTATGTGCATGCAGGATCCTGAAAAAAAGCCAGCATCTGCAGCTAATGCTCTGTTGCTTATCTGAGGGTTTCCAACACAATAAAACATTTATTAATACATGATATGAAATTTAAGGCAACAAATTCATAAAAACTAGACAATTTTTAAAATAATTCATTAAATAAAATTTAATTTAAATACATTATAACTCTAAGCACTCTAGAATCAAACTAACCACACACAACGAATTTCAGTCCTTTACACGTAGATCTTTTAGTCCCCTCTAACTCCATCCCTGTAATTCTGAGCCCAGTGGGCCAATTAAAGCCAAACTAAATAGTGAAGGTGGATATGCCCATAGTAAGCTACTTTCTGAATTTCAACCTTCTACTGCATAAAAATGCAGAAATTATGAAGGGGACAGACAGATGGATGGACATTATAAATTTCTAATATAGATCTTAAAAAGAAAAAAAAGAAAAAAAAAATCTACCAAAGCTAACAAATATTATGAGTATGATGATTAAGATCTACAGTCAGTGACAAAAAATTAGCACCACCATCATTTTCACTGAAATTCTTTTAATGAAACAAAATTCCAAATGCTCTTTTGGAATACAGATACTTAATATCTTCAGAAACAATCTAGCTTCATAAAAATAAATTGAATGTCCACTTATAATTTTTAAAAAAAAATTGTTTTACTCAGGTGATATTTCTGAGTGACAAAAAATTAGCATCAGCTACAAAAAAATGGTTTCACCCTAAAGCTAGGCTCATTTAACTCAAGTAGGGGTGATATATTTACTTTATCATGTAGTAAGAGCAATTACTACAAGTGAAAAACTTAATTAATAAACATACAACAAGATGGGACGTGGTTCAGTGCTGTCAGAGTTTGAAAGAGGTCAAATTGATGCCTTCAAACAAGAAAACATCTCTATTCGTGAAATTGGGCATCGTTTGAAGAGAAGCCCAAAGGCTATTTCCAACTATTTGAGAAATCCTCAGGAATATGCAGTTTACAAGGGTTCTGGAAGACCTCGTGCCCTTAATGGAAGGTCAGTTCGTCAGATTGTCAGAGCTGCATCCAACTCAAGTCAAACAGCAAAACAAATTCGTGATGAACTGCAGCTCGACACAAATCTGCGAAAGGTTCAGCATGTGATCCATGACTGCCCGCATCTTCTGCGACAGCACATCAAGAGAAAGCCACCACTCACTAACCGTCATCAAGAAAACAGACTTCAGTTTGCCAGAAAATACATGGGTTGGACTTCAGAATGGCAAAATGTCATATTCACAGATGAAAAGAAGTTCAACCTTGACGGACCAGATGGATTCTCATACTATTTTCACGATTCGTGAAAAGAAAAACAAGTTCTTTCACGAAGACAGCTTGGCGGTGGATCTGTAATGATCTGGGGAGCAATTGGTTTCCAGAAGAATTGTGACTTGAAGTTTCTCAGTGGACGAATCAATGCACAAGGGTATTTGTCAATGCTGAAAGACATTTTCCCTGATTTTGGACCAATTATGGCTGGAAATGATTGGGTATTTCAGCAAGATAATGCTCCCATCCACAAAGCACATGTTGTAACACTGTGATTTGAGGAAAAAAACATCACTGTTCTGCAATGGCCAGCTATGTCACCTGATTTGAATCCCATTGAGAATGTTTGGGGATTGCTATCACGAAAAGTGTATGAAAACAATCGTCAGTACAAAAATGCTTCTGACTTGAGATGTGCCATCATTGATGCTTGGGAAAATGTAGATCATTCATTGATTAAAGGATTAATTACTAAGATGCCTAATCGTATCTTTGAGGTAATTTCACAAAAAGGCAAATCCACCACATATTAAGACCATTCAGAGGATTTTTTTGTAACTGATGCTAATTTTTTGTCACTCGGAAATATCACCTGAGTAAAACAATTTTTTTTTTTAAATTATAAGTGGACATTAAATTTATTTTTATGAAGTTAGATTGTTTCTGAAGATATTAAGTGTCTGTATTCCAAAAGAGCATTTGGAATTTTGTTTCATTAAAAGAATTTCAGTGAAAATGATGGTGGTGCTAATTTTTTGTCACTGACTGTATGTGTAAAATTTATACCTCAAATACTCAGACCCACAGACTGATACTGTTATGAAATAATTCCCCTGTTACTTTATGAGGATCCAACTCATTAAATTAAACTTCCCTTAGAATTAAGATCAATTAATAAAAATTTATAGTCACTACTCATACCCTCGTTTTGTATTAAGGTTCAAAGTACTAATGATCTACTTACAAATTTCTATTGTAATTGAAACTTTTAATCCTACTTATAGTTAGTTACCTCCAGAGTACTCTACGCAGCACAGCCAGTGTACGACACGCAATTTTACTTCACAGCTCTGACAGGTGAAGTATTGGAATAGCTGGATCGATCACCCTGTGAGTTTGTCGTTTCAGAATGTTCAAGGCGAGTTCTACATCTACAAACAAGTCTTCCCCCCTCCCCCCACAATTTCTCCGCTTCAAACAGATGCCGCTCGTTTCCATGGCAACGCCCCATCATGAAGCAAAGATCGCCATTCGTTGGCAACCGTGAAGAGGAAATGAGCAATAAAAATAAAAATAAAAAAGGAGTGAATTGATTGATAATTAACTGAAATAAAGCAAATAACCAAAGAATCATAGGGTAGATGTACCAGTAATTGACAATTCACGATATAAAGGGCTTTTAATAAAATAACAAGGCAAGAAAAGGGACTGGTGTTGCCACCTCGTATTAAACATTGTAGTTGGCTTCCCAGAACAGTAAAAAACTAGTAACTTTGCTCTCTATTATGGCCGCAAACACGTGTTGATTGTTCATTGCCTACTGAGTCGAAAAAACCTTGTAATGAACCACTACGCGAGGGTTTGATTACTTGAATTTATTTCATGAATGCTGTGCAATATTTGTCATTAATTTTACGTGAACCTTTTTGTGTGATCAATGGACAATACTTCTAGTAGTAACAGAATTTCAGATGACCAATGATTTAATTGTTTTCATCCACCGTCAACTACTGGAACCCAGATATGTTGTGTCACCAGTAATTGACATAGCCTGTCAATCATTGATAATTTCTATGTTTAAAAAAAAAAAACGAAAAAAGTATACTAATGTGATATAGAATGTAGGGTAATAATAAAGGAAACATGATGGTTTTAAATCTAACTTCTTATTTTCCATTAATTGACCTAGGTCTGTCAATTATAAGAAGTTTACTTTGTCAATTTCTAGATCATCCACTTTGAAATAAATCTTCTAGGCCCTATACACCAATTCTTTTTGTTGGTTCTGAATCTTGTCACAGAGACGATCAACAGATAGCCCAGGACAAGTTATCTCCCAAGAAGAAAACTGCTACTGATATTCTCTTTACTATGATAAGAATTAGCATAGGATGAATTGGATGCATTTTGCAAATAGGAGAACAATCGACAAAAATCAAGTTTTCTAAGAACAATTTGTTGGCCAAGATATGATGATATTGCACTATTGAAAAACATCTTCATTTTCTATGGTCCTTGCGCTCTACATGGGAGTGGACTGATTTAATTTATTACTTCAAAGGAAAAAAAAGATAAAGGATCTAAATGAACAACTTAAGTTTTAAAAAGCACAATTTTAGTTTATGTTAAATACTTTACACATTCTTAAAAATGCTTGATTTTAACAGCTACTTTTGAATGTTGTCAATTTTTTTTGTAAAAAATATATAATAAAAATGTGCAATTAAAATATTGTCAATTACTGGTGCAACTGCCTGTCAACTTCTGGTGCATTAATTGTCAACTACTGGTGATTCATGCATTAGTTGGGAAAAAATTTAATAACTTAATAGCTTTTAAAGATATAATAATTATTTAGAGATTGGCACATTCTGTATTGTATTTACAATTTAATGGTATAACTAGAAAAGTTTCAAAATGCAATTTGATTTCCGTACACAATTTCGTTTCACGGTAATGTCTTAAACTGTCAATTACTGGTACATCTACCCTACTATCTGTGAGGGACACCAAAGTAGAACAAATAGAAGGAACATTGACCAGACCACATTTGTCTGTCACCTATGCCCATCCCTGTCCTAGCCAATGCATTACATTTTTTTAAATTTTTTTTAACAAGTTTTATTTGTGATATAATTAAAATTACTTCTAATTCTCATGCTACACACATAATTTGATTATTCAAGATGTTATTCTTAAGACCAAGTGTCATTGTTTATTTTGTACAAACCATTATTTAGGTTCGAGCTTATAAATTTTAATTCCGACCATTGCTCTTTGTTTTTTGTTATCTACCTTTTTTTATTTTTTTTTATTTTGCTCTCACCTCGTCTGCTTTACATGAGGGGAAACGAAGCCGACCGATGGGGCGTTGTTATGAAAACGAGAAAAGTTCGTTCATGAAATGGAGCGAGAGTGGAAGTTGGGCCAAGTAGCAGTTTTGTGCTTGGGGTGGGGGGGGGGGGGTAAAAGATTAATGAAAAAGAAAATTTAGAAGTAAGCAGACAGAGGGGGATCTCAACACAATGTTTAAATTAACACTCTAAACTACTCACTTCTACTCGTGATGGATACAAAAAGGGATCATCATGATTAAACATTTATACTCATGACATAACTTGATCATCACAAAGCAATCCCCATTATCACTATCAGCAGAGCAAAGACAGTGCTTGAGAACTCAGAGCTGAATAAGCAAAAATACATGTGGCAAACTCAAGTCAGTCAACAGGCTTGAGTACGAAATGAGACAATAACTAAATTACAGAGCAACACAAGGGTGGATTCGTGAAACTTGACGGAGGAGGAAACATCGTGAGAAAAACAGCAGTGACGGAATCCCCACCAGATAGCAGAAACAGCGGTGACATCTAGAAGGTGGGAATCGTGGAGAAGAGCTGACACCTGCATCAACTTTATCATCCCACAAAAGATGATCCTCAGTACCATCCATTCTGTTACTGATACTTGTTTATAAATACCTCCTCTTACCATATCTTCAGGTATAGAATCCCAAGACTATCACGCCATGTTTCTGATATGTCCCAAGTCAAAAGCGCGTTCCTTCCACAAATTTATCAAAAACTTTTGAAAATTTAGTACCTTATCTTCCAGGTCACTAGGAAGTTTCTGTGAAATTTTTGTCTGCTGCTGCATAGCTAGAGAGTTTCTCCGAATGAATTTCTGATACCAGCCACAGGGAAACTTTAATGGCCGACTCATTCCATATTTCAGATCCTTGGACATCTTCGTAGCCTGCAATCATAAACAAAATCAATAAACACCCACACCTCCGACTACCATAATTATCGAAGACCTGAAAAGGTGTTCGCCAGGTGGGGTGGACGTTAGGGGTTCGGGACTGATATAAATCTGAAGATGTGCGTGTTTGCAATTACTGTATAAGTTTGTATGTATAAGTTATAACTGCAATTTATTTTCCTATCTGGGTCAATAACATATCCCATTGCAAGCAATCAAAATCAGTTAATCAGGTTACTACTTATTTGGTATACCTTCTAAAATCCTAACATACACTTTATAATAACAATATACGTCAGTAATATTCCAATGACTATGTTCTTTTTTCAATATCAATTACTCTAGACTAATCCAGTTCAAAATAATACTCATCAATTCAATCGCCAATCAATAACAATGGAGACAGTTACTGGAAGTTTTTATTTTTATTTACACACCATTACTTAGGTCCGGCCACCGGCAATCCCTGACTCACGCTTCACTGCTTAGCACCTAGCTTATTCTGCTTATTGAGGAAGTCTGTCGATGCTCACTATGCAATGCTTGAATGCATCGCGTGGCCCTTAAATGTCTACTACACATACTTATCACTGCTTAATACGCTATGAATTGCAAAGTCAGAGTTCTTTAAAATGTTTCTTGCTCAATAATGTTAGCACAGACACTTTTTCGGTTTCTTTTACTACTGATGAAGGTGGGTCACGTGACGAACTATCATCAGATATGCTTCGTAGTCCACAATGGACTCTCCTTCAAACATCAATACACAGTAAAATGGGAGGAGGGGGGTTCCAGTAACTGAGTCACAATTAGCAATGAAAATACCCCAAATCGGAAGAACACAAACAACAAGAAACAGTCTCACCAATTGCAGTCTTCTAAATCATCTACTCGATCCCTTGACGACGTTCTCTTGTTCGGGTCTGCCTACCATGGAATTTTTAAACTATGGCACAGTTCGAAAAACAAAACATTAATTCACAAACTAATTGCATAGCTATATTTCGCTATTGCAGGACTTTTAATCAGCATAATAGAGAGTCAGTTTCCTTTTTCCAAGTATTCTTTATGCAAACAGAATATAATGTTTTTTCGATCACTCGAACACTCTTAAAAATAAACATGTCCGCTTTCTCTCTCAACTTCAGAACAAACCTCTCTCTTCACGTAGGAGCTTGGCAATGATCTTCCGAGAATTTCCTCTGAAGAACAATGCCAAACTCCAACAATGACTGCCGCTGTTGCTTTCATACAGCTATCGCCACTAAATAAACAGTTCTTATACAAAAATACTTTAAATATAATTAGCAAAATGTCAAAATATTTTAAAACTATCCTATCACAGTTATCTAAGCTAAATAAATAATTAGACCCAAATAGGAAGTAGACTATATATTATGAGACAATAAAAAAAAAACTATTCCCAAAACTTTATTCTCTCTAAAAAGAAAAACTCACATTTAAACTTATATAACAATAGATCTGTTTCAAAATAATAAAATACACAAAAAAAACCAACGCTAAAAAAAATAATAAAATAAGCAAGATTCCCGCCAGGCCCATGTGACACCCAGACAAAATAAAACACTGACATGAATGTCACAAACGAGTCATCTAAATTAAAACGATTTATTTATGATTGTATTTAACATGGGATAGTTTAAATACAAATAGGCATGGATGGAATTTCATCAGGACTTCGTCAGATCGAAGCAGCTTTGAACTTACCATCTTTGTGAGAAGTTATTTTCGTATTAGCTTTTGGAGGTGAGAATTTCAAATAAAAAGTGCATTAATGTACAGCATTCCAAAAAGTGTAACATCAGTACAGACCGGCAACGGAATAGCGTGCTGTCTTTAACATCTGCATTGGTACAACCAGGAGGAAAATGAATTTCTGAATAGCATTGTCACAGGAAATCAGTCCTGGGTCTTGCACTTCATACCTGAGCCTGAAACTCATACCATGGTGTGGAAACGTCCACATTCTCTGGTTCGCAAAAAAATCAAACTTTCTCCTTCAGCTCGGAACATTATGCTTACAGTTTTTTGGGGTATGCAAGATATCCTACTCACAATGCCGCTAGCTATTGTGAAACGCTGACTAAACTGCAGCGTTCTGTTTGGGATAAGCGACCAGAAAGGGGAAACTATGAGGGCATATTGAAAAGTAATGCCTCCATGGCTGTAACTTTTTTATTTTTTAACCGATTTTCAAAATTCTTTTTGTATCTGATACTTACATTTGTCCTCTATGTAATGCACTATTCACTTTTTGACATAGTCCCCATCCCTTTCCACGCATTGCACCAACACGTGACTATTTGGGTGAACCCGTCGGAGAGGAATTCCGGGGTTGTCGTCGACACGAGGATTGAATGGCAGCTTTGGATCCTCTTCTGCAGCACGATAACGCCTGTCCGCACACGATCGCCACACATCAGAGGGGGGTTGCAGCGCCTACAGTTCAAAGATGAAAAACTGCAGTTCAAAAATGAAAGACTTTGCACCTTGCGGCTTTCACCACTTCCCAAAGAGGAAAGAGCAACTTAAGGGGCATGAGTTGCGTTCTGACGACGAGGTGAAACCTGCCGTTCATATAGAAAAATAATACATATATTTAAGTACAATTCTTGTAAATTTCATTTTTTTTCAATAAACACTCAATTTTTTAAAAATAAACGGAACCAAGAACAGATGAAGGGTGGGAACTTCATCCATCCCTGACGGAATTTTCTGGACACCCCTCGTACAAAATACAGAAAAAAAATTACCTATTTTTTCTGAATGTTATAAATTGAGAGGAAGAAACATAAAAACAGATTACCATTCGTTTTCCTCTCAATTTTGTTTCCTCCTCTCACTTAAGTATCCACAGTTTATTTAGGTTCTTTCGATATCAGTTTTCCACAATAAATACCTTACAGAGAGTTGTTATGGATCTATAGTAACAACCAGCATATTTCTATCACATGAAGTATTATTAGGGCAGATATTAAAATAATATTTGAACAGCAAGCTAAAGACATTGAGTTATGTCACATTGACAGGTATTGGGAGGCCTACATAGGAGCCCTTTCAGACATCAAATTCAACTATTCCGAAATTAAGAAAGCATCCAAGAACCGAGGCTTCATAGTTTCCAAAAAAGGGATATCAAGTGCACTAAACAACATTGGCAAAATCAGAAGCAGTGCTTTACCTGAAGGTAAAAAAGCAGGCCAATCCAAAACCATACATTAGCTGTACTCCTTAAGGAGAAGGTGTTCAGCACACATCCCAACACCATCGAAGAGGTCCGTCAGGTAATCACCGAATCTTGTGCACTGGTTGACAATGAGATGCGAGGCACAGTGCTGCAAAACTTCACCCTCAGGCTTCGTCGTGTTGTACAGATGAATGGAGCACACATCGAGCATTTTGTTCATGAGATGTGAATTCCAATGTGTAATTTCTAGTATAAGATCTATATGACATTCCTATGTTTATTAGTTCCTGAGTAATAAACCATTAGAATCGTACGTAATTGACTGAATCACCCTGTATATTCATAAAATCAATCTTAATTCGTAAGAAAAAGATTTATGTACGAAGTTTAAAAAATTTAAAAATGACAAGTAACAAAGAGTGAAGAATCAATTAGCTAAAAAATTTTAAATACATAATTTAAACTAAATCCTAATTGCTCTCACTGTCACTATCATATTCTGAAAGTGTTTCATCAGTTATCACCTTCAAACGTGGTCCAAAATTAACCGTGTGAAATAAAAAACAAACAAAACAAAGGCCATTTTTTGATAATTTTTTAAGTGGGAAATTGATCATAAGTGTGCGGGAAAAAATTACCCCCCCCCCCCCCCCAACACTCACACGCACACTTGTGCACTTAGAACTATGACCAAGAATATTAAAATAGCCAAAAATTGAATCTTAGAAATGAATAAATATGGCAATTTTATTGAAAGCAGCTTACTGTTTGTACATCTTGGTGGAAATATATACGCAGTTGTCACATACTGGCTATGCACTAATGAGATTTTTTTAAACATCGAAACTTGACATTGATATTTGATTGGATGTGTCTTGCACTTCACATCCCCCATAGACAGCCACGTGGTGGTTGCCAATAGCACTTATGAGCGCAGGGGCGCTTGTGCGTTTTCTTGAATTAAGCATTATTTATTATTTTTTTATATAAAGCAATTCAATGTCATTGGATGAATTTTCAAACGAAGTATTGAAAAAATAAAGGTCGAATATAAAACATACCTTATTTATTGAAAAAAGAAGATAATAAAAAATCAGAGGTAAAAAACCGCACATAGGATTCGAATCAGGGCACAAGACATGAGCCATGCGGCCAATTGAAATGCCTTCCACCGATAAGGCTAATGAACTGGACGACTTTTGTTTATTCGCACATTTCACAGATGATACAAGCCGTGCCTGACTATACATAACAAATATTTCATCAACGAGGAACGAAAATCTAGCATAATATGTACCGACAGAGTAATCACGAACAGTAAATACAGGAAAGAAGGCTATTGATAAGAAAGGCCTGCCCAATTCGCACTGAGGCAGGGCTTGGAGGCTGGCAATAAATGACGATTGGGCAGGCCTTTCTTATGTAAAATTTTATGTAAGAGCTAATTTCACTACAAATTTAAATTTCCAGTGGTTACCATATAGTAATGTGATTAGGCCTTCCAATCGGCTGCCACACTGGACAGTAGCAAAGTGGCTACCACCTGTTTGAAAGGCTACAGACCCCTATTTCACAAGTTTCAGAAGGGCAGTCCGCCCTGCCCTACTTTTTTCCCGCTCTGCCCTATTTTTATTCCGCCCTGGCTTGTTTTTTTTTTTTGTTTTTTTTTCGGCCCTGCCGTCTTTATTAATCATCACTTTCTCTCTCCAATTAATTAAAATAAATCCACTAGGCACTGAAACGCCTGGCGAATGGTCTGCAGTGCAGTATAACAGAAATTAACGGAAGTGACGGAAGTTTTATTATCCACGTGACCAAATTCTGGCATAACCACCCGCAGTTCTTTTATAGTCTTACTTGTCGCCTTTCAGAGTGAACAACTGTTGTTCTAACGTGAAAAAGAAAAAAAAATTGAATTCGATAAACGTAACTTTGATTGTCTCTCAAAATGTAATTGATTATGAATCACAATATGTGTCCACGATGGTTAGTATTGGGCACATTGATAGCTATGACATTCTTTATGCGTTTAAAAAGATATCTTCACGTTCAAATACTCCTGACAATATTTTGGATTATGATGTTATTAAACATCTAATTGCATAATTAGCACCTAGGATTGCTGAACTATGTAATAAGATTATAAAGACTCATGTATATCCTGATTTATGGAAAAGTGGTTTTCTCACTCCTATTTATAAGAGTGATGATCCACATGATTTAAAAAATTTCGACCTGTTGTAAAAACCAGTATTATATCGAAAATAGTTGATGTTTGTGTTTTTAAGAATTTGCAGGAGCATATACGTAAAGTACTTCCAATGAATCAATGGGGTTATGCCCCGTTTAAAAGTGCTGAGAGATTATTACTGTCATTGTATAAAAAGCTTTCTTTTGCTTGGCACAATCATATGATTAGTGTACTTGTAAAAACTGATGTTTCAAAAGCTTTTGATTCTGTCAATAGAAACCAGTTGTTTTATGATTGTATGAAGCTTGGAGTGGGAAAGGATATGATCATGATCATAGAAAGTTACTTTGAAGGTAGAAAACTTTTTATCAAACAATGTAATAAGTGGTTGTATGCTGATAATGACATTGGGGTTTTACAGGGCACCTCCTTGAGTGGTATGTTCTTTTCGATATCGGCAGCATTGCTCCATAATTTAGCCCTGAATCATGAACTTTTTTCTTACATTGATGATAATTTTATGATAAGGGCTTACAACAAAATGGATAAAACTGTAATTGAACATAATATTTTGTCTGACCTTAATAAGATCCAACAATGGTACGTCGACAGAAAGATGAAGTTAAACGTTAATAAAACGGATAAACTAGTAATTAGCAATGATAATGACCAACTTGATCAGATGTGCATTCTTGGTTTAATTATGGATAGTAGATTAACTATTTTTAATCATGTACAGAAATTGGTTAAGAATCTAAGAAAAAAGGTTTTTATTATTAAGAGACAAGAAGGTCTACCCGGCATTGCCCGGATGATTGTAAGGTAACCATAGATTTATGAATACATATCTCAAAATTCACAGTGTAATTTCAATGTGACAATAGATTTATTTTAGAAATTATAGTATACAACATTTTTGGTCTTTCTTGATGGTGCAAATAAAAATAAATTTTGTGGTCATCCTACTCGTGAACATGCTACGTATAATTGTCCGTGTGAGAAACATGGTGATTGTAAGTGAATTCCGCAGCATTTGAGTGAATGTCCCTGAGCTTTGTTGATGGTGATAGCCAATGCCAGTCGTATGGGGAACTGTAAACGTTTAAATGTAAAAGGCAAACCTGTAGGCATTAGCGGAATGAGAGGAATAAAAACATCCTGTCCCCTTCTTTCCCAATCAAGATTGTTGCCCCTATCACGTTTGGCAGCATTCTTTTCACACAAAGTCGCGTACCATTACATAATCAAGTCCTGTTTGTGTGTGTGGAATCAACTGTCTTGGATATTTCTTTGTACATTTTCCATCCTTTATGCATGGTGCATGGATGTTTATTTTTCCACATGATCCGTGAATCTACTGTTTTTGACAAGTTCATATAGTTGTGGATCATTATCTGGATTAGAAACTCTGCACATATGATATCATCAATTTGGTTTGGTCGAATTTTGTTTTTAAGCCATATTAAAATGTACAAATGTTTGGTCCTCGCTTCTGCCATTCAATGGAGTACATCCAGCATTGGGTTGGCCAAAGACATGACTTTTTGTAATGTAGTTTATTAATTTCATTTGCTTTTGTCGGAACACTCTGGCTAATAAGTCATGACGATCACTGGATGTCTCACCATGTTTAAGTTCTTTAGTAATTTCCTTCCAAGATAGGTTGAATGTGAAGGCGATGAATAGGTCTGGGCATTCATAATGCCTCACATATGTCATAGCATCCTGTGTATATTCATGCATATGTCGATGACTTCCAGTAAATGCAGCAGGCAGAATTACTAATTTTCCAATGTTTTCAATGTTTCCATCATTTGCCACAGCATCCCATAGATGTATGTAATCATCCACTCTCAGTTTTTTCTGATTTAGTCTTATGTAGAGTAGTCGCTCACTCTCGATTTTTGCATACATATCAACTATGAATTGATAAAACAGTTGGCAGCAATGTAAGATGTGATTTGACATGTTTTCTCATATCATGATCCTGTAAGCATAGAACTCCATGCATGTAACCTTTTTATTTGTAGTTGCACTTGATGTTGGGTTGATTTTCATGATATTGAAATGGTATCCATCTTCACCTCTACAAAACATTAGTGGGTATTGAAGAGCATCGTAACATCTATGTGTTTCTGTAATTCTCTTCAATGTGTTGTTTCGCTTTTCAATAATGATGTCACGTTGATGATATTCTTCACCTGCTATAATAATGGCCACCTCATTTATTTGTGGTGCATTAAAACAATGCTCATGTCAGTGACTGGTCTTTTATGAGCCCTGATAACTATCTAGTATTCATCTGTTGGCATCTAATGTACAGCTGTTTTGAATGTTTGTATAAGATGGTTGTGTTTATGAAGCATCTGCTGTAACCTGAAGACTACATCAGGCTTGACAGCAGGAATGTAAGTGCATCGTAGATTTGTCTGCTGTTTCTCATTTCCCATGAAGTAAATTTGTAGGAACTGTGGATTTGTATCTGCTGGAGGTAGCAAAGATTCTGTTCTGTGGTATACCTGACCTTGTACTTTAAATGTTGTTGTAAATCCAGGTTCTGTAAGGATGGCTGTGGCACCAAATGATGTCATTTGAAAACAGGAATTGTATCTTCGTATGTTCTGTAAAAAGTGCTTTGATTCCGAATTACTTGCAGATATCATAGACATAATTTCCTGTGGTGGTATTTGCAGTGGTTGAATTTGAACCTTTCCATTGCTGCAGCACAACCCTGATGACTCATTTTTAAATTTCTTTGCATGGCAATAAATGCAAATGTTTTCCATGTCACCAATGTTTACGACCGGGTGATTAGCATATTCCTTTTTCGGGTCATAATTAAAACCTTCTAGAAATAAACTTTCTGCGTTGTTGTTACATGTACTGTGCTGTTGCTTTTCTCCCAGTCTCATGCATGCTGTTTCTCTATGCTGTCGTAGTCTGGCGTCTCACTGCGCTGGTGTCTGTGTAGCCCGTCTCTTGCGTGCGCTTTCTCTTTTCTTTCTGAGTCAATCATCCCGTTGCTCCTGTGTCTCTGCAGCCCGTCTCATACGTTCTCTTTCTCTGTTTGTTGCAGTCTGGCCTGTCGTTGTGGTGAAGTCATTTTACGTGCAGTAATTCTGTAAAAATGTAGAATCACTTTTCCACACGCTCACATCTCAGTTTTCTGTAGTAGACAACAATTGTCAATTGTTTCAAATCCTAGGCCAATCAGAAAGTCGAATGCCAGCCACACGCTCACATATCTCAGTTTTATATAGTAGTAGATAGGTAGATTTATTTATTTATTACTTTTTATAACTATCTCCCTTAAAACGTGAGTGATTAAGGCAAGCAACAATGTAATCTTCATTGTTTCCAACAAACAAAAAAATACTGATTGCTAAAGTCCAAGATGGAAACTATGTAGATTAGGCCAATCGTTTCAAATCCTAGACCAATCAGAAAGACACATATCAGTTTTATATATAAGATTGTCTAATACACTGACTACACGGACATTTAATTTTAAAGATATTCTGGTCCATGCTGCTATTACCAAACCACGCACTTCCACTAAGGGATGTTCTCCTTGCAATGCAAAGCGTTGCGGTGTTTGTCATTTTCTTAACCCTGCTACCTCCATTTCCAGCAGTGCCTCCTCCTTTACTTTCAAGATTAACCAGAACCTGACCTGCACTTCTCACAACTTAATTTACCTGTTACATTGCAAAGTATGCCAGAAACAGTACGTTGGAGAGACAGGCAATACCATATGCTCCAGATTTGCCGGGCATAAGTTTGATATTCTTAGCAATGCTGACACCCCTGTCGCTAAACACTTTAATTCCCCTGGTCACTCTTTACAGGTCATCAGCATTTATATTCTTCGTAGTAACTTCCATAGCAAAAACGAAAGAAAGCAATTCGAGTCTTTTCTTATTTGGAAATTTAATTCCCTCACCCCTAATGGCATTAACCTTAGCAAAGGCACCATTCCCTCATTACCTTTCCCATGTCCCCTTCCAACTTCAGCTATTCCTTAATTTGTCGCAAGCCCTATGGGGCCTTTTCTTCTTTCTTTATCTTATCTTTTATTTATTCTTTTCAATGTTCTTCAATGTCCTTTCATATTTTTTTACTTTTGATCCGATGCTCTTACATGTGGGACTATTTTACAGGGTGACTAGCGACCGGGAATGGTCAGGGAATTTTTATTTTTTAAACAGAGTACAGTCAGGGAATCATAAAATCGATAATTTTGAACAATGTCAATAATATTCTTTCATGACAGCCCCCTTTTTTTTTTGTCTACTAATAATCAGGAATAATTTTACGTAATCTTTTTGCTAGGCACCCTATCATTCCTAAACGTTTTTATAATTTCACTTTCATATGTTTCATCCTATTACATTTTTCTCGCCGCCCCCCTTATTATTTCCTATTTGTCCTCCGTCTTGTCCTATCCCAACAGTTCGTCTAATTAATCTCATTTGTTCTCTTCTTGTTTGTCAGCCAATAACGCCTTACTATTCCCCATGCAAACTATATATAAACCCGTCCGTTAGTACAACTTTCATAACTTCAGGATAATTCTCTAATATTCTATTTGCTTTTAGAGAATTATCCTTTTTTGCTTTGATAAAGGATAGGCTCTATCCAAAACGTCAGCTCTTTATTTGATTTTTTAGTTTTATTTTGATTTTACTTATATATTTATTAATTATTTTGTTATTTGTTAATTATTATTTTATTTTTCAGTTGTATTTATTAACTATTTATTTACACTGACTAAAAAGGAGACGAGTCTCATTTTTAACAATTTGGTTTATTCTGCCCTGAATTATTGTACTGTGATTTGGTCGAGTACTTCTACTAAAATTTTTATATCCTCTTCGCTTAATTTTTAATCATTTATTTAGGCTTGCTTTTAAAATTGACATATACCAACATATTACGAATGTATGCAATAAATATAATATCTTGAAGTTTGAAAATTTTATTAAATATAAACATTTAATTGAACTTGCGGCTTTGGTCCGCGATCCAAGCCATCCATTTCATGATTTAGGGGTGCACTTTAATAGGAGGTATATGCGGCTTCCCTGTCTAACTCACTCCTCAGAGCAGACGGCTCATGCGCAGCGCATGCGCCGTGTGCAGTTAATGGCGTGATCGTGGGCAGAATTTCAAAATGGAGGAGTAGCACATGCTGTTCTGTTATTACATTTGAAATATGTTTAATTGTCAGTGTGTAACTCTTAGATACAATTTGGATACTAGAAAAAAGAAAAACTTAGTCACGTTTTCATGGATAAAACGTCAACTTTCATCCATTCCCTTCACCTTCTGAAAATAGAAAAAGAAAATTGTATTTGGATGTACTACGAAGAGACACACTGCCCACAGGAAGGAGAAAAAATTTCTATTCCACATGGGTAGAGCTTGAGCACTGTAAGGAAGCCGCATATCGCGATACCTCCTATTGTGGCCCTAAATATAGATCTATACGCAAGTTTAAATTTGTTTTAAAATTTGATGTATCTTTGAATCAAAGCATGACTTTTCCCTTTAAGTTTATGTTAGAGTGGAATAAGATCCCATATACCGTAATTTTCGGGAGTAACGCCGCGGCAGCTGATACGCCGCACATGCCAAAATTTAACAAAAATGTTAAATCTCCGGGAGTAGCGCCGCGGCGGCCGATACGCCGCACCCCCCCCCCTCCCATCACACACGGTCCGTTTTGTATAATCGCGTTTTATAAGAAATTCAATAAACAAACCAAAATTCAATATTTGTAAGATATATTTTATTAGTCGAATCCTTCAAAATCCGATGTTTCCGAATCGGAATTAAATAAAGATAAACGGTTGAAAGTCAAAAGTCGTTGGAGAGAGAAATACTGGGAGATTATGCACGTCGAAATTGAAACCAAATACTGATTGCCATGAAACCAAAAGCGACCCCTTATATATCGCAACAGGTGTCATACTAGCGGGCGTCGATTATTCTGATTGGTTGACCTCTAGCGGGCGTCGATTATTCTGATTGGTTGCCCTCTATTGAAGAACGCGAAAATTAGACCAGTTGATCATTGGCCAAATGGCCTCTCTGGGCAAAAAGCCACACTAAAAGCATGGATTATTTGAAATAATGTATTTCCTGTTGATGGCTGATTACACTGCGCGATTTGCGGAAAACATCGATGTTGGAAAATATCGATGTGCAAGTACATTGATGTTCCCAAAGGTGATCGATGAAAACGATAATAACCATCGATACTATAAATTCGTCGATAATAACAGTGCTTTATTATCGAGTGAATCACCCGCTGTCATTGAATCACCCGCGGAGTGAATTTTTAATCATGTGTAGAATCTATCCATCTTTTTTTTTTTTTTTTTTTTTTTTTTTTTTTTTTAAAAAA
>JAHWFO010040150.1:1269800-1287343 GCA_023313115.1 Rhysida immarginata
TTTTTTTTTTTTTTTTTTTTTTTTTTTTTTTGTAAAATCTCCGGTAGTAGCGCCGCGGTGGCTGATACGCCGCATACGCCGAATTTTTAACTTTTAATAACAGAAACGCCGCGGCGTTACTCCCGAAAATTACGGTAATCTTTGAATCAAAAATAGTCTTGAATTTTTAATTGCTCACTTCTGAGTTGCAAAGGTTACTGTCAACATTATAACTCTAAAATTAAGGATTATGTCATGAGACAACAAATTAGTGAGGGGTATCGTCTTTAATGTTATTTTTATATCTTTGTTATTTTTGTTTTCTTTTATGAATTTCTATGTTTTATTTTGTATATTTACGGTTTTCTCTTTATGTGGGCAAAGAAACAATAAAATAGGAAAATAAAAAAATAAATAACATCAGTCACGACATTCATACGCCTTGCAACCATCGCCGGTAGTTTACATTAGCGAAAGCATGTGGAGCAACATGCCGACGGAAATGGTTAAAAAGGAAGAAATCTGCAGATTCTGCAAAAAATTGTCAAAGTCTAGAAGAGCTTTTTCAAAAGTAAGTATAAATATTATAAATATATTAACTGATCATGATTATTTTTATCGTTAGTAAGCAGATTATTATCGCTAAATTCCCCATGAAACCTCAACGTCATATTGGTCGCTTTTAGTTTTCTATCGAGCGTTTATGATATATTTTTATAACAAATCCGTAAAGATTTTTATCAAAAAAATCCTACATAATACATCTGTTTGGTAAATCATTATATGATAGGTCAAAATCATTTATACTACAATGTATACACATACATGTATGGCCTTTTAAATAGGTTACTGCCCTTTTCCCCATCAAATTACCCTGCCCTTTTCAAGTTTCATCTAATGGAATTTCTGGTAGCAATTGGCTACCAAAATATAGAATTTGTCGAGCTCTGTGTATGTTTATTTAAGTGACTGCAACAAGAGCCACTAAAGACGTCAGAAAATGGTATCGTGAATACAAGGACACATTTTTAAAAGGTTTCATGATTGTGGCGGGATATAGCTACGGCCCCAAGTTAACACAGAGTTTAATTAAAGGCCAAAGTCAATGCCATGTATTTTCAGACTATCGTTCTAATCCCAATTTTAGCAGTGACATCCCCGTTTGTATAGTACAGAGTAAACAAAATATGGCTGCTTGTAAGAAGATACAGGAATCTGCTCAGTTCCATTCAGCGACATACCAGTTTTATAACTTTGGCCTACTTGAATGGGCCCTCAAAAAGACAACCGCAAACAGTGGAGGGTTGGAAAGGAGTGTCAATGGGAGTGGTTACGAATCGATCTTTGTGTTCTGCATTCCAGTCTCCTGCAGTAGAAACTGCGATGTAGGGGAATAGCAGCGATACTTGGCTACCAGACTGAATGCACTTGATGGTGGTGAAATGGGTTTTCCACCTTTGCTGGGCCTCTAACTTGTTACCATACATCCCTAACAACTCTCTGCATTTATTCTGGAAAAGTAGTATCATAAGTTTTATTTTTTACTATTTTTGCTTATTCTTTAGTCTTCATTATAAATTGATTATTTGCTGCATCATTTAGGATTTTTAATTGTTCCCATTAAAATGTGATACAAAAACTGAAGCACTTATAACTTACTTTAATATCTCAATAAATAATGTATTTCAATTATCTTTTATTTTACTGTATATACTCGTGTACAAGTTTGTTTGTTTTTTTCCAAAAAATTACCTAAAAACCACATTCAGCTAATGCAAGAGTCAGAGCTGATGAAAGCTCTTGTAAGAAAAGTACTCTTAAAAGGAAATGATTTATTATTACTTTTAGAATTCATTTATTAGCCCTTTCACGCTCATACATAAGATAGAATTATCCACTCTACGCTGTATAAGGAAATTCCTTAAAAGATTGCGGGTGATTCAGTTTTCTGCACCACATCTGTGGCGGCCATATTGTTGATTTGGCTGCCAACATTCTTGAGGAAAGTCTAGCATACTTTAACCAAAAAGTTTAACCAAAAATAAAAGTTCAAAAAAATCATGACTGGATATTACAAAAAATTGCCTAAATTGGCCTTTCAAGGATCTTGTGAGGGCAAAACCAGCAAGTCTGCACGACCTTCAGGAAAACTTAATGAAAATGTTCAACTGGATGAAAATGAGACCGACGATGCATTTGAGACTGATAATAAAGTCCTTGACAATTTTCATCAGCTCTTTGAAGAGTCAGATGAAAAAAAAAGCTGTTTACTTGAGAGAGAAAAAGGGGATTCCACTTGTCCACAAGAACATTTTAATACACCATATATGTATACATTTCGGTCACAATGTGGCCTTCTTCAGTATAACTCGGGTAACACAAGTTCAGATACAAGTTTATATAAAGAGGAGGGACCAATCAGAATGCAGGGCATCATGTTTGGTTTACACAAAAGAGGGGTAATTGGAGAGGGTCAAGTGCCCAATGACAATATACACTTAAGAAAAAAATACAGAAGTAAAAATCTTCGGAACAGCTACTATAAGCTACTATAAGCGGAGAGGCTCTTATATTAGGAGTGTGAAGTAATAGTAAGAACATTCAGCCTAGTTAAAGTTTTGAAACCAGTGAAGCCCACTGTGACAGGTCAAGTGGGCCTCTTTCATGGTTTAATAATATATTAGGTGGTACTTTAGCTATTTCAAGAGATTCTAAGAAGTTAAGCTTTTTAGGTTCGTCAACACAATGTAGTATCCGAAAATTATCTAATTTCCCAATTTGCCCCGTGGATAAAATGTGCTCAGCAAACACAGATTTTTCGGGCTTGTAATTTTTGATATAGCTAAAGTGTTCTTTAATGCGGGTACAAATCCTTCTTCTGCTCTGGCCTATTTATTTACAGTCACACAAGGAACAATTAATTTCGTATATTCCCGATTTATCTACTTTACAAATTCCATTTTTCGTGCTGCCTAGTAGGTGTTTAAGACTATGGCTACTCTTATATGCTACCTTGAGGCCATATACCTTACACATCTTCTCTAAGCCGCCAGTTAATTTTCGGTTGTAGGGGAACCTATGAACTTTCCTTTCTCTTGGTTATTCTGGAGCGTTGTGATGTCCTCTAACTTCTTTTTGACAGCGTGTTTTTTAATCAGTTTGTCAATCATATCTTCTTTGTATTCATTGAAGATGGCTGCCTCTTTAATCCGGTGGATCTCCTCGTTTCTTATCTTGTACCATGGGAGTGTTCATCATTCCATTGATCATATGGTTGAAGGCTGATAGTTTGTGGCTGAAGCTATGGTTGCATTTGGCATTACGCAGGGATGTAGTTGGATTTCCTATAGATATCAAACTTGAGTTTTCCTTCATCTCTCAGTATTACTAGTTCAAGAATATTAAAGCTCTATCTTTATCTTTCTCAACAGTGAAAGTAATGGAGGGGGATAAATTGTTGAGACCTTCCACAAGCAAATCTAATCGTTGTATATAGACTATGGCGAAAATGTCGTCCAGATATCTATACCAAGTTTTATGCATTTTAGGTAAACAATAATAAAAAGCTGGATAATAGTACATGTATGCTGCATTGGTATTGAATAAAATAAAATCTACACTTCTTGTATTCTTATGTTTTTTCTATGCATATATGCATTGTTCACAAGGGGGCCCCCCCCCCCTCACTAATCAGAGCTTGAGACAAACCACCAAAAGCATGAACACTATCGTAAACTAATCGTTGTGCAACAAGCAAATCCTCAAGCAAATTTTCAAGTAATATTTAGTTATGAATAGAAAATGATCACTCCACGGAAGCATTACCATGTGATAAAATAAAAACGCACGAGTCTGATTAAGGAATAATTTGCTTTGTATGCCTTGCATATTCTTGACCACAAGACATCCAGATGTTCATCTGTTTCGAGAGCATCATTTAATACACATTTTACTTCAGGCATTCCAACAAGCCTCTCATATTCTCTGTGCTTCTTCAGCTTCTGTTTTTGTGCTTCCACTGCCTACTTATGTTTTTTTCAGTCCATGTGGCTTCGAACAGCCGTTAAGCCCATGTTACTTAAAGAAAAACTGTCTCCACAAAGTAAAGAAGATGTGGCATTAGGATTCTCACACGCCGGCCAAATCCACGGTGCAATCGTGGGGTACAGGACAGAAACTGCCCAGTCCGTATTAGATAAACACTTCTTACTTGATATCTTATATGATTCTTCCTCTCACAAATTTTACTGTAATTTCTTGCAGATGTTGCAGCTTGCTGATGAAATTACAAATGAATAAACGAATCCACTGTTAAGTACAAGTATGCCCTATGTTTGCACAAGAATACACACGTAAACAAGTCCTAAGCGTAACAAAATGTGGTAGTTTGTGTGGTAAAAAAACTACTATTTTAGGTGTTAATGATTTAACCATAAAGTTTTTCTTCTGAAACAATTATTGCAGTTACTGTAATTTTCGGGAGTAACGCCGCGGCGGCTGATACGCCGCACACGCCAAAATTTAACAAAAATGTTAAATCTCCGGCAGAAGCGCCGCGGCAGCCAATAAGCCGCACCCCCCCTCCCATCACACACTGTCCGTTTTGTATAACCGCGTTTTATAAGAAATTCAATAAAGAAACCAAAATTCAATATTTTTAAGAAATATTTTATTACTCGAAGCCTTCAAAATCAGAAGTTTCCGAATCAGAATGAAATAAAGATAAAAATTCCTCCTGCAAAGGTAGGTCACTTTCTTTCTTGTCTTCCTCTACTACCACAGATGCGGGAATATCTTCGTAAGGCAGGCCAGCCGCCTTGAATCCTGCAACGATGCAGTCTGGACGGACATCTGCCCAGGCTTCAAGAATCCATGAGCACACTGTGCTACATGATGCTCGTTTCATGTGGCCAGCCTTTGTGTACTCATGGATGCCCTGGCTCATCAATTTCTCCCAGGCAATACGTACACCTAGCTTGAAACACCTGTTAACTGAAATATCGAGTGGTTGCAACTTTTTCGTTAACCCACCAGGTATAATCCCAAGCTTGCTGCTTGCGGACCTGCAAGCACTCTTTACGTTCTCCGATAGATGGACACGCATGGAGTCCATGATCAAGACGTTCTTCGGTGCGAAAAATGACGTCACTGATCGCTTTCTCAGAACCTCCTCAATCCATTTGTTCATCACGGTCTCGTTCATCCACCCTTTCTCATTTACACAAACAATGATCCCGGGTGGAAATTCTTCACGCGGCAATGTCTTTCTTTTAAAGATTACCATCGGCTTCAGCTTCGTCCCCTTAGCTGTGCAGGCTAAAACGACAGTAAACGAACTTCTTTCGTGGCCTGTTGTCGAGATAGGAACAGATTTTTCACCTAAGACATTTTTTAATAATAAAAAAATATATATATAAGCAAAAATATATCTCCGGAAAAAGAGAAATACGTACGGTAAATGAATAACTAAGGGAAGCAATAAATCTTCTCACCTGTTACAGCTACCGTTCTATTCGGTGGGCAATCGAAAGTCATGGGTACTTCATCCATATTTATAATTTCAGAAGTATTGACTCCAGACTCATCTATTAAGGAGCCCATGTAAATTTTGAACTCGGACGCTTTTTCCTCCCAGTCCGCAGGTAAATTTTGGCCTACGGTCGTCCTTGACCTTACAGATAAATGGTGTCGTGACATAAATCTGTAACACCGTGAGGGGCGACCAGTAAAATTTTCTATCTTCATAGTGCAGGCAATTTCTTTTGCTTTCATTCGAATAGCGATTGTTGATACCGAGCGCCCACCTTCTCGTAGACTTAGGATCCAATTCAGCAATTCCTTCTCCAAATTTGGCCAATAAGGAGTTCCGTATCGTTTGGCCCGCTTGGATTTAGGTAGAGCGGCGATGTCACTCGATTCCTTCTTCCAACGCTAGATACACCTCTCATCAATGCCTAACAGCCTTGCTGCCGCACGATTACCAATTGCCTTTTTCGATAGCTGTCAGCTTAAAAGCTGCCGTGTATGAAGCACGTCGCTTTGACATTTTGAAACTTAAAAAATATCACAAATTTATATTATCATGTGTGAAAATAAACATAAAATACGAAATATCAGAAGTTAGGGAAAGTAACGGAGTGTGGTACTTACAAATTCGCTAAAGGAGTTGAAAGTCGTTGGGTCGATAAGCGACGATAGAAATTTTACAGCAAAAAAAAAAAAACCTTCGCTACCGTTTTAAAAAGATACCACAAATTTATATTATCATGCGTGAAAATAAACATAAAATACGAAATATCAGAAGCTATTTCCAATGGAAATTAGGGAAAGTAACGGAATGTGGTACTTACAAACTCGCTGAAGGATTCGAAAGTCGTTCGGTCGATAAACGGTGGAAGGTCAAAAGTCGTTGGAGAGAGAAATACTGGGAGATTATGCTCGTCGAAATTGAAACCAAATACTGATTGCCATGAAACAATCGACAATCGAACAGTGTAGTGTATCGGTATTCGAGTGGAACTTGAAGCATAGCTTCCATAATCTCACCCTTCATAATCATATTCCAAGGGAAATACACTGAGCTAGAAAAGAAGCCTGATGTACCCACAAGGGTCATCCAAAGTATGAAAGAAAATTGCCTCCTCTTGGTGGAGGAAAATTTGATTGACGACTGTCTAGACTAGAAGCAGACCACTAGTATTAGATAAAACACGACCTATGAAGTCCAGTAATCTGGAAATAAGACATTACCAATGTCTTCAAAATTAATATCAAGTATATGCCTTGGATCACGATATCTCTTTCTATGCATAGGATGCTTTAAAATGCCCGAGACTAGCTCGTTGCTATGATTTTCTATATTGGGCAGCATGGATTCCATGAGCCCTTGAACGTATTTGCCAATATGAGTCATGTTGAAGTCATTATAAATGGAGGAATTGTGAACAATTCTCCGATCTTTTTGCGCAATAGTCCTAAGGGTAACGTTTTGGAACGTTTGCAGTTCTTTCCATCTAGTCTTACATATTGTGGCCCAGACGGGCATACCATAGGTCAAGATAGTCCGAACAATGACCTTATAGAGTAGGAGTTTATTATCAATGTTTAGAGCACTATTCCGGCCCAGCAGAGCAATCAAGCTAAACTTGGCTCTCCTGGCCTTATTCAACGCATAATTTGCGTGGGGAGTCCAGGTAAGTTTAGAGTCAATAACAACACCAAGATATTTATAAGTTTCAACCCAGTCCAGTTTTTTGCCATATAGTGTTAGAGAATCTAATGATCTCTTTCTCTTCTTGGAGACAAACATCGCCTTGCATTTGTCTACATTCAATTTTAGCCTCCACTTGCTAAACCAGCTTTCACACTCCTTTAGAGCCTTCTGCAGCCGCGAGACTACTACGGCTGGTTGACGAGCACAGGTCAGTATAGCAGCGTCATCTGCGTAAAAAAAGAGCTTACATTTAGAAGGACTTGGAAAGTCTCGCATAAAATAATTGAATAATACTGGCCCCAGGACTGAACCCTGTGGGACACCAGCTTTTACTTCATACATAGGAGATAGATTATCTCCAACTCTGGCCTGAAAGAACCGGTTGGAGAGAAACAAGTGTATCAGAGTAATTATGTCTTGAGGAAATCCATCCATAATCATTTTAAAAATAAGACCATCGTGCCAGACTTGGTCGAAGGCTTTGTGTACATCGAGGAAAACGACCCCACAATACATAGAGAGATTAAGGGGCTCATTGATATCCGCTGCGAGCCTCCATGTTTGGAGTTGGCAGGAATGGTTTGAGCGAAAGCCAAATTGTTCATCGCGGATGAGATCGTTGGCATCACAGTACTCAATGAATCTCTTGAGAATTGTTTTTTCCAGGATTTTGGAGATTGATGGTAACAAGCTGATGGGCCTGTAGCTAACAGGATTTGCAGGATTTTGTCCTGGCTTAGGAATGCTTAAGACAACTGATTTCTTCCAAGCATCCGGGAAGTAAGTGTTCTTCCAGCAGTCGTTAATCACTTTTGCAATATCTTGAATTGTATTTTGAGGTAAATTTTTCAAAGCACTGTTCTTAATAGAGTCTTTACCTGGAGCTTTTCTCGTTTTTAAATTTTCAATGATGCTTAGGACTTCATTTACATCAATGCTATGTTTTGGGAATTCATTGCCGTGAATATTATAGAAGCCAGTTATGCAGGATTTTACTTTCTCAGACATATCAAGTCCTATTTGCCGACCATCAGTAGGCGTGACAAACTGTTCTGAAAGTGAACTTGCAATAAGCTGAGCTTTATCATCATCATTCGTGATAAATTTGCCATTTTGGGCTAACAGAGGTGGGATATTTATGGCTTTCTTGTTTTGCAAGGCTCGAACCATGCACCAAACAGAGTTATCGTGGGTCGACAGACTCTTAATTTTATCGCTCCACCTGTCATTACGAAGTGCTTTTACCTCCTCGTGAACTCTTCTAGTGAGCCTATTATACTTGGTCTTAAGCCATGAATCACGAGTTCGGTACCACTGCCTTCTAACCTTATTCCTTTGCTCAATTAATTGTTTGATTTCTGGGGTGAGATCAAGGTAATCAGCTCGCTTGAACTCTAAGGGTGAAGCACTAGAGTCAATAGCTGCATTTATACGTTTAGTAAGCTTTTTCACATTGGTATCTATGTCGCTCGTACTATGTACATTATTTAGTGGGTCGTCATCATTTTTGAGAATTTCTCTAAAAAATTTCCAGTCTTGTTTGAGCCTCAGTTCTTCTTTGAGGTCAATGTTTACGTTATCAAAATTTAGTGCAACTGGTTTATGGTCTGAGGATAGATCATTGACAGTATAGATACTGAATGATTTGTAGAAGCCCTTCAACAACACAATATCAAGTACATCACTTGAAGGAGAATGATCACAATAATATGTATCATCCACAGGGCCTACTGCAATAATATCAGATTGCTTTTGCACGTAGCCATACAAAAGGACACCGTTTTGGTTATGGCATCTTGAATTCCAGTGCGAGTGCTTAGCGTTCAGGTCTCCCGCCATAATAACGGGAATATTCCCGGAAAACAGCTCGTCGAGCTCATTGGCATCGAATTTATGCTTGGGCGCATTATATAGAGCCACTAGTTTCACCTCTCCCAGTGTGGCATCAGTAATGATAGCAGAGGCAGCTTCCATTCCCATATAATATAGTCTCGGGTTGGTTCCTCCCGATGATGAATGCCTTTCTTAATAATAATTGCTGACCCACCTGACGGGGACTTTACTGTAGTGGGAAGAATTCTGTCTTTACGATAGACACAGTAACCAGGTAGCCTGAAGTCACGGTCTGGCCTTAAGTGTGTCTCACATAGAAATGCTATGTCTATATCCCATTGGGTTAGGAAGTTGTAAAACTCAATACGCCTCCGGGGGACCCCCCTGGCGTTCCATATTACGCAATGAAGTTTACCTCGATTTGTAATAAAATAGCATCGATCAGCCATACTGTCAGTTTTTATTCTTAAGTATTCCACTCATCAGTGGCATTTTCTTGCCCAGTTCGTTTAACAAATTGCATACACTGCCAATTTGTTTATACATTACTTGAAAATCATTCACGTTAATGGTCTTATCTTGTTTGGAGACCATTGAGGCATAGGAAATCTCCGGGGACACTTTAGCACTTTGCACTCTCCTGACTTGCAGATATTTAGGACATTTTGTGTAACTGGAGGTGTGTTGTCCATTACATCGAATACATTTTGGGGGATCTTGTCCTTTTACATTTGGGCAGTCTTTTGACTGATGATCTTTAGCGCATTTGTTACAACGGGGGGATTCCGTACAACCCATAGATACATGGCCAAATCGCAAACAATTATAACATTGTAAAGGTTTCTTATTACCTCGAAACATTTCAACACTGACAGCTAAGGGCCCTATGCGGATCACATTTTTAAGTGTCTTATTGTGTTCAGTGTTTGATAACAGAACCAGAATCATGGGCATATCAATTGATCCTTTGGCTTTTTTAAGCCTAATCACTTTCCCAGGAAAGTAGTTGGCCTTTTTCAGGTCTTCATTAAAATCGTTAAGGTCATAGGTCACGTCTACATTTCTTATAACATATTTGAGGACTTTTTCCGATTTAAGTTGATGATGCTGAATCTTTAGCACGTTATCAGCCTTAATGCCAGACACCAATTTACTATGAGTTTCCTCATCATGACACCTTATTTTGATCGTCTCTGCTCTGCCTGTGTGTACAGTAATTTGGTTAATCGCCACATGCTTTTGAATCTCGCCCAGGATTTGCTTGATTGGCTGACCGTGAGTACGTATTATGATTGGCGGAATATAGGAGCTGCTCTTGGTATTTGGCTTTTCAACATTTTTTCGCTGTTCGGACTTGCTTTCTCGAAAAGCAACAGCGATTGTATCATTTATATCAACAACATCCTTAATGTTGTCAATTTTCAACCCTTTTTTAGCCTTTTTAGATTTTGCAGGTATCCATTTATCCGTATCATTGTATAGCCGTTTGCGATTTGTACTAATCGGGTCTTTGCCATCGTTATCGTTACTCCCTAAGCCGGAGGGGATAATTTCCATAGGCTGAGGATTCACACTCACTGTTTCACAAGAGTCTCTTAGATAGTCAGAAGTTACACCAGTAGGCTGATTACCTTTCATTGACAGAGCAGAGAATTGATCTTTGAGGAACTGCTCTAACTTATTAAAGTTCTTGTTGGCTTCATTACGTGCTGCAGATATTTCAGCATTCATATTAGCAATTTTATCGTGGATTTCAGTTATGTTCCCTTTTAGTGACTCGACTTTTCCTTGTAAATTATCATATTTAGTGCACATTTCTTGGCGCATAACCTCTAGCTTATCCTTAATTATAGCATCAAAAGCTTCGAATCTGTAATCTTTACAGGCATCTTTATATATCTCGCCATACGTATATTTACCATCACTTGTTTTTTGGCTTGCAATGCCACTTAATGCTTTGCCTGAGTCTGGCATTATGATAAATTTATGATAGTAAGTAAAGAATAGTCAGACTGCTAGCCCTGAAAAGGGCTTTTCCAGAATAAGATCTGTAGAAAAACAGCCTTAAAGAATAGGATATAAAAAAAACAGCTGACCTTAAAAGAGTGTGCCTTCAATTAACATTCCTTCTCCAATCTATACCATCTATGAGTAGCTCGAACCCGTGCAGTATCCATCGATTGCCATGAAACCAAAAGCGACCCCTTATATATCGCAACAGGTGTCATGCTAGCGGGCGTCGATTATTCTGATTGGTTGCCCTCTATTCTATTGGTTCAAACACATCAATGTTTCCAAAACCATTCGATGTTAAATCGATTTTGGAATCGATATATGTTAAAAAAAACTTCGCCGCTTAAAAGAACTTACAAATTAGCTGCTATGAGCGCTGAAACTAGAAAAACGGTGCCACCATCTGAGAGGCGTATAACAACTAACAACATCGATAATGCAGTAGCAGGAAAAACATCGATGCCAACATCGATACTATAAATTCATCGATGTGTCGATGTTTAACATTCCTGCTGAAACTATTGATACTATCATGCTAAATTTATACACACACACAGTTAATGAAAGATACATATAGAAATATACCTAACTGATAATAAACTGATAAAAAATACGCGTTCAAAAGGCACAGATGTTGCACTAACGCATACTAACGATGTCGCTCACAACTATCTGGTCATAAAGCACTCGATAATAAGAGTGCTTTATTATCGAGTGTATTATCGAGTGCTTTATTATCTGGGGATAGAAAGACTATGATAAAGCTATGGAATTACGATTTACGAACGTTATCGGAGTGAATTTTTAATACAACGATATGAAGTAGGCCTAAAATCATGTGTAGAATCTATCTTTTTTTTTTTTTTATTTTTTATTTTGTAAAATCTCCGGCAGTAGCGCCGCAGTGGCTGATACGCCGCACACGCCGAATTTTTAACTTTTAATAACAGAAAAGCCGCGGCGTTACTCCCGAAAATTACGGTACTTACCTGCAGGAAAATTAGAATTTTTGAATTCTTTGGTTTTCTGGCAGGATTAATTGGCAGAATGATCCAAGATAAGAGAAGCCATGAATAATCTCGTTAGGTTTTGTATTGATGTTAGAGGACTCTGCTTTGTCGTTTCTAGAATTATGTTTAAATCATGTGGTTTTGCCCCCACCCCTTTGACAATCATTTAAATCGTGAAAGCTTAAAGAAAAAGATAATAAAAGTCACGATGTCGATCTAAACATGTGGTGTGAAAGCTTTTCGAGGGATCAATTTTAACTAAAACAGTTGTTGAAAAGGCAGAAGAATTACCCTAACTTTCACGCCGAAAACAAAAATTCCCTGACATTTCCCAGTTTTCCAGAGACATTTTAAAATACCCTGACAATTCCCGGTTTTCCTGGTTGGTAGACACCCTGAATTCCCGTTTCAAATATATGTGCTCTAGGAAAAAAAAATTGACTTTAGGGCTCATTTCAAAAATATAATCCACGTTGTGAATGATGGTTGGTTGGTTTTTTTGGTATTAACGTCCTTTTCAACTGCCATGGTCATTTCAGGACGGCGTTATAGGGGCCGCAAATTTTCCCTCACAAGGGTTCTTTAATGTGCAGCCAGCAAACGACTCCACGGGACCAACGCTTTACTTCCCTTTAAAAGTGCTTGATCTCAGGATTTCCCCCTGAAAAAAATCCTCGTCGTCCTCAGCCAGGATCGAACCTGCGTCCTCAGGCATCAGAGGCGATCACGCAACCTCTGAGCCACCGAGGCCGATACGTTGTGAATGAACAATACGAGGCCGATACGTTGCGATATGCTTTCACTGTCAGCATTATAACTTAAGTGCCAAAAGTCATGTGAGTTTCATATGCAAATTTTCAGATGTTGCCTGCATCATATAAATAGGCAGAGCAGTATCAGTGCTGTCAATTCGACTATTAGCAGTCATATGAAATGTCTTGTAATTACGGCTACACAACGAGAATTATCAGAGTTTGAATGCAGAATGATAGTTGGAGCTAGACAAGTGGGACATTCCATTTTTGAAGTGGTGAGAGCATTCAACATTCTTCAATACCCAGTGTCAAAGGGTTACCTCCCACCAGCCCAGTGAAGCGGCTGACCACACCTGTCAAATGCTCATGTCCAGCAACATCTGGACAGAATGGTCCTTTGTAACAGACACGCATTATTACATCAATCACATCAACAGTCACATTCAATGAGGGGCTTACTAGAAAAGTGTCTATGAAGTCAGTGCAATGAAATTTGCCACTGATGGAATATGGCAGCAGAAGACCGATAAGAATGCCTTACTCATACGTATTTGCCAACTGTAGGAACAAGAAATTAGTACAAATTTTTTTGTCAACCGGAACTGGAATCAGTTTTCCTGTGTTGGAACCGGAAATACGAGGGTTATTTGTAAAGTATGGTCGGTTTTCCAATAAAAATTTTTCAAAATTTTTTTCTTTGCCAGATTCTATTCTTTAACTATTTTTCCACATAGTTTTCAAGTTTATTTAAGCACTTGTCATAGTGCTCAATGTATTTCTGCATGATCACTTCATAGAAGCTGCCTTTGGAAGAAAGTCATGCAGTTTTCACTTGTTCATCGTCGCTGAAATGCTGATAATCTCCTTTAGATCCTGGAATAGGTGGTAGCCACTGGATACGAGGTCCGCACTGTAAGGCGGATGGTAAAGTTGTTCCCAAACAAAAGATCTGATTGGTTGGGAACTTGACCACCCACTGTACAGTCCGGACCTCGCGTCCAATGGCTACCACCTATTCCAGGATCTAAAGGAGATTATCAGCATTTCAGCGACGATGAACAAGTAAAAACTGCATGACTTTCTTCACCAAAGGCAGCTTCTATGAAGTGATCATGCAGAAATACATTGAGCACTATGACAAGTGCTTAAATAAACTTGAAAACTATGTGGAAAAATAGTTAAAGAATAGAATCTGGCAAAGAAAAAAATTTTGAAAATATGTATAGTAGTTTGAGGGGGTGGCCGTGGCCTGGTTGTCTCGTCGGTTGGCTCGCCAATCGATGGAGTTCAGCAACTTCAGCAGCTGGCCGCTGGTTGGGTGACGGCCAGGGCTTGAGGGCCACTGCTGGCAGGACAGCTATTTGGGGCGCGGCTGTTGGGAGACTTTAGTCTGACCCATTTGCCGATTGACCATAGCTGGTTTTCCAGCAGTTGGTGACAGCCTCTGGTTCGTTTATCCCCAGCAGCTCTTCCATCATGAAACCCCCCGTGCTTCGGAGGGCACGTTAAGCCGTCGGTCCCGGCTGCTACTGTCATCTCGTAGCAGTCGTTATTTACTGGGATGGTGCAAAACTCCCTCGTAGGAGTAGGTGCCGCAGATTATCGCTCGCGATAATCTACCCTCTGTACTAGATAGTAGTTTTGGTTTTATTGCAAAACTGACCTTACTTTACGAATAACCCTTGTAGTTTTCCTTTGGTCGAGGCGTAAGTCAGTTTTCACACTCAAAAATATTTTTGGCTAGCTTGAACTTATTTTCAATCTTAATACTAATAGTTAATTCTAAAAGTAGAAATGAGCCATATTTTTCCGAATTTGAACCAACAGATTTATCATAAAAAATAAATTGTGTGTCAGCACGAGTGACCATTTTGTGCCAATTCTCTCTTCCTACAATAGTATCCGAGTATCAATGTGAATAGAAGAAAATTCAGTTTGCAGTTTATCAATTGCTTCATCAGTGGTCTCATTTTCTTTCATAGAAGTATAACCAGATACTATCCTATAAAATATCTGATATCACTGAATTGACTTTCTGCAATAGATATTATATCTGCTGCTTGTGCATGTATCAGAAGCTCACTATTTAATAGAAATTTTTGTATGATATTATCACAACATTTTATAAAATATTTTCTGATATGTTAATTTTTCTGGAAATTTCAGATTATTAACAAGTTTTGTCATCACTTTTCTGGTTACATTTGTCTGTATTTTGTCTTCAGTCAAGATGAAAAACTTCAAGAGTAATTCTGTCACCAAGTCCATTAATAGTGATATTAAAATGTGAATTTTTAGAGCTTGTGATTGAATAATGACATTTTTCTCTCCAAAGTAGGAATTATGTAATCCAGGAATAAGCAATATGCCTTATCAACATCTGAGGAGAGGAACATAAATATTCTTTGTTCACGGTTTAAAAGTTAAGACTTTGTAGATTTTGTAACAAAAGATTACTTTCCTTGCCTAAGGTTGCACGAAACTGTAAATCCAGCCATTTGGGTGACTTTCGGTGAAAATCATGATCTTGTTTACTAGCTTTTCGTGAAACAGTTTTTACATCATCATTGATTTTTTTTCTTTGCCCATACATCTGATATTATGAACTTCTGAGATCTAACAAGGGGAGGATCAGGTCTGTTAAGCTTGAAATTTAAATATGTTGTTACTCACCCCTCCCACTATTATATTGTGACAACCCCCCCCCCCCCTGGGTACTACCCAACATTACTAAAATTAATGGGTTACTTGGGTTCTACCAGAGCAGGGTCCATCAGTGGGTCGGAAATCGCTAAGGGCACGAATGCTGTTTTCTGGAAATATAAACTTAATCTTCTAGCAAACAAATCAACTCCAGACCAACATAAAAAGCAAAAACGTTTTAATATTCTCCAAAAAATACTCTACATAAATACACATTACTTCAGTGCAGTGGCAGCAAAAAGGTAAAAATCTACAAACATGACCCTATACCGATAATTAGGTTAGCATCAATGGTCAGCTGTCAAGTGTAAGGGGCCCCTCAGACCACCATCCAAGACGTATAAAGCACTACGCGGCTACCACCGGTGTGCACATAGTCCCCTAGAGCTTTTGAGATGTGCGGTCCATATAATCCAAAATGGGGCTGGGAAACCTCCTGCTCTGAACTCATTAATTCATGGGCTACGGCCTATACATGTGCTCAAATGTCCCTGAGGGACGAATACAGCGACCAGTGACTCGGACGCCCCACAATAAACCTGGGTCGTTAAATATTCCTTCTTCACAATGCAGGACAAGCGTCACGTGATCCTTTTCAAACGTCAGAGGAGGATCACAGGAACCCCTGTGGACCCAGTTCCAGGTTAGGAGCGCCCAGCCTCAGGCCCTACGACTGCCTGCGGCATGTACGTCTCCCAGGACACACAATGCAACAATGTTGCGACCACTACGTCCCCAGGTGCCCAGCTCGGCTACCCACGTTATCAATAGCAAACTACCCCTCCCACTTATTCATCGCACACCTCAACAAATTGCACCCAAAACCATTAATTGCACCATTAATCAAGAAACTTACACTCTAACATGCATGCTAATTTAACTACTGACATAAAATTGCAGTTAATAAAATCTATACAGTGAAAACAAAGACAGATCATCAGAATACAAAATTCAATATAACTGTACAGCTCTGTCCAGGCACATAGTTTTCTAAAGAAAACATAGCACAACTAAACTTGCGGACCAGACTAATGAACATTTACTTGAACAACATCTTTTGGCGAATGTATCATAAGGTTGAGGCGGCTTTCCCCTCGCCGAAACTTAGACACAAAACAAAGAAATGTCACTCACCCATCAAGCAGTCATCTCTTAGGGGCTGAGCATGGGCGTTCTTGACCAACACTATACCTTACTACATCATGGTCATCGAACTCCGCCGTCGGAACTATCGAGTTCACAGATCTCGGTCGCTAGCCGCAACGACGTGGAAGGATCAAATCATAAAGTGGATAGGACAAATATCCAAACTGCGTCGACAGACACAAACAAAAAAAAACTAATTTATAGTTCTGTGGGACGCACAACATTAACTTTTAAATCTGCAGCGCAATTGCTGCCCCCATTCGAACGCATCAGAAGAACATTGGTGGCACCATCCCATCACACGTCATTTCTCGTCGACAGATTTTTGGTAAAAAAAAAAACTAAAAAAAAAAACTTACACAAGAACTATTCCAAAAACTCAGAACCACGTCATAACAAACTATAATGATGTCATCGCTTGCTTTCTAAAAAAAAAAAAAAAGAAAACAATGACAGCCGTAACAATGCATCCACGCTGACGCTTTCTTCAAAGCGTCAATGGACACGCAACAAGATATTAAACTAGAATTCAAAAATAAACAATTTCATAAAAGCAAACTAATGACTTTTATTATAACGAAAAGTAAAACTACACACTGCACCAAAAACAACAAAACCAAGTCAGAAAACCCGCAGAACAACACCAACGCGCACTCGCACTCCAAAACAGCGCTATCCACAGCCAACTAAAAAAAACACCTCACTTCAATGACACTCAAAAATATTGACTGGAACGGAATATTACCCCTCTTACACAAACCTAAGAACATAACCAGAACAAAAGTCATCTCCAACCATACTCCCACCAACACAACCAAAATACCGATCAACAAGCGTACCCCCTCACACACACACACACACACACACACACACACACACACACACACACAC
>JAHWFO010040150.1:1289379-1317386 GCA_023313115.1 Rhysida immarginata
GTAGTAGTAGTAGTAGTAGTAGTAGTAGTAGTAGTAGTAGTAGTAGTAGTAGTAGTTGTATACCCCTAGATCCAATTTTGCAGTGTTAAATTTTTAATTATTCTGTATAATTCACATCTTGCTTTTAACCTATAATGCATACAATGAATAACACAAACTTGGTCTACTAGCAAAATAAACTATAGGCCATGTTCCTACTAAAATGCAAAGAATAACTTAGAGCATTTCCATAAAGGCTGCCTGGTCGTACCTGTTCGAGAGCAGGGGCAAAAATCTTGTCTAAAAAGTCAGTCATAGTCATGCACAGAGAGCCTGGATTCCGAGGTCCAGTGGAATCGAAACGGCAGATGAAATTCAAATCTTCAGCTATCTGATGCGGGTTGAAACTTTTTCTAACAATAAGGATGCCTAAATTCATATGTACAACCCATTCCATAAAGTACTGCATATTTACTATTTTCACACTCATCAGGTTGAATATTCATGTTTGTTGAATGATTAGGGACAAATTAGAAAAAATAATTTTATACAATTTCAGAGTAATATTTCTGCTTTAAGGTCAATGGAAGAAATATTCCATCGTGCAAAATAATCAAAAGAAACCCCTGTTGTAAATTATTGGTCGCGTTCAAAATGTATTGCATAAACCAATCAGTGTCCAAAAAACATTGCATAAATGATTAAGATGAGTGTTAATTTGCATATATGTTACCATACGTCTATAAATACTGAAATAGTGTTAAGGTGTATATGAATTCCACTCTGAAAATGCTCTGCGAAAGAACAATGAGCTCCTAGAAAAATACAAGTAATATGTCTCTGGAGACAAAAGAGAAAACCGCGAACCTCCATCTCAGTGGTAAAAAACAGACTGACATCCCAGTGGAAATGAATATTCATCAAACTGCTGTGAGCAGAGTGCTATCAAACTAAAAGCGAGAAGGCAAAGTAACGCCAAGAAAACGAACCACAGGCAGACCAAAGGCAACATCTTCTAGAGAAGACAAGACATCTGAAACGAAATGTGACTCAAAACCGTTTCAACTCAATTGACCAGTTGCGGATATTATGGAGACAGCAAAGAGGTGTGGAAGTCAGCAAATCAACAGTCCACAACAGGCTCAAACAATTGGGATTTCGATCACGTGTACCAAAAAGAAAACCCCTTACAACACGGAAGCACAGAATCGGACGTTTGCAGTGGGCAAAAGGACACGAAAAGTGGTGTGAGGAATGGCACAAGGTAATTATTAGTGACGAGAGCCAGTTCCTTGTGCCGGTTGGAGAACATCGCAGAGTATGGAGAGCAAAAAACGAAGCATTTGCTCCTGGATGCATGAAGTACACCGTCAAGCATCCTCTTGCAGTGATGGTATGGGGATGTATCACTACTAAAGGTGTTGGCAAACTGCTGTTTCTGCGAGGGAAAATCAACTCTGACGTTTACGTGGCCATTTTAGAAGCTGGATTGCTTCCCACAATCGAAGAATCTTTCGACGATGACCATGATGTTGTGTTTCAACAAGACCTGGCGCCCTGTCACAACTCTAAGATGACATATACGTGGATGAAAAAACACGATTTAGATGCTCTCCTGGGCACCGAATTTGCCGGATCTCAATCTAATTGAGAACTTGTGGAGAGACATGAAAAAATGCCATCAACAGAGCAGACCCAAAACCTACAACTCTGGTAGAACTCAAGCGTGTTATTCAGCATGTGTGGGACTCCTATACACCTAGCAAATGTCGTGAGTTAATTGATTCCATGCCACGACGATGTCAAGCTGTGATTAAAAGCCGTGGCTACCCTATAAAGTATTAGTTTACCGATTTGGATGATTTTTTTTTGTTTTGTTTGTTTTTTATGCTGAACAAGTTTGCAATTGGGTTTTTTTCTCTAACCCTTATGGTTTTTGAGATAAATTTTGAATGTGTCCTAATTTGCATATTTGGAATGATGAAAAGTGCATTAACAAAAAAATTAATCCCCCTCCCCTCCCCCCGTGTAGGGTAAGGCAAGTAGCAGATTCTGAAGTCATCTATTTTTACCCCTTTATCTGCACTTTTTACCTCCCCAAATTTTTTAATCAAAAATTAATATTCTCGAACGTAAACGTACTTGTTCTACGAATTTCTGTTTATGCATTACATTTTGGACAACAAGTAATATATGCAAAACTTTTTGTACAACCTATGTACCGTTCTGAACATGTTTCTCATGTACACCAAATATGTTCACATTTTTTTTTGTGTTAAATTAATAGCTACAACGCATGTCTGTTCATTTCTAAAATGTGTCAATTTGGTATCTCTACTTCAATTTACGTATAAAGGTCGACATAATGCCAGTAAATGTTAAAATAACAAATATGCAATACTTTTTGGAATGGGTTGTAAAGCAAGTAAAGAAAGAAGTTAATGCAAGCAACGAGCCAGGAGATGAAAATGAGTTATGATTACGATTTATGAAAAAACATTTGATTATCCAAATTGTCATAACTCACTCAGTTCAGGTTTCGAATATTATCATCGGCTCTTCTAAAAACACACATGCACAAATTCGCCTGGGTCCAACCATACTACGTGACTTGTTGGCGACCGGTTGGACTGTTTGCTCCCAAAAGTCCAGTAAGGGCGTTTCCACTCTCCAGTCACCCATGCATGAATAATTGGCAATTTATCATGAATGGGTCTAATAAGCTAAGTGCATGACTATAAAGTTAATCAGAACACTGACTATTATGAACAATAACTTATTCTAATTTTATTCATTAATGTATCAACAAACTACCATTGAAAACCTCTAATCCAAAAGGAGGAAAAAGGAATATGGTATTTTGGGTACCAGCATCTTCAGTGGCAAAGACAAAAGAAAAAAAAAAAAATTTGAAGCTACATAATATATGGAATAAGGGGGGGGGGGCAATTTGATAAGAATCTTTGTTGCTGGTTGAGCAAAAGGGGAAATAGTGTAAAAAAAGGTTCATCACATTTCAAAAGTCTATTTTTTAAAAAACTGAAGATATAGAGATGGGCGACATATTGAAAAGTTTGTAATAATCTTAAGTTTTGTTTATAAGTGTTCGATGGGTCCACCTCCTGCTGCATGGCACACATCTAGCCGATAATCAAATTGCACCCATACCTGCTGAAGCATATCTAGAGTCTCTTAACAGCGGCTATTATTCGAGTTTTTAGCTCCTCCAGATTTTCTGGAAAGAGAACACAAAAACATGATCTTTTACGCATCCCCACAAAAAGAAGTTGCAAATAGTGAGGCCTGGGGGATCGAGGTAGTCCAAAAAGGTTTTGTATTGAGAGTTCACCATCTAGACAGTAACTGATGGGACTTTCCTACATCTTCCAGATTTGTTCTTACTTTACAGTGTGTAATTTTCCTATTGCTCAACCAATAGGAGATATTCTTAGCAATTTGCCCCCCCCCCCACCAAATCTATATGGGTTTTGTCTTTGGCCACTGAAGATGGGTACCTGGAACCAAATGTGTAGCAAGCTTCGCGGTTAACTGCCGCGTTTCACCACCAGACGGCAGTGAGGCGGAAGCTTCACTGTCACCTGACAACTCGCCTGGAGACGGGGTGATTTGCAAGGTGCGAGTCAGATTGATTCCAGCTAGGAGCAGAGAGACATTCCAGTGTGTGCCCAGATCCGGCCTCCACCACATGTCCGAAAGAAAGAAACAAATAAGCAGTCTATTGAACTTTCATTGTCATTTAAACTATTTTTAAAATTATTATTATTATTTATTATTATTAAGTTGTGTGATCAGTACTATGTATACTTAGGTTTTTTTTGGTTGCTAACTATAGTCAGGGGCATGAGAGTTGACCACTTTGTCGAATAAAAAATAATATTCAAAAGATTCTACTCCCTTATTGACCTAAATTAATTTTTTAACTTTTAAACTTGGGGGTAGGGGTAGGAGAAGAAGACCAATACCGTTCACTCCCTTAATTAAATCCTCATTTGCTCCCCTATGAAGTGGCCAACTCTCACGCCTTTAACTATAATTCAGTCAAAAAATTAACAAATTTCATCATCATTATTCTACAGTTTTCACAAACCTTTTGTTGCCTTTCTGCTGCTGTATTGCAATATTTTTTCTTTAAATGGAAAATTACTGGGAACACCAGGATCCTTTTTGCTTTCTACATTTAATAATAAAGATAATAGCACTCAAATTATTAAAAAAAAAATTAAAATAAGAAAAAAATATTTTTTTTATATTTTTAATTCAATATAATTTTTAAAGAAGTGACCCACTTCAAGATTCACAATTCCTGTGAATTATTTTATTTTCCATTAATCCCACTTTTCATAATAAAGAACTCCATACAGTAAAACCCCGATTTGCCAAACTTTTCCTTGCAAGGGAGAGACATCCAAAGATGCACTCTTTTAGCTTGCTTTCAAAAAAAAAATTCCCCCCCCCCCCCCCCCCCTCCCCTCTCCAATACTCCCTGAGTAAACCAAATGACAGACATTATTGGCAAAGTAAATTTTGTATTTTCATATGGATATTAAGGAAGGTTTGCATGCAAAAAAATTCGTTGCCACGACTCTTTAAGTAACTATGTAACCCTTATATATTCACATTTTGCATTTTCAATAATTAATAAAATTTGACAAAAAAGCTTTAATTTAGTCATCAGTACTCTAAAATTTACCCTAAACTAGGCTTTCTTATATTCAACCCACCCAAGCAAAGCTGGGGTAACTTGTTGTTGACAAAATACGTTTACCTGACAAGAGGGGGGGGGGTTCTAAACAGACAAAAACAAACCGTTCTAAACTGACAAAACAGGCAGGGGGGTTTATCAAAGTATGAACGTTTGCCTATATATTCCTTTACACTCCAAAGATGGCACGCAGTCTCAGGGGCCATATCACTACGTTTTTGTGAATATCTTATGAATTTAAAAGAAACAAATGACCATTTCTGTATTCTCCCAACTTGGACCCTTCTAGAAGTCAGTATGTCATAATCCACGATTTCTTCCCTAGATTCACAGGATGTGCAGTCTCAGGGACCGCGTGCCACCAACTTCGTAACTAATTGATGTAAAAGTCTTTTTTTTTTTTTTTAACTTCTTAATTTTTTATTACCTAAACATATTCTCCAGTTAATTTCCAATGTATTTTTTGTTTATTAATATTTTCCTACTTAGAAACTTTTATTTGAAAACAAATATTTGGAGCGAAGCGCAAATAATAAGGCAAGTATACTAATGCTGTTTTCTGAATGTCAAAAGCAATAAACTCTTCTATAAATATAATTTCATATAGATTTAACCTCCGTTTATACTACTTTTGAATAAAATTATTTTGAATATCGAGAAAAATTTTATAGTTTTTTTTTATAATAAAAAAATAGGCATATTTATCCTGTGAGAAATGATTGCTATTATTCATTTTTATAATGGTTTTCTTTTATGTAAGAAAGTATATACGTATGAAAAGTAAAAATAATGCAAAGTACCAATTTTCAACTATTTTATTTTTATAAATGCCTTTCCTGAAATATTCATGTCTAATTTTGACGGAAAAAGAAGGGTTTTTAAATTTCTATCTAAAAGCTGCGTTTTATAGATAATATTGAAAAGTTTTTTTGAGGTGTTCTATTAATGAGGTAAATTAAGTGATAGATGAAAAATATTCGGTAAAAGTTCAGAGTATAAACGCGACGGGGCTGCCCGATGTCTTCCGTGATTATTAGGGGACGTTACTCTGAACTTTTACCAAATATTCATTAATTTTATTTTTGAACATTAAAAAAAAAGTATTTTCAAAATGCGGTCTCAAAGACCGCTCGTCACCATCCGTGTTACAAACACCCGCGCCACCTCTGGACTCCAGAGTCTGGAGTGTTAACCTTCCGCTCATAAAAAAAAAAAATGCCTCTGTTCATGCACGTGGTCGTAGCTTTCGTTTTGTGTGAAAAGATTTCTCTTTCAAGGGAGGCGGAGGGGGGTGGAGCTTGAACACTTTTTAATAATTTGCGAATTTGAATTTCGCGGGGGTAGGCAGAAAATATGGAAGGCGACTAATTTTTCAATTATTTTATAAATTTTATTAAGTATTCGTGTATAAGTGTTCGTTTTCATATAGATAAAACAAATTAGAACATTGAACATATCAAATCTATTAAAACGCCCATGTTTCGTGGGTCGCGAGCCAGAAAATTTATGAAACGCTGCTCACGGGCAAAACTCAATATAGCGACATAGCTAAGGTTCAATGTTGCCATGAGAGAGAGCGAGCGAGCGAGCAAGCAATGTGTTTTAAACCCTAAATAAATTAGTTTAAATTCACAATTTAAACAACGTTAATCCCTAATAAGGTCTCACCTACATAGTCTGCATTTAATTCTTCTTTTCCGACCTAATTAAAAACTTCTTTCGTTGCTCTAAGTTTTGCATCGATATTTGGGCAACTTTCGAAACTGGGAACATTGTGGCTTCATAATTACAAAGTTTTAAACATTAAAAGTTAAATTAAAACTGAAGGAAGCAGAATTAAGAGTATAATAATAGCCTACTTTTCAGAAACCAAAGAAGACATGTAAACAGAAGGAGTTCCAATTTTAATATGATTAAATGCAAAGTTACTTCACTTGAAGCGGGCACAAAATCATAAAGAATGAATTAAAAGAAAACAGGTAAAAGATATATACATTCGGAGTTTCGACTCACCAAAAAAGTTTCGCTCTTTCTCGGAATTCGGAGTTTTCTGAGTTCATACATGAGAATCGAAATATTTTTTCACATTTACTGATAAAAACTAACTAGAGACCATCAAAAAGCAAACTTTTACAAACGTCTCTGCTTTGAATATTCCAAAGCGCCTCGGCTGGCACGGAGCCAAGCCAATCCATTCTTAAATAGGGAAGACTGACTCTGGGCGTCAGCTTACTTGCGTTTTATCCTATGCAGTAGTAATTTTTATAAAAACATAAATCGTAACAATATTAGAAAAATAGGCATTAAATTCTAGTGAAAATCATTCTTAAAGATGTAACATATTAGTATTTTCCCAGTTTCGAGTTATTTATTGCCCTCCCTATTTCAGTATATTAGAATCTTGGAGTTTAGTTACTCGTCCAAGATAGAACAGTCAAATTAGCGTATAACAACGGTTGCATAAAAATTACTTAGAAATGCAAACGGTTGCTTTAAAATAATAAATTATTTTCTAATTTGCCAAGGCAATCTGAGGCAAAAGAAAAACTTATAATAAAAAAACAAACAAAAAAAACAAAACAACAAACACGAACATTCTAATACAAACAAACATTCAGTGTAAAAGTATTGAATGGTGTTATGAGGATTTTTACACGCCAAACCTCAGATGTTAAACATAATAATTTTCATCAATAATTTAAACATTCAGAGTTATATTCAGCCTATCTTCCTAATTTCTCAATTATTTCTTCCTTGTTTATATATAATCTTGGTCTTATACATTTTACGTTATCCTTACTAACCTTTCTGTACAATGTCCATGAATTAAATAAATCTCTCGCCCACTCTTTCCAAAAAAAAACAAACAAATTATCAATATCACCGCCTTTTCAAAATCTACCTGCATCCATCCCTCTTACTACTAATAATAATAATAGGGGAGAGTGGGGTTAACTCACGGCCTACGTGATAGTAAACTCGTAGGCCGTGGGTTAACTGGTCCATTGCCAATACTGCCATCTGTCGAGATAATTTGTTATTACCAGGGAGTAAAAAAAAAAAAAATTATATTCTTTACTCGTTGTTGTAAGCTCTCATAGGTTGACTACACAGCTTATGGTACTATATTGCACTAATTTCACTGGATTCCACTAGGTATCTTTATCACTGTTGATTCACTATTAACTAGTTGTTACTTGGTAAACTAAGAAATAAAAAACTCTTTCACCACAACGATATTAGATTGAAAATATACAACCTGATACTGGAAGTACTTTTCGGAAGCAATTGCTTCCATCATTCAGCAGCCCAGGAGCACCTCAAAAAAATTGAGAGAACTCGGAGAACTCCTCGGAATTGAGGAGAATTCAGTTCTCTCAATTTTTTTGAGGTGCTCCTGGGCTGCTGAATGATGGAAGCAATTGCTTCCGAAAAGTACTTCCAGTATCAGGTTGTATATTTTCAATCTAATATCGTTGTGGTGAAAGAGTTTTTTATTTCTTAGTTTACCATTACAATTATCCACACTTGTCTTTTTTATTATTTAGTTGTTACTTCTTGTTATTCTTTACTCAAGTCCTGACAGTAGTCATGCAAATTAAAGGATATGGCCTCTTCCCTAACTGTGGTCAATTATTTTATTTTTAACAATTAACACATCAAGTGAACTTTATAAAACAAATCTTTACCTACTGCTTTCCCAGAATGCGATTAGTTCATTTATATATGGACTAATCGTATTTTACAAAAGGGTTGGATACCATGGAATCTCCTTGATGGAAGTTTGTCCTAAGACTTTTCAACAAACAAGCACGTGCACCTTGAAATTTCTTTGCAAACAATCACTTTAAAAGTTATTACAGTAGATTGCTTGTGTTAATTGTTAAAAATAAAATATTCTAGGCCTACCAACGCACACTGCGTCCCAGTGTCATTTGATTGTTCAATGCAGTATTGTAAGTAAACGGAGCTGCGGGGGCCCCATGTTCATAAGACAAAAAATACTTCTAAGGACCTCTTCTATCATCTCCCAAAAAATCTGTACTCAATTCAAAAAACACCCTGTATAATATTGGTTTTACAGTCAAATCTCATCTTAACGAACTTGTAGATTATGGGAATTCCGCTCTATTGATGAAATACCTCAGAACACTATGGATTTTTTTTTCTCCTTATTTTCATCAGTAAATAAAAACAATGATTTTTACAATAAAAAAATATATTTATTAATGAAAATACACATGTATGAAAAAAAATTAATAATTTATCAACTATTTCTTTTGTGGTTTTGCAAGTAAGTTTGTATCAATTTCTTCTGGCTTCAGACCCCTTACAGCAAAAAGCCGCTGAGCTCTTTCTCGGAGTGTTCCACCACATTTCATGCCTCGGGCCATTAAAAGTTTTTTGAGTGTTTCAAGACCAAGTGCTTCAAGCTTCTCGACGGAATCGTGAGTGTCGAGATCAAGCAGATCATTGTTCTGTCAAAGAAAATACAAATCAATTAAAATCGTAGATTAAAAAAAAAGTGCCTTTTTATTGGTAATACTGTGTAGAGTGGGTTTTTTTTTTTTTTTTTTTATAAGTCTAAGAGAGCAATTTATTTGAAATCAGAATTTTAAAATGAAAGGGAGAAGTCACCAACGATTGGATATCTTTATAGATGTATTTGGCATATCCCAACTAAACAAACAAGCAAATGTCTGAAATTAACAATGTCTACAAAATTTAAAACTCCAAGTATCAACACAATTCGGAGTGCTTCTAAAAATACTCTTTGATCACATTCGAGCACTTATTGATCAATGTGATCGCTGCATTTTAAAATTACAGTACTTGTCATTAGCGCATTTAAAAACTCCCTGCTTTCGTCATTATGTAATTAACACTCAAGATCAAGCTTCAAGTCTGATTACTTTTCTCATTGAAAGCTTATCCTCAATCTGTTCCCAACATTGTGTATAGTCTTCAAATGAACCTGAAGCCACTGAACAGTTCTAGATACTTGGTACAGTACAGACCAAGTCACAGAGTACCATTATCCAGTGACTGCATTAGATAAGAGTCCCGTGCCAAATAAAGTATGACAACTGTACATTAGAATATCAGAATACAGTGGTCACCGGGAATGCTTTAGAAATTAAATGATATTACAAAAGCACTACAAATAATTCGAAAAAAAAAAAAATTATTGAAGACTTAAAACTCAAAATTATGCAAATTCGACTAAAGACATAATCGATCTGTGGCTTAACAGCACATCTCATTTAAATGCATGCTGTCTCCTCGAAAGGCTCTGCATGTGGATATAACTTTAATTTTACATCCATGATGAAGATAACATTGCAGCAATATTTCACGGTGGCCAGCAGTTGTTCAAATCGAAAATGAACACTAATGCTAGAATTTAAAATCAATTTTGTCGTTTGCCAACGTTCAAATGAATGGTGGCTAGATAGAAATTATAAAAGCAGTAAATGACTTATCTTCTTTTGAGGCAGTGTTAACGTTGAAAGCAAACGATTGCGATAGCTTTTAGAAGTAGCCATACACTTTCAATTGGCTGTCACCATTTTGCTTTCGAAACTTTGCTATTGTGCTGGCTTACTTTGGCGATGGAGATTCAAGAAACAAATTGAATTTTCTATACAGTTTCAAACACTCAACATGTATACACATATCAAATGTGAAAAATCGAGAAAAGATGCAGTTTGCGAACTAGCCAAACGCTTCTTTAATCAGGTCTGTACTGTACAAGCAAATGAGGTGAAGATGAAAGCATAGTTTTTTTTTTGCTTTTTTTTTTAACTGTATTCTCAGGTTTCGATTTTCTAACTTTCAAATTTCTCCTATATGAAAAAAAAAAAAAAAAAATTTGTGCACGTTTTAACACTCTTATTCATTGCCATGAAAGACTATATCCACTCTAGATTACAATTTTGGACCAGAAATAAATAATTACATTTAATATGGAAAGGCTGAAAGCAAAGCAAGTTTTTCTGTGGCAGTTACCTCTTGTTCACTGATCAGACTGCCAAAAAACGTTACAAGCAAATGAATAGAATATGCATGCTTGGAGGTAAACAGACACATGACTGAAAAAAAAGAGTTTAAGAGTGGTTTAGAAGCACCATCATCTTTCTATTACTTATTCCCTGACATTTAAAATATAAAAGTGGGGTTATTAAATGACGACCTAAATTATAGAAAGTATTTGTTAGATACCTCTTCATCTTCAACTTCAACTTTTTCTTCTTTAACAGACAATAAACATTTGCTAGTACTGGAACAAGCACTTGCAGAGTCTGTGGTCAAAGCTTCAGTGTTTATTAGACCCTCGTTTGATGGAGTTGAAGATTCGGTTGAATGGCTTTCTTCATCACTAGATCGGAAGGAGAAGAGGTGGAGAATTTTTCAGCTAAAGACCACGAGGACAACAAATTAAATGCTGCATTTAAAGACAATTTTTTTTCTTCTTAATCTTTCTTCTTACCTACTAGAATCGTTTACAGATTCTTGACTTTGACTCGAGCTTGTATCGTCTTTATCGCTATCCGATATATTATATTCATCATCCATCCTATCAAAATTTCAAAGAAAGGGATAAACAGCTTTCTCAAATGCTTCTAAATTATGAATTAAAATATGTTTCTTTATAATGGTATTGCTAAAATGAAACATCTTTGCAAACAAAATTAATTTTTTCCCCCCAGGATAAAAAGACTAAGAACAAGAGGTTTGTGTTAAGTTACCCTTTCCCTTTATTTTTCCTGTGTTCAAATTAAAAATTAGTAGATTCCAGATAGTTTGACCATTGGTAATTGGGACAGTGGTGTATTTGGGACGAAAATAGGTTTGGGAATAATGATGGCATGATGACGAGTTTAAACGTGCAAGCATGCTAAATTATTTTCTAAGAAAATTGGCACGAAACTGTAAAAGCTGTTGAAACTTCGAAGAATTTTTTGTATTAAAAACTTTAATATTTGTTCAAATTTAAGAATTTATTTTATGGTAAGTTTAAGGCTATAAATATTTTCGTGAAATTCTAATTTTACCGAGGCCGACAATACGCGATACCTTTTATCGATATTTTTCTGTAAAATACTTATTGTAATATTATTTTCAGTCCGTTCAGTTTTCGAAAAAATAATCGAGATCGAAAAAAAATTTGCAGCAATGGTGACCTGTTTGAGTGTCACAAATAGTGATGTCAAGTAGCAAGAAAGTTGTGTTCTTAATGTTAAGAAGCATTTAAAGTCATATAAAATAGTAAATTAAAAAGTCACGCACATCAAATTCGATTGTCTATAAATATTGTAATAGTTGTAAAGTTTCATCGGCTACTTTAAAACTTATATTTTGAGAATACATTGTAAAAATTTACATGTGTGTGTAAATACTATATCAGATATTACTTCGTGTCGTTTGGTTTTTATTATTTCAATGGACTTTTGGGTCATCCTGTATATACAGTGCTCCCTCTGTTTAACTGCAACTCCATTTAACGAAGTTCTTCTCCATATAACTCATTCATGTATGCAGATTTTATTTTCCAGAAAAAAAAAAACACCCCAGGCCCTTTTTAACGGGCGCGCTGCCCAGCTGATTTAGGAAACGATCCGACCTTTGGGCAACAGGAACTTAATCGCTCCATCACAATAATGCACCTGCCCATTAATTGCATCCGATTCAGAAATTCCTTGCCAAACACAGTACTCCTTTGGTCCGTCAGCCTCCTTATTCCCCTGACATGGCTCCATGCAACTTATGGCTGTTCCCCAAGCTCAAAACGCCACTGAAAGGAAAACCTGATTTCAGCCACGAGAAAACAGAAAATGACGGCAGAGCTGTTTGCCATTCTCAAACAGGCCTTCCAAAAAGGCTTCCAACAATCATGGAAGCAGTGGGAGAAGTGCGTGCATTCCCAAGGAGCATACTTTAAAAGGGATTAATACAGGGTGATTATAAAGTCACTATACATTTTGGTGAAAAATCAGTTTTATTGGAGCAATTCCAGTATGCATCAACCAGATATCATACCAGGACACATTCTTAGTACATTTCAGTGTCTTCCTTGCACATCCTGGCACAGCTCCCAGGACATAGCGCAACATAGCCGGTGTAATGTCATCCACTGCGACTGTAATCCGTTGTTTCAGCTATGCAATGAATGGTAATCTTGTCCTGGTACACTTTGGACTTGATAAACCCCATGCAAAGAAATTCACGGGGGTCAAATCTAGGGACCGTGGAGCCCAGTCTTGGCGAGCCCCGACGAATCCATCTGCCTGGGAATGCGCGATTCAGGTAGTCCCGATTGACATTGGCAAAATGGAGTGGTGCCCCATCCTGTTGGAACACAACGGTATCCTAAATCCCATCATCTCCAACTGTGGCTCCAGGAATTGCTCCAACATGTTGAGATACACGGTACCATTGATAGTCCCCTCGGCAAACATGAAGGCCCATAGACTTTGACCGTGCTACCCCCAGCCACACATTCACCTTGGGTGTGTTTGAATGTGCAAATACATGAAATTCGTTAATGATTTCACCAAAATGTATAGTGACTTTATAATCACCCTGTATTTAAATCCTACAGGTGAATAACTTTAGTTTTCCTGGCCAAAGGTCCGATAAGTTTTGTACATACCTTGTATGTAAATACAATTTTTAACAATTTATACATCATATTGCAAATTTAAACACCACCTCCATGCAACATAGCAAAATGACTTTGCCAGTCCCTTGAATTTCATTATACAGAGATACCACTGTAGACATAATAAGATTCATAAAGAGTTCAGCATTATTTACAATGTATCATTTTGTACTATATATGCAGTTCCCTCGTCAATCTTTGGTACTGTATAGGTGTATTTTAGTATATGAAGGCGCATACTAATTCAGAATTCGTTAATACTTATGGAAAATAAAGAAAAAACTTAACGAAATGTTAACATGCTAGTAGCATATACTTTCAGTGTAATTTTCTTAAGCAAATTCAGAGTTATCCTCCCCTAAAAAGTTGGTTATCTTGACCACTATGCTGAAAGCTTACATCTTAAGCCCAAAGATATCAGCTTTCAGTATAGTAGTCCCAATAAGCAACTTTTTAGCGACAAATAACTCTGAATTTGCATAAGAAATAATACTGAATGTATTTGCTGCTAATGCGTTAACATTTCGTTAAATTTTATCTTTATTTTACTTAAGTATTAACAAATCCTGAAATAGTACGAGCCTTGGTATATTAAAATGCACATATACCCAATCTTTTTGTATTCATTCCATTTTATTGATAAAAATAACATTAGAGTTTTTGTAAATGTACAATGAATATACGGTATTTCACGTTAGACCTTTTGTTATAAAAATGACTTCTCAGTATAACGAACTAAGACCCAACTCTCTTGGAGTTCATTATAATGAAAACCGACTGTGTATCACTAATAATGCTGCTGGAAAGGCATCAAGAACATTAGCCAGTCAATCACTGGTGAACAAATCCAGCAGAGTTAATTTGACCACTCATGGGGATAAACTAATTAAAACAAACTCCTTTAGAAACTATGGCCCGCCCCCCCCCCCCCCCCCAAAAAAAAAGAAAAAAAAAAAAAATTAAGTAGGTAAAGATGACTTGGAAGAACCAGCCAATTTCAACCCAGTTCAGACCACAGCCTTGGATCATACATCATGAAAAAGGTCACAGTGATAGTACATAATTCTGAGGCACCAATAGCAGCATACTGGTTGCGAGGCCCACCTGCACCAGCTAGAGACCAAAAAAGAAGACCACTAAATAGTACATAATGGCTCCCATTTATTCATTATTATTAATTAAGAAAATTAATTACCATAACTGCAACTTTTTGGACGAACTCGATGTTACAGTGCTTGTGGCTTTTCGTTTTGTAGGACCTTGATTTTTTTTCATGTTTTCTAATCCTGTAAAATAAGTAAATGAATGAATAAAATTTTAAGTAAGACAACTAAATTAATTAAAGTTAATGGAGGAGTTGTCATTTACCATGAGAAACAGCATCCGATACATTTTCTGATAACGATGAAATAATTTTATCATACGTTGGGTCATGAAATTCGTGTGGCGGCAAAGTTCTGAGCCGCTCTAGCCTTCTTTGTTTCCTTTCAGCACGTTCTCGCTCTCTTTCTGCTTGTTTGGCTATCCACTTTTTTAACCTGTTAAAAACGCCAGTCTTTTAAAATTTGTTAATTACCTTTTATAACTTAAAATACAATAAAATGAAATTTTACCATATCCCCCCCCCCCCCCCCCCCATTAAAATTAGGAGACTCCATCAGATAACAGAATCACCTTAAATTTGTGTAAAGTGTACTTGATCAACAATTATGTTCAAGCATCAAGGGCATCCACTTGGTAAATTACTGCACATACGCCTGATATATGAGGGGTAGTCAAACAATTCTTGGAATTCCTTAACAACAGATGACAAAACAAGTGATAACATAGCGAGCCGATTTTTGTGGAAGGGAGAACAACATCTCTGTTCGTATGAGCAATAAGCTTTCAGTGTGCCATTTTGTTAGTGTTTCACTTGAAGTAGAAGTGAGTGTTGATCTTTTGTTACAACATTGAATTCGAACAGCATGTGAGCATCAAGATAATGTGCAAACTGATCAGATGCCATCGGCCCTGCAGCAACTTTAAAGAGATGTTGCGCGACAATGCACTAAGCCATACTTCGCCGTTGTGCAGCAATTCCTCACTAAAAAAGACATTCCTGTCATCGCTTAGCCACCGCACTCTCAGATCTCGCTCATACTGACTTTTGTCTGTTCCCGACACTGAAAATAGGCCACGTTTCAAAACTATAGAGGACATCAAGTCAAATGTGACGGCCAAGCTCTAGAAGATTCCACAAGAAGCCTTCCACCGATGTTTTCAAGAACTGCAGATTCGATGGAACAAGTGAGTGTGTGCTTGCAAGGGAGGTACAATGAAGGAGATTAGGTAAGTGTTGGCATATGTCCTCTATTAAAGTGTTATACTGCCATTTCCGGGAACTTTTTGACTGGCCCTCGTGTGATCAAACATGTGATCGTCTTCTGCAGTCCAAATTTTATGTTCACGTGTTCACTGTAAGCACATGTGGTAATAAACAGCCATTAGCATAAGAACACACGGTTAATAGGTAATGTAGCCTGATAGTCAGAAGTGTTTACTGAACAGTGTATTCAAAGCATTACTTTTTACCTGCTTTACAACAATGAGATAGCCCATGCTGACATCTTACATTATGGTGCCCGGCACGAAAGAAAAAGGAAACGGGTGCAGGCGTAAATGAAAAAAAAAACAGTGTTCAGAATCAGAAATGAACAAGAAACGGGGTATTATTTATTCCTAGCATCAGTAATAAGTAATACCCCGTATCCTTTCCCTTTTTGAGTAGTTGAACAATTTTTTTTTATTTATGCAAGTGCCAGTTTCCTTTTTCACTACATTGAGTATAAATAACTCATGCCTTTTCAACTGCTTGTTGTGTCCCCATTTTTGGATTAACTCTAATAACACTATTTATCAGTCCATTAGCCTCATGGTATCAGAAGAGATCCTATCGTTAAGGAATCACAATTTGGCCTTTATTGTAATCGGATAAATCAAACTTATCAATTTATTCACTGCTTTAACTGCCTGTAATTGTTGCAGGATTGCTAGTCCCCATCAGGAAATCCTCCTAGATGTAGATGGTACCAGGGAAATGAAATACCCGGGTGGAACCAAACCTAGCAGCAAGAGGGAGAGCCCTCTGATGCCACCTGGTGGAAGGCAGTGTTTCTCTAGTATTGTGACAAGGCAACTTGCACTGGAGAAACACGGGGATAAGCTACATCTATGCTCGATAGGTCATGTTACTGCATGTAAAAAGACAACGGCAAACCACCTATGTAAATGGCCAAGAATTCTTGATGAATGGATGAACCAATGAGGGATCATACATTCATCAAGTCACTAGGGGTCTAACATGACTCGACGGAACCTGAAATATACAGTCGACTCGCGTTATAACGAAATTGGTTATAACAAAATTACTGAAATAACGAAGTTTTTCATAGTCCCCGTCAGTTTTGTTAAGAAAAAACAACCGCTTATAACGAGATCTCTTATAACGAAAAATCAGGTAAAACAAAGTAATTTTCCAATGACACGTAATTGAATGTATAGTAATTTCACACCTGATATAACGAACTAAAAACGACGTCGTAAATTGGGCAAAATAGCGATTTATCGTAAAGGCAATTCACAATACACGCCATTAGGCTTATTTCACGTAAAGACGAAAAAGCAGTAAAAATTAGTAAAAATTTTACTCTGATTTTGAGAGTGTGGAAATGACGTCTTTGTTTGCTTGAAAACAACCAATAAGAATCCATACAAAAGCGGAAATGCTGGAAAATGGAGAAAGATCGAAAGCGGAAGCAAGTAGAATTCACTTCTTCAGTAGAATTTACGTTCGTTGATCGATAACTACGAAAAATATAGTGCTGCGCGATTTGCGGAAAACATCGATGTTTCCAAAACCATTCGATGTTAAATCGATTTTGGAATCGATATAAGATATCTTAAAAAAAACTTCACCGCTTAAAAGAACTTACAAATTCGCCGCTATGAGCGCTGAAACTAGAAAAACGGTGCTGCCATCTGAGGCTAAGGTCAAAAACTCTCACCGGTGAGAAGAGTTAGCGCTTGGTCGGTCAGAAATCCCAGTGAGAAATTTGTGACGTCATTTTAATGCGGTCAGAAACGACAGTTAGTGCTGCTATGCCTAACTGGTTAGTCTCACCATCCTCACCGAGAAAAAGACGGTTAGCCCAGTGAGAAATTACGTCATCATTCTCTCACCGGTGAGGGTTTTTGACCTTAGCCTGAAAGGCGTATAACAAATGATATTATAAAACTGTCGATGTTTAACATCGACATCGCGCACCACTAGAAAAATAGAAGCAAAAATCTTTCTAGAAAATATCATGTGCTGAAAAAAGGAAAAAACATTCTTATCAAAATAACAAATGCTGATAAAGAGGCACATATTGGAAAGAAATTTATTCGGAACTCAATGGCTTTAACCTGGGAGGGGGGAGGAGGAGAAGAGAGATCACAAACAATTGAACAAGTTCGCGAATTCGTTCTTGATTTATATCAAATAGTTTAAAGATCTTTAAACTGTTTGTTTATATATCGACTGAGCATCTCGATACATTAGAAAAGACAGATTTTCTACTATAAAAACGTATTCGAATGAATATCTGGTTTTTGGTAGTGTTTGATCAAAAAAATTTCACCAAACGAGCAAAGTCGAATGGAAATCACATTTTTTGTTTGATTATGTTCGATTAAGGATATTTATCGCCGTTTAGCCGCAATACTTTAAATTTCAACTAAAACCTACGAATTCTAAGGTGAAAAATGCATTTTTACTTTAAAAAATTGGGTTTCACATATAATGAAATATCGGTTATAACAAACTTTTTATGGATTCCAGTGAACTTCGTTATAACGAGAGTCGACTGTAATGAATACTGGTCACGTGGACTTGAGTGTAGCTAAAATATACAGGTTGACTTAAAAACAACTGCCCATTTTTAAAATGGAATAGCAGGCAAACGATGACAGTTATTGAAGTTATTCTTGCAGGAGATTATCATGAAAGGTTAAAATTTGTTTTGGTAGGTTTCTGGTGTTTTGCATACTGATATTTTCTGGCTGCACATAACATTCTTAATGGCCTGCACGTTTGATGCAGTCATGACTGACGATGGATCTCCAACGATGCCCGCCAACTCATCAGCAACACTATTGGTTCGTGTAAATTTCTCGTACAACTGGTTTTACTGTATTTGGATGAATTGGCAGGCATTTCTGGATGCTTGCAGTCAGCCATAACGGCACCATACACATAGGTTGTTAATGTCATTATGCGCAGTCCAAAAAGACAAGCCTGCAAAAAACACAATGTACGAAAACAAATTCTTGACTTCACATTTTAATCTCCTGCAAGAATAACCATCATCATTTGCCTGCTATTCCATTTTCAAAACAATCGGTCCTTTTTAGGAACCCACGTGAGACATCCGTCTGCTGGCTCGGATCATTTCAAACATATTGGAGGGATGTAAATTTTTGGCCAATAACGTACGTTACTGGCTTCTCTCCTCAATCTTCTGAATGGGAACATTACTTTTTCACTAATAAAAATTTTACCCCTCCCCCTGTATATTCTTAAAAAATAAAATAAAACCTGAAACACAACTTAGTAAAAATTCTATATGTTCTAAATCATTGCACAAATGTTACCGTTTCTCTTCATTTATGTCTCTCAATCGACGTCCACTTAAATCTCTGCAAGCTTCTTTGTTTGTTGTTTTTTCTATCTGGGCACCAATTGCTCGAAGCATAGACCCAAATCCTGTTTAAGTAAAATCTATTGTTACTTTAATCTCTATGGAAACTATGCATATACAATTCAGATACAAACAACATAGAAAGCATCTTACCTCCTTTTCCTCCCCTGAGCTCAAGCAACATGTATATAGTGGTCCCATCATATAATGCACTTTCTTCATGAAGAACAGTTCCATTCTGATACAATTTAAATTGTTCATGAGGTATGCCCTAAGAAACAAAAACAAGATAAACTACTTCTCCAATCTTTTCTATTCCTCTTTTACCTTGTTGGTGTCGAGGATGCTAAATTGCGGCATAATGCGGAAATGTTACCAATCATAAAATATGCAAATAAAATATGATTTAATAAACGTCAATTTCTCAGTGTAATTGTTTGAAAATTGTGTGATATGTTCGCGGCATCAAGATATTTGTTTAACGTATTTTTTGTATCATTTTGCAGGACTGAAAAAATGGCCACCACTAATATCGAGCAGCTGATAATCAAAGAATACATCTGAGCAGCTGAAAGCTAAAATGCAGAGATGGGTACATGTATTCCAAAATTAAGTTTGAAGTCAAAAGTTAGCTGCCAGACATACAATAACTAACCTATAACTGGATTTACTAAGTGTTTGCAGTGGAGAAAGTGTTATGCATAGGTTTACGGAAAATAACTTTTTCACCCTCCTCTATTGTTTTTATTTTCTGGAATTTGAAACTTCTATTTCTTTTTATCTTGTTTAAGTTAACCTCTTCCCCTCCCTTTTCGATTATTATATCTTTAAATTTGGCGAAACATCGATGAAGTGATGTTGCCACCATGATGATTTGACTTTTTATGACAGCAATATGTATATACTGCCCATGCACGAAATCAAAATATTGCCAGTGTTTATAAAAATTAGTTTTCATTTCTATAATAAAGAATTTGTAATATAGAAATTTTTTTACTTTATATAAATGAACATCACATTTATAGGAGTGTAGGGCATTTGCCCCATAGCCTTAACGAGAAAATGGATATTGGCCCTAAACTGCTCATACTGTAACTTCAGAAAATAACTCTATAAAAGCATTGCAAAAAAAAAAAACAAACCGATCACATACAAGAAATTAAATTTTTATTAAGTAAAAATTAAATAATACATAAATATTAGAGTGTAGGACAATAATTTCAATTCAATCTACTCTGATTGCATGTCCTATACCATTTAAAAATTCTGGACATAGTCTAGGCACAGGGTCTTAAGTCCCAGTTTTGTGAGACGCTAGATGGATTGGTGCTTTCCTGCCAATAGAAGATGTATATGATGGAATCGATTATCTTTCACAAAGCATATCCAATATTGAAAGTCTCCAAGATTTACTTGATTATTTCAATACCGCCTATGTGCGAGGCGCCTATCGCCAGATCCAGCCTCCAGCTCACCCCAACAGCGCAATTTTCCCTTGTCATTTCACCTTTTTTCCACCGCAGCTATAGAATGTCCACCAAGACACTCTTGATGACGGGAATCGCACCAATAATTTGTGAGAGAGTTGGAATTTTTCTTTCAACAATTTGGAAGGCCAATGGAAGTATCCACAAAGATCAGAGTTTGGTAGAAACTTATCTTGCCAAGGAATCTCACAGAGAACCTCCACAGAAGCAAATTAAACTTACTGTACAACGAAGGAGCATCAGAAGCAATTTAAGACCCTGTGCCTAGACTACGTGCAAAAGGAGAAGACATTGCCAGAATTTCTAGATAGTATAGGACATGCAAATAGACTAAATTGAATTGAAATTATTGTCCTACAGCCTAATGTATTATTATTTAATTTTTACTTAATAAAAATTTAATTTCTTATATGTGATCAGTTTTGTGCAATACTTTTATAGAGCTATTAATTTTATTCTGAAAATGAAGGACAACTGAAGTTACAGTATGAGCAGTTTGGGGGAAATATCTTTCCCGTTAAGGCTATGGGGCAAATGTTGGACTCCATTTATAGGGATTAATAGGCATTTTACATATAGACTGTTTTTTTGGGTGGCAATATCCCTCCAAACGACTAAGCAAAAGGGCACGTAACATATTTCTCCACTGCAAACTCTTAGTGAATTCAGGTATTGTAACAAATTCAGGACTGCTGCCTGAATGTATTCTTCAGTGATGAAAACTCGCTGTTTGGTGGAGTAGGCAGTCATTTTTTCAATCCTGCGAACTAATACCAAACAAACATTTAATAAAATGCCTTGATGCCATGAAGATATCACACAATTTTCAAACAATTACATTTAATACTAAATAAGAAATTTACAAATCTATGAGGTTGTTGTTGTCTGCACTGTTCTTATAAACGAAATAAAGAGGCCTTACAGTAGAACATTTGTCGAAAATTATCAGACTAGTTTCGGCATTTAATCCCGCCTTCAGGGTACAGGGGTAAGGGGGGGGGGGGGGGGGCTAGTTGCCCGTACATAGCGATACAGTGAACGATACAACACCGTATTTGTATCATTCACTGCATTGCTATGTAAGGATTGCTAGCCCCCTTTCCCTTGTACCCTGAAGAAGGCAGGATTAAATGCCAAAACTAGTCAGATAATTTTCAACAAAATGTTGCACTGTAAGGCCTCTCTGTCAAGGGTCACTATCGGCACATTGCGTGATGACTGACCACGCGACCAAGGCAAGTGAAATTTTGCTAATTTAACCATCACTGCTTAACCATCTACTGTGACTAAATAGAAAATGGGGGTATATATCAGTTCAGTTCTTTAAAAAATGAATCTATTTACCTTGGTCGCATGATCAATCATCGCGCGATGTGCAGATAGTGAACATTAACTGGCCTCTCTTTATTTCTTCTTGGTAGGCAAGTTTTGGTACATATTTGACAGATGGATAGGATCTGTTCATTAGTTAGTTCTAAGTGATTACAATAAATTTGATTCATTAAAACAAACACAAGTGTGATGATATTTTACTTTGAATATTGCAGCACTATGTCAAATTCCATTGAAAAATTCATAATATAGCTTCATAAATGTTTACACATTTTTGTAATTAGCAACAAACAAAAAAATACATAGGGCAATATACCAGCATCTTATTATTATTTATATCAGATATAAAACCCACATGAACTTAAGTGTCTAAAAATGACAACCAAGAATTTTCCCAGTCCTGTTCTTACCGTTCGGGCTGCTAATTCTTCCTTTAGCTCGTTAATTGCATTCCTATTAGGCAAGAGGTCAATCTGAACTATGTCATTAGAAAGGAGGTTAGAAGAGAAGGATTTCACAAATAACTGCATTGCTTACAGTTGTTGTCTTTCGTTAAGAACTTAATTAGTCCGATCTATGTTAAGAATCCAATTTCCTACAATATAATCTGTGAATTTTCTGAATTCATTTACTCAATTTCATTGATTTATCTCCAGAAGAATATTCTGAGAAAATATGTATTAGGATTAAGCGGAAAAGGCAAGGATTGACGTTTCATTCCGCAGCATTCATATGACATCATTCACAATAATAAAATAGACGCGAGTTGCAATTATTACAATTATTAAATTCGTCGTAATAAAATTGAATATTATAATATAAAAGGCAATAATATAAAAGGGTTTTGGCAATATTTGAAATTGAAAATTTTAAAGTTTAATATTATTTAAGAGATGACTATTTCCGTTAATGAATAATGCAATTTTCATCGCTAGAGACCGCCGCTTTAGTTAGTTTGAGTCAGCTGCTTAGTTCAGTGAAAATGCTGCTTCCTTGTAAATAAATTACAGTTTTTTACAAATTGGTTTCATACAATTTTAAATGAATTTCATACATTTTTTAATGGATTTAATACGCTTTTAAATGAATTTAATACTCTTTCAAATAGATTTAATACATTTTTAAATGAATTTATTAAATTCATTTTAAATAAATATAACGTGTGTAAATGAAGTTTAATTACTAAATATTCTAAAAATAATTTTTTTACAGTGAAAATTGAAATTCTGAAGTCCAAATGGAAGAGAATCCTAATATTCCTGTTGTATGAAACTTTGACTCGTTTGAGTAAATAGTTCTGAATGTTTCCCCAGATGGTAATCCCATACCTAACAATACCATAGCTTAAGTTACAGAAAACCTGCTTACATTCTTTGAATTTCAAAATCTCAGACAATAATTTAACCAAAAAAACTTGTTTTTGCAATTTTGAAACAATTTGAGCGGTCTGTTCACTAAATGAAAAGGTATCATCAAAGGTAATCTCCAAGATTTTCATTTTTTTTTTTATTTACCCCATCCTTCTGAATAACGAGTCTCTCCGTTTTTTCTGTATTCAGTCTAAGTTTTTTGGACTCGCACCAAAATAAAATCTTATTAAGATCGGTTTGCCAATCCTGGTTGCAATTAGAGATACCATCTAAAGGGTATGATCAGGGATGGATGAAGGTAGGTTAGTCAATTGAGATCAATTGGGTGAACGACAATTCGGTGGACGCGACAATTCGGTGAACGTCAATTCGGTGGACACGGCAATTCGGTGAACGTGACAATTCGGTGGAAATGCAAATTCGATCGAGATTTTTAAATCACCGAAAAATTTGAGTATCTAACTTTTTGTTTGTTTATAATTGACACATCTTTATTGCTTCATTCATTTTAGGTCAAAGTCACTTTATATGCGGGAATCTTTTATTTATTATTTATTAGCTTACAAATAAATCATATTAATTCTATATTAAATAATTTTTAAATCATTTTGTAAACTGTGTAACATTTTCTATTTTGTTTTATTGCTAAGAGTTCCCTTATTCAATTAAAAATACTGTAATTCTTAAATTAAAGCTCGTTAAAAAAGGCACAATAAGAACTGAGTTGATAAATCTCTTATTTGACATTAATATAGCACGGTGGCGCGCCCCCCCCCGGGGGGGGGGGGTGGGGGGGGAGTGGCATCAAAAATATCACAGACACTATAAACGTACCATTTTAAGTAAAATAATAATTCCGGGTAAGAAGTTTAATGATAACTGGTTCTTTTAGTTTGGATCGGTTTGTTTTTTTTTTAATGAATAAAAGCTAAAATAGCGTGTTTTGTGCAACCATGAAAATGCGATCTTCGCTCTTTTAACACCAGGGGCAGGTTCATGACGTCATTAGAGTCAAACATCCGTTAGAACTCATACAGTCATAAAAGCCAGGGGTTGACTTCGCATGCATCTCACAATAATAAAATTATTATTATGTCATGCTTTCATGTTCCCAGTGACGCAATTGGTTAGCGCGTTGGCGATCTGGTCCGAATCCAGGCTATGGAATTTTCTTGCCTATTTTTCATCAATAATAAAATGGATGATCTTCCGGAAATAATTAATAACTTTGTAACATTTAATCTAAATCCATATGAATGTAATCTTTGAACAAGACCAGAAGCAAATAGCCAGAAAAGACGCATGAGGGATGAGAAAGAAGCATGCTTTTACGATAGCGAAGGAATCATCCATCGATAACGATAGGGTAATGATCAATTAAAATCTTCTGATCTTGATGCTGAAGTACAAAATCCTGATTTATGGTAAATATTTAAAAAATAATAATATGCTATTTTGTCCTTCCCGTTTCAGAAGTTTTATGAGAAAACAAAATCCTGCAGTTGATAAAGAAATTGATATTAAACGCACTATGAAAAGTCTCAAGCATATAGTGTAATATCCAAAAGCTATCTTTTGTTGAGATTCTCTCATGTAATAACCAACAAATAAGTTATCTGGAGTGATAAAGTTATCCTTCGGATAAGCACACTTATCTGCTAATTAGTGCATGGTGAAACGTAGCGTTTACAATCACTGGTAAGTTTGAATTTAACTGTTGGATAAAAGAAATCTAATCGATAAGTCCAATGAAAGTTTTCTGTTTCGCAAGACGTTTTTCAAAAGGACCAAATACATGAAAGTTAGACGGAGAGAATTCTTTTCGATAGGTGGTGCATCTGAGTTTCTTCAATCTTTGATTTGTGCAAACGCGTTTTATCGTACATAAGAATCACTTTATTGCGGAGTATTTTACAGTCCGTCACATATCTATGCAATCAGCCTTATTTTTCTGATATACCAAATTTATTAAAAAAATAAATGTGTGCTTTACATATGATGCACTAAACAATTAACATAAACTTTGTTTAACAATTGTATGCCTATTATTAAGTAGCGAAAGAATGGAGCTACTTATTGGTTTTACAATATCCGTCTATCCGTCCGTCCCCTTAATAATTTCTGCATTTTTTTTGAGCTAGAAGGTTGAAATTCGGAATGTAGCTTACTAAGGGCATGTGCACCTTCAATATTTAGTTTGGTATTGATTGGCCCACTGAGGTCGGAGTTTCGGGAGTGGGAATTAGAGTTGACCAAAAGGTCTACTTGCATTTAAGTATGTAAAGGAGTAAAATTCGATATGTAGATTCCTCAAGTAAGATCTACATTACTATGAAGTTTGAGCCAAATTATCCCAATGGGGTCGGAGTTGTGGGGTGACACTGTCACTTGGTGACAGTCACTTGGTCTTTAGAACTATGGCAACATATGGCAAGTGATATATTATTCGATCAGAAATGATGAGAAACGAAAGAAGATAGAGATCTTTTTCGTTTTCTAAATACTACATTCAAGAAAATCAATTTTAAAAAGTGCAGATAAAAGTAGATGATCTCAGGGCTTCCGCTACTTTCCTATACCTTCCTCAGGGGGGGGGGGGTTAATTTCTTGTTTGTTTCACAATCAGCAATTTAAAATTTTTGGTTGTCACATATCCATGGAATCACTGTTAAGTTATACGGAGGGTTGATTCAGATAAAATGAGACGACTTTAAACGCCGCCTATGACCTTGACGGAATGTGATTTGCATGACTCGTCCACTATTCATGGGGATTAGCTTTGTATACACTTGTTGCTGTTATTTGGGACATTTCGTGCTGAAACATGGCTTCCAAAATCACAGGCTTTTGGGAAGGGTATATGTTTGGCCTTTCCGACGCTAACTTCAGTCTTTCGTGCATTGTGGAATTATGCAAACGAAATGGTATTGTGGTATCCAAAGCTACTGTGGGTCGAATAATCAGAAAGAACAAATTGCGACCATCTAATGAACGTGGACGAGCAGAGAAGCAGACCAGAAACAACCCCAGCCAAATAGCCCAGCTCAGGTGGTGCGAGAAATCCGGTCTGAAGTGCTGAAAGAAAATCCCCCCACACAGAGAAGTCTAGGCCAAAGGAAAGGTATTTCACAGGCAACAGTCTCCAGAATAATTCATGACAATCTTGGGCTGGAGCGACGTCATAAAGCGCGCGGTCACACAACTGAGTGACTGAACACAACTGAACACTGCCAAGTCATCTGTGGCTTACTACAGGAAGATGGAACAAGAGACGGGCATACGAGTTATTCCCTTCTCTCATGTGCCTGTAAAATCTCCTGAAGCATCACCGATAGATTTCTGTGGTTTTGGTCTCCTGAAACGACGGCTCGGAAGTCGCCGACCAAGAACCGTTGATGGGCTATGGAAAGTGTGTCAGCAGGTGTGGAACGAACTTCCCATGGAATCCCTCAAACTCAGCCTACTTCAGTGGAAATTACGGTGCCGGGCGATAGTCCAACAACGTGGCTCTCACATCAAACACAACCGATGGTAGCGCCATGGTATTACACCATCGTAACAGAACTGCAAAGTCGTCTCATTTTATCTGAATCAACCCTTTGTACAGGGTGTTTCTAAATTATCTCCCTTATTATACATGTTTATTACTCAAAATCTATTACAGATTTTAATGTGATGTTTTTTTATTCACAAAGAAAAACTCAAAAAGTTTCTTAGCATGCCTTAATAAATTTCAATGTGCCCCCCATTTATGCCGTGAAGGACGTTAAAGCGAAACTTGATTTCCTCCCATGTTCGGGCTAGCATTTTGGTTCGGTTTAATGCATGATCGAGTAATCAGACCTTTCTTTTTTCGCTGCAGTCTACCTAGATATGCTGGAGAACTACCTGATTCCACAGGTGGAAGAACTGCAGCCCAACATTGTCTACCAACAAGATGGAGCACCTCTTCACTGGGACCTGCAAGTTAGGCAGTGCCTCGATACGAACTTTCCAGGACGATGGATTGGAAGGGATGGGCCAATCCCTTGGCCTCCTCGCTAATCCGATGCGAACCCTCTGGATTTTTTCTTCTGGGGATATGTGAAAGACAAAGTGTACAAGACCAACGTTGATGACATTGAAACTCTCAAGAACATGGGAGGAAATCGAGTTTCGCTTTGACGTCCTTCATGCCATAAATGGGGGGGGCACATTGAAATTTATTAAGGCATGCTAAGAAACTTTATGAGTTTTTCTTTGCGAATAAAAAAAATCACGTTAAAATCTGTAATAGTTTTTGAGTAATAAACATGTACAATACGGAAGATAATTTAGAAACACCCTGTATATAACATATGTCCTTTCAAGAACCAATACATCCTCCCTTTTGAGAAATGCTTCATATATCCTTATGTAAAGCAGACATTTATTTTGTTTTAATTAAATTGGTATATCAGAAAAATCAGGTTGATTCCATAGATAAGTGACGCATTGTATAGTCCTTTAATAGATAGCCCTGTGATGGTTTTGTGATAGATAACATCAAAAACTAGCAGAATAGCTGTATTGGCCTTCCTGCTCACAAGTTATTGCATTTTCCTCTAAATTATTAGGACGTGGGTCCTTGGACTTCTATTGCATGCTAACGCGTCTGGTCTCCTGTTTAATTGAAAGAAGTTTGTCCCAGCATTGGTTTGAAACAAAATAAGAACCCTGGTTACAGCAGGCCCGTAGCCGGGGGGGGGGGGGGGG
>JAHWFO010040150.1:1317486-1376037 GCA_023313115.1 Rhysida immarginata
AAAATCGACCCCCCCCCCCCCCAAGATAACATCCTGGCTGTCGCCCTGTACGGTAAAGGAATCCGATTACTGCACATTTCGAAGACCAAGTCGTCTTCTTCAGCGTAATACATAATAATAATGAGAAAAATATACAAACAAGCCTCTGTGTAGGAAATAAGCACTAATCAGAGATAGTCAAGGAAATTACCTAATGTGTTGGATAATGTTTGTCCACCCAGCTACGTTCATAGGACCAGTGACTATTAAGCAGCTGATTGGATGATTCCTTGGGTGATTCCCAGAAGTTTAGCATGATTGGGTCATGAGTCACGTGTAGTAATCCACTGCGTACATACCTTTCTGCTATAGTTCAAATGCATAAACATCTATTTGATCGAGTCCCTGACTGATTATCATGATTTTTTAAAACTTTTTTACCAGAAAAAATCTATTGCTCATAGCAAATTCACGATACCTGGACAGCGCTAATTATCGTACACGCCACAGCAGCGTGGAAAGACCGAGCTGTATTTTCCGTCCGATCTTTTCCATTGCTCCGATGAATTGCACGCGACACTTTTTACGACCCGACAGATAAGTCATAGGACATAAATTTTATTGAACCATCGCTAAATTTTATCGAACCATCTAGAGCGGAACAGATCTCCACAAATTTTCTGCGGGTCTTCAGATCTTTTGAAAAGTTTTCAAGCCAATTGAGGTGAATGAAAAAAGAGTTTTCTGCATAAGAGGTTCTACTATATTAAAGGCTTTATAATATAAAGAGTGTAAATTTTTGCATTGTTTACCTTCAATACATGCAAGCGACCATGCTCCTCGTGATTGATTGTTGAATTTCTCCATGGGAAACAAACGGTTGAGTCAGTTAGCAGGAATGAAAGCCAAGGCTGCAAGTCGATCTGAAGCCGCTTTCTGCTTCTGCATCCTCGGGGGTTAAGGGATGCTGCTACTGGGGATAATACTCATGTCCTCTTTTGTCGTCTTCATAGGAGATGCCGTGTACGTCATGAGTGATTTCGTATCATATTACGAACCGCTGCGCATCACTACCATCATCACCCCTCAGGTTTTAGGCAATCTCAGCTTCCAACAAATTGAGTTTTACGCCTTCAGAAGGGCATTTGTGTTGGATTTACACCGAGGATATTCGAGCGTTGTGCATCCGCACGCACAAGTCGTGATGAACACCAAAAAAGGAAAAGCGAAACCTCTGGACGTTAGAAAGTATTTGGGAGATATCGTCGAAGGTAACGTCAAAAACGATCCAAGCTCTTTTGTTCACGGGACGTTAAAGGGCACCTCTTTCGACGGCGTTCTTCGTACAGGTGAGGAAACTTTCTTTGTGGAATCTAGTAAAGATTTTTTTGCATTTCCTAAATCATTCGCGTCTGTCATTTATCGTCAGTCCGACGTAAACTTCACGGGCCTCCTCCAATGTCAGGAAAACGAAGGCTGCGATAATCATTCTCTCTCTTATATTCTCGGACCACGTTTAAACGAGACGACACCCCTCGAGAAGATAGGAAGACAAAAGAGAATCGTTTCGCATATAGACACGTTAGATATTAATCCTGAGGTATACACCGACGACGAAGAGAAAGTACCAAAAGTTTCCGGACCTTCCTCTGTGTGCCAGTTGAGCATCATCGTCGAGCACAACTTCTATCAAGGTATCGGCAATAGGAATTTCCAAATTACAATGGAGTATATTTTATATTTCGTTGAAGAAGTCAACGTCCTTTTCCGAGGTTTAAACTTCTCTAATACTTGGGGGAACGAGATTACTTTTCAGATCCACACGGTGTACATCCATAAAACTCAAACCGAGCCCAATTACTTACTCTACGACGAATATATGACGGCGGAAGAGTTCTTGCAGAAGCTGGCCGAATATAACTTTGACGGTTATTGTCTCGGCATTGCTTTTGCTTTTCGACAGTTCCCAAAACGCGTGCTCGGTCTCGCCTACCTGGCGGATCCGGATCCGCGTGGAACTCTCGGAGGAATTTGTCAAGAAAGAAAATTTGTTCACACAGTGAAAAAATCCATGAGTTACAACGTGGCTTTCGTTACTTTGAATAACAAGGGAAGGCGACTGCCGAAACTGGTGACGACGATCAGCCTTGCTCACGAATTGGGACATTGCTTTGGGAGTCAGCACGATCCGACAGTTCCGGTAAGTATGAAGTTGAGAAATTTACAATCTTGTAAATCTTAGGCCGTAAAAGTTTATAGAAATGGTATAAACATTTAAATTTCTAGAGGAGCCAGTGCAACCCATCCTCCGGAACTTATATAATGGCCGAGCAGGCAGTGGAAGGAAACAAAGAGAACAACAGAAAATTCTCTCCTTGCAGCAAGAAATATATCTACAACATCCTTCTTTCAAAAGCCCCATCTTGTTTCACCATCAAGCTTCCCGTTTGTGGAAATGGTATTGTCATTCATTTATCTATTACATATTAACAAACAGAATTAAAAATGTAAGGACTACCCATTTTGATAGACGCATCTCTACCATTATATCCTTATAATCCGTTAATGTAACCCACATGCTATTGATAACAGAATAATTCCCAAAAGTATTTAATAATGTGATGATTTCTTTTAAGGATGTTTCAGAAGAAATTATCTGGAGCATATTTAATCGCTAAAGGTGCATATTGTAAACTTGCTCTAAAGTACCTCTCCTATCACCTCCTTAAATTAGCGCACCTACCTATCAAATCAAAGACCCATACTATTGCATCATTCTTCCATAAATCTCCTTTGCTTACACTCCTTACTACAAAACGCTGAACCTCTCTTGTGCACTGTGGTTCGATTCGCAAATGGTCTTGTCATTTTTTGGATGCTGTAGGAGACTATATCAGGAGAGTCAAAAGTCACTGGACATAACTGCATTTTGGAAATGGTGTGTGAAATGAACGATGTGACCATGCTACTAGGAAATAGGATAGGTGCTCTATCTTTTGGGGCAGTTTTGGAGTTTAAGCGCATCTAGAAATCCGCCATTTTGGGTCATTTTCTTAAATGGGAAGGGGGTCATGTGGCATATTCAAATAACACCTGCAATCGGATTTTAGTTATTTGTTATGGTTCACAAGTTATTAACAGAAACACTGACACTACCATTGTATGTTACAATTAATTCGAGATGGCACTAATGAAGGAGAGGATTGAGCTGATCCTGATGTCCGGGGAACGCCCCTACTGTACCATGGCTGCTGATTTCAACGCCCGAAAGAAACCAATCCCGCATAGTACCGTCACATATGTGGACATCACATTTCAGAGATAATGGGATTGTTGAACATAAAGCTCATGAGAAGTGGGTATATACTGTGGATAAAGACATGATGCAAAAAAGACGAACCTCTTGTCCACAAACGTTTTAATGGGCGGACATCATAAAGCTCATACAGACCGGTCAAAAACATCAAACGATAAGGCAACCTCAACAATGGTGTTGGCAGCATTTACAAGAGCCTACAGTGCACCACAAGACGTTTTGCAGGTGAATGTGGACTCAGCCAGTCATCCATAGCACGGATTCTGCGTACCAACAATGATGATCTGGACAAACGTGAGTTCAGTACCTGGGCTCTGGACAACTATTGGCACATAACATTGTGTTCAGTGATGAGACAAATTTTTATGTCCTTGGTGAAGTGAACAGTCAGAACATGAGATATTGGAGCGATACGAATCCTCATATCAGAGGGTGATGTCAAAATTTTCGTGTGGTATAGGATATGGAGCACCCGTTTGATTGGACCAATTTTCAAAGACGGTACCCTAAATGCTGATGAATACCTGCGAATCCAACAGAACACTGTGTTCCCATTACTGTTGACTGAAGATGAGAGTTTCCCAAGTTTTTCCCAGCAAGATCGTGCACCATCACACAGTGGACGTAATATCCGTCAATGGCTGGATGAGCAATTACCTGGTCATTGTATTGGGCAGCGGGGTCCTGTGGATGCCCACCACGTTCCCCAGACTTCACATCGCTTGATTTTTACTTGTGGGTCCACTTGAAACAAACTGTGTATGCTGCGAAAATCCAAAGCAAACGTCACCTTCAGCAACACATCCTACAGGCCTCTGACAGCATTACCCCCGACGTTTTGTGCGCGTGCATAATGAATGGATAAAGCGCTCTTGAGCTCCGTGTCCAGTAGAAGGGACAACACACTGAAAACATCCTTTTGCTGCTGCAACCCAGTTTTCGGCATGTGTTTTTATTTGAAGTGTGTCCATGTTTTTGTTAATAACTTATTAACCACAATAAATAACTGAAATCCGATTGCAGGAATGAATTTCTGAGAAAAAAAAACCTGGTGGTATTTGATAAGTCACATGACACCCTTTCCATGTAAGAAAATGAACCTTGACCCAAAATGGCGGATTTTAAATGCGCGCCAAACTCCAAAATTGTCCCAAAAGATAGAGAACCTATCCTATTCCCTGCTAACATGGTCACATCGTTCATTTTACATACCATTTGCGAACTACAGCAATGTCCAGTGACTTTTGAAACGCCTTATAGTAGTATCATGAGATTATGCTTAGCCTTATTAAATATACGCCAATTTGCCTCGTAAGTAGGCTAGTCCTTCAATATCGAAACCACGATTACAGCATAAAATTTCATTGTATTGTGGTCAAAAGAGTGAATATTGACAACATGTCGCATTTTTGTCTTCTCCTCGAGCGGCGAATATGAGAAAAAGTGAATATTACAGCTATCTCAACTATATGCAATTTTTGAAGCAATACAGCTCTTCCAAACACACTGGTGTCAAGTGAAAAATGAATACCCAGAAAAGTGATGTCACATTACACAGAGCATAAATATGATCATTGGGACGTGGTAAAATTTTCAAGATTTTCACGTCCACTCAAATCAGGTGCCCTTGGCGAGATTGTCACTTCATCCGAAACCTAGAACGGCCTGTTTGGGCATAAAGAAATTGACACACTATATCTTCACTAAATAATGTTATATGAAGTTGTACTTGACCATAATGTTGTTTCATTCTCAGGATATTGAACATAAAATCTTAGCATTGTGGTATCATCCCTTCTGAATGCTCATTTTTCATTTGCCACCAGCGCAGCAAGATTAGAACGTATCCATAGCTGAGAAATGCCCATTCTTTTAATTCACTAAGTTTAATGCATTGAATATTTTAGTGCAGATTCGTTTCTAGTAAGAATTATATTGCACGAAATGTTAGATGTTATTTCTTTACATGGTTCAGTAGTTCAAACGAAGAAAGATTTAGTTTCTTGTCAATTTCCTCATTTTAGCTATTCCAGAAGCCTTTGAAGAGTGCGATTGTGGCCACCCACTACAGTGCGAGGAGACAGATCCATGCTGCACCCCGCAGGGAGGCAGTGGAAGGGACGCTGAGTGTACATACCGTCGCATGCAGGACAGTGAGTGCAGTCCCAAAAAAGACGGCTGCTGTACTCCTACATGCAAGAAAATCAGTGCCGAATCCCGTCAAGTAAGAAAGGAAGACAATAGATTATTCTGGTACATATATATACTGTAATATCACTGTTATCATTATCACCATTATAACATATCGATATTACAGATGTGCGCATCCTTGCCGTGCCATCAGGAAATGTTCTGTGACGGTCTCACGGCCCAATGTCCATATTCAACGCCGAAGGAAGAAAGGATGCCATGTCGAGATCGGACAGGTCTGTGTAAGAAGGGTCAGTGCATGCAAAAGGTGTGCGAAATGAAAATCAACCTCGTAGCGTGTGAATGCAGCGAACTGGAATTCAAGTGCCACGTATGTTGCAAAGGATACAACACTTCGTGTTTACCTGCCTTCAGGTAAAATGGTGGCTTAATCGCTGGAGATTTATTGTGTAATCGCAGTTTTTAGGTATTCAAAAATGGGCCGTATCATTGTGTCTTTGTAGATTCGGAATTCAAGCTAAAGACGGAATGCCCGTTCTACGTCCAGCTGGAGAGCCCTGCCTCGATAAAGGAAGCACCTGTAACCAGTTGGGTGACTGCGTTGAGAGTTATATGTACGACACGGCGGCCGACGACAATGTGGAACAGCATGTAGACCGCAGCCAATATATGGATGGTCTCGTCATCGCCATGATCGTTACTCTTGTCCTTCTCTGCGTCGGCATATTCATCTGCATCGTGTTCTGCTTCACTCCTGTAGGGAAGTACTTCCAAAGTGGACGGCATCGAAACGTCCAAGAGTACGGTGGCTCTTACCTCACTGTCACCGATCCCCCGTCTCGGTCCAAGAGCTTGGTATATAATCCTCGGCAGTATCGGTCATATTCGGCCTAAAACGAAAGAGGAAGTGTAGATGGGCGAAAAGAATTTATGTTCGTTAATAAGTCGAGAACAAACATTTTGTACTTGTATAAATGTAAATAAATAGAATTTTAAGCGTGGATCATGAATAGTTATATAGGAACTGGTAGTTTCACTTCGTATATCCCCATGTCAAACCTTCCCCACATCTCTTTATGATAATCCTTTTAGCATATAATAAAAAAACTAACTTGATTAAAATTCTGAGTTCCAGAAGACGCCCTCAGATGTCAAATAATTATAAAATATATAGTGATAATGTTATGATTAAAAAATTTTAAAAACATTACTCAACAAGTCTGATTTCTTTCAAAAAGACCCTTGCAAGACATCTCCTCTTATTTTTTTGCATCCAGGGTAATTTTTCGAGTTATCCTAAAATTCTGTTAAGAACAAAACCTCGGAAGATTGAAAATTGGCCCTCACGTTCCCTCAGGAGAATCAGCGGAACAAGAAGTCATTTCGATTCTAGCCTCCTTTGAATTCTACATAACGCAAGAGTTTGCTTGCCTTTTTGTTTTATCAGAATGTCTTTAATTTTTTCTCTGTGTGGGTGTGTAAATAAGAAATCCAATAGAAACTTCACGTTTCGTAGATTTCTACAATCAGATTCGATTAACAAGCAGTGGATTAGCTACTGTCAGCGAAGAACTGGTATCCAAATGCGAATGGCATAGTGTGCTCAGTTCATTTCGTAGCGTCGTGCTTTTTTTTTTTTTACGATCCTGCCGTTTTAAATTCATTGTCGATTAAAACAAGATTCACTAAAAACAATTTTGTTCCAACTCTAAACGGGCCTAATTCTGGTGAACTTCAAGAACAACGACCGCGACAGTCAGACATTTGCTAATCACAGAAGGAATAAAGTAAGCCTATCTGTTGGGAATGAGGTAAGGTGCGTCTCAAAAGTTTAAAGAAACATGCTTTTGTTCAAAAGAAAAAAGACTATCAAAGGTACATACAAATGCTTTAATTACTAGCTGTACAAAGCATTTAAAAGAAACTCCTGAAAATATTATTCACGAAAACATAATAGAAATAAAAATATTCAGTAAAATGTAATTTTGCGTGTCTCAAAAGTTTAAAGAACTACCCTCAGATGCTGAATGGAGACGTCCAATATGTAAATTTGTGAGTGACAGGGTATTCATCTGTTGCGCAGTTAGTCATTTTTTTTTCAAAGAAAGCTTTTCTTCCACTCACAATTGACCTACGACAATGCCTCGCCAATCTCAATTCATAACCGATGAAGTGGCTGAAATCTGGCGATTGAAAGCCAACGGACTATCTGCTGCTTATATTGTCTGGAAGATCCACAGCAGGGGTTTATAATGTCTTGAAGAGGAGTTGATGGTTCCACCAAAAACCACGATCTGGTCGTCCCAAAGTTACCTCAACTCTCAATGACAGACGCATTGTACGACTGACAGCCACACAAAATCTTTTTATTCGCCAGATACAAAACGTGACTGGGTTAAACATATCGAAAGACACTGTACAGCGGCGAATAATTACGAGTGGGCATGTTATCTACAAAAAAATGATGAAGAAATCGCCTCTGACTCCCAAGTACACTCAAGACAGGCTACGTTGGACACAAGAACACATGGTCTGGAAAGACGAATGGATGTCGGTGTGGTTCAGTGAAGAAAAGAAGTGGAACTTGGATGGTCATCATAATGGCACGACCTACGATAGGAACCGAAGTACTTTTATTCAAGACAACAAGGAGGCGGTTCTGTCATGGTTTAGGGCGTCTTCGCATTCAACGATACCACCAATTTGGCTTTCATCAGTGGAAGAGAAAATTCGCTGACGTACCAAGAAATCCTTACACAGTATCTGTTACCCATACTTCACGATCAACAATGGAGTGGTTCAGAAAACAAAATATTCATGTTATGACGTGGCCCCAAAAAGCCCAGACCTGAGCCAACACCACCTAAAGAGAAAGCCTGAGCGCGGAAACGTCATACATTGTTACATCATGATACGAAGTCATAATTTAGAGCTTATTATTAGTAGAAATGCGATTAAAGATGACTTTTTATAATGATGTAACAATGTATGAAATTTTCGCGCTCAGGCTTTGAGTAGAGGTGGTGTTGCCTGAACCCCATAGGGATTCTACGGGGAATCATGTCTCGTGCAGTTTTTACCGGCGGACGTCAATTTTCTTCGACTGATGAATTGAAAAGAGCAATTGAAGATGCATGGTACAATGTAAGACCAGAAACATTGTTCAACCTCATAAACTGAATGCGGAACAGAGTATTTGAAACAGTTAAGGCAAATGGTCGTTCAATTTAAGCCATTGTATAATTCATGCAATGTTTTTTCAGTCGTTCTTTAAACTTTTGAGACACGCAAAATTCCATTTTGTTGAATATTTTTATTTCTGTCAGGTTGTTGCAAAAGTTTTTTCCGGATTTTTATTCCAACACAAAAACGATTGAACTTGAAAGACAGATTCAGCTCATGCAGATGCCGGGCAATGGTTGAAAAGTGAACCATGAACTGTTCTGCAAGTTCCCTCGTTGTTACATTGTGATCTTCATCAATTGCTTGGCGTAGATCACCATCTGAAATCATGATTGGCCGACCAGAGAGGTGCATCTTGAAGAGTGCTATCTCCGCATCTGAACCGGCGATACCATTCTTCTATTGTACGTAAACTAACAGTGCCATCACTTAAACACGTTGGCAAATGTTTCGATGACATTGCGCAGCACTGATCTTTCCAGAATACTCGTAGAAGATTACTGCTCGAATATGCTCGCGTGAAAGATCCATTGATGGCATTCAGACCGATGATGGCACTCACAGATGTATAGTCAGAAAGTTGATTCTTGGATGTAATATAGCAAATATATTCAGGAATCGAATGCAATAATTTGTTTGAAAAAATATGAACACCTCCTTCGGAAAATGAGCCCTTCTTGGGCACGGGTTCTAGAACCGGAAGAAACTTTTGCAACAACCTGATATTATGCTTTCGTGAATAATATTTTCAGGAGTTTCTTTTAAGTTATTTGTATAGCTAGTAATTCAAGCATTTGTATGTACCTTCAATAGTCTTTTTTCTTTTGAACAAAAGCATGTTTCTTTAAACTTTTGAGACGCACCTTACGTGCACGAGTAAATGCAACGAGTGGAATGAAATGGAAGTTTGGTTTATGGGTGCGTCCACTGCAGCGTTCAGGTGCACCCTAATAAAATTTTAAAAATAAACTGTGTCACAATAAACTTCAAGAGTTTTTCTTTAAGAATCCGTATGTGGTGTGTCTATATTCTGAATAGTTTTGATGTAATAAATTTTTAAAAGTGTGAAGTTCTTTTGTAATCACTCTGTATAAAGAAACAATTTTAAAAAACAACTATATACAGGGTGGTGCAAATGAGAAAGGGACAAAATATTAAATTTCGTTATAACAATGTAAAAGACATCTTCAAAGTAAATAAAACCAAAATCAACAAGACGTGTAAATATAATGAAACATTTAAAAAAACTTATATGCAAAAAGCAAACAATAAAGGGTTTACAATAATGATTTTTAAAAATTTTAATATTTTTCTAATTTGTATTTGATCGTCTCCCAGCATATGACGATAATCTCCTTTAAGCCCCACTGAACCTCTTACAGATGCATAGTTGGGACAACTGAAGATTATATGTCTAATTGTGAGTCTTTCTCCACAAGAGCAGTTTGGTATATTTCCTTTATTTAATAAGTGCAGGTGAGTAAGTCGTGAATGACCGATTCTTAATCTGGCCATCACGACCTCTTTTCTTCGGAAAGAACTACAATCCCTGCCAAAAAAAGATGGAAGAAGCAGAGCTTACGTTAATAACTTTGCAACGTTTATTTTTTTTGTATTGAAATAAATGTTTGAAATCGAAAATAAAAATTACATTCAACAACTTAAGGCTGCATATTTCTTCAGGAAAAAAAATCGTAATTGTCTGTAACAAAAGGGTTGAGAAAAAAATCTTGTTGATTTTTATTTTATTCTATACAAAATAATAAACGTTGTTAAGTTATCAACGTAAGCTCTGCTCGTTCCATCATTCTTTGCCAAGGATTGTATACGTCCAGTGTCCGATGGTGGGTTTCACCTCAAAGAGTTTGTTAACACGAACTGCATTCCATCTCTCCTCCCAGGCAACCAAAAGTTTTCGTGTTGATGACTGACTTCATATGTTCTGGGAGGAGGAGGGAGTTCCATGATTTCCTCCTTTGATATTGCGTCTCTGGCAGCCCCATCAACGACTTCGTTTCTTCGAATGACTGAGCACCCAGCAAAAGATTACCTCAATTTCTCTCTGAGAGAGAGAGAGAGAGAGAGAGAGAGAAAAAGAGTTTTCTTTGTATGTTCTGAATGAACGGTCTGGCAGGAGACAACTTCCCGATTGCTTCCAAGGCACTCTGCGAGTCGCTCAAAACAATAATGTTTTTGTTTGAGATTGTCTCTAAGGCCACATCAATTGCGAACAGTTCAGAGGAGAATACGGAATGCAATCGGGCAAACGATATGAGTAATTTTATTTTCTAAAATATATGCGCATTCAACACCACTATCGATTTTGGAGCCATCTGTGTAGATTTTCGTATAACCATGATACCTTCTCTGGAGTTCGCGAAATCCAACACTCACTTCTTCTTTAAGATATTCTGCCCCCCCCCCCTCCTTTAGTATGTTTAGATTTGTCGTTTTTTGAGGGATAATCTATGGTGGCAAGGGAGAAAGGCATAAGATAAACATTTTTGGATAACTATAAGTCAATACTCCTGGGAGATTTGGGTTTATTTGAGTAAAGGACGGCGCACTGGTCTAAATATGGAATGATCTGACCAACAATATACGCGATACTGGGTCAAGAGCATTGTCTGCGGATTGACAGTGGAGTTCATATGCCTCGACATATAAACTTTCAAAGGGAATTGTTATAAGATTAAATGCTCCTGTGGCTTTCCGAATGCCCAAATGATGGGCGACATCGAGCATTTGGAGCGTTGATTTTTTCGCCGAGGAGTAAATGAAACAGCCATAGTCCAACTTGGAACGATTCAGTGAGCGGTAGAGCATGAGTAACATGCTTCTATCAGCTCCCCAAGTCTTTCCATCCAGCATCTTTAAGATATTCATAGCTTGAAGCATTTTGTTTTTAAATTCCTTATGTGAGGTACCCAGGTCAACTTCTTATCCAATGTTACACCTATAAAACTTGTGGCTTTCCACCGTTTAGATGTAATCTGCGATCTAAATGCAAACCTCGTAGGCGGTAAAAATGCACCGCAACCGTCTTCGTCGGCGAGAAATTGAATCCATTATTCTCACTCCATCCCTGCATTCTATTCACCGCAAGCTGTAGTTGTCGTTCAATGGATATCATCGAACGACCCCTGCAGTAACAGACAAGTCGTCAACAAAGATAGAGTAAGAAATGGTGCCAGGAATGTCTCGGCATGCATCATTCATTGCGAGAATGAACAGTAATGAACTTAAGACACTACCCTGTAGAACCCCATTGTCCTGCGAAAAAACATGGGATAAGTTGGAACCCACGCGGACGCAGAAACTCTCTCCTGGAGAAAATTTCTTATAAATATGGCCATCCTGCCTCTTAGATGCTATCACTGCATCATTTTCAGTAGATCCCCCATTGCACAATCTGAGATACCGAAAATGCACGTGAAACTTTCGAGTATGTTTTTTTGACCCTCAGAAAATTTAAAGTGTATGTAATGGAATCTATATCTAGCTCGAAAATTTTCTCATTCCACAGTTAGATGAAGATGAGCTAGATGGACCACTACGTCATTTCAGCATCGAAGTTCGGAATTTTCCAAGTCGGTGGGTTGAGTTTGCAGGACCAAGTGCATGGCCACCTCGCTACCCTGATTTGAGCCCTCTCGATACTTTTCTTGGAAGGTTTCATTAAAAAACGAGCGTTTGTTATATCTTGATGAGCTAAGAAATCGAATTTACGACGCAGTTGCTGAGTTTGGAATGAAATTGACTTCAGGTTGGATTTGCTGTACCCCTGCCTGCAATTTTAATAGGCTATATATCCCAGAACATCTTGAAACCAAAATCATCATTCTTGCACTGGTGTTTGTTTTCTATTGTTGAGGATTAGATTGTTGAATTGCGAAGCCAATAATGCCAAGATCTGACACTGCCGACTGATTTGAGCGCGACTTCTTATTGTCCATTCAAACGCAACGGAATTTAAACCGAGACAATGCCATGAAGGAGGAAACGTCAGGAAATCATGTGAAGAACTGCTTTGAAGAGACCTTAGCGATGGAGTTTTCATTCGTAAATGGATGGAACCTAATTTCTTCCATCATCCTGATGAATCTGATTATTGCTATTGGCGAACGACTCAATGACCACATCAGTTATTTTGAACCGCTGATGGATTTGGTCGTGGGTCCCTATCCGCTCGTCCTGGGTCGGGTAAAGCACTACCAGCACGTTTCGTTTAGGGCATTTGATCGGATTTTTGATCTGAAGCTGTCGTTTGGATCTACTCTTTTATCAGAGAAAGCGCTTATCTTAGCGGCTGAAGAGAATGTCACTACGAGCGTCCCCACCAAAGAAGTGCGGCGTTGGCTCGTCGAAGGCACTGTCGAGAACGACAAAGACTCTAAGGTTGTTGGTCGTTTGTACGAAGGACGGTTCGAAGGTATAGTTATCACAACAAACGAAACCTATTACGTCGAAGAAGCTAAACGATTCAACCTCACTTCAAGCTTTAGATCTGTAGTTTTCCGAAAATCAGATGTCAATGCGACTCTAGCTTTGTGTGGGAGGCATAACGTTTGTCCAGAATTTCGGTTACCGAGTTTTGAGCCGCGGTTGGAGAACGAGAGTTCAGAAGAAAGTGTTTATCGAACCAGATCAAAAAGAGAGCACGTGACTTTTCATACAAATGTATGCACGCTTGGCATATTCATTGATCACACATTCTTCCAGAAAGCGACTGATCATACTACCGACAGAGTCATTTTGGAGGCAACCCTCATCGTGGCCGAGGCTCAACGGGTTTTTGATAGCATCATCATTGAAGAAGCCGATGACGACACTGTACGCATAAAATTTTCGATATTTTCTATTCAGGTAACCGACTCTTCTAATATGCACTCAAAGGCCAAAAGTCATAGGATAGCTGCTCAAAGATCCTTAGTATTGATACGTGACGGATCTTGGGTGTTCAATGGGGACCGAGCTAGCCTTACCTGTCTTTGAAACTTTCCTGAAAGCTCCTGAAACCAGTTCTGCACAACTTGGGCTCGATGATCTGAAGGAATGTGCAGTGATTTTGTGGGCTGTGGTGGTCATTGTAAAAAAGAAGTCTTGGCCGGACACTGCATTGTCCATAGTGGATGGCAATACCTTCCAGAAGGTATTCCTTGTAGACACAATATTCTCTGTGGATTGCGGAACTATGTTCAATTTGCATACTGTTATCCTATGAATTTTGGTCTTTGTGTGTATTTTTGTAACACTGCATTGTTAGCCATACTTATTTGCGTTTTTGTTCCTTCCATTAGATCTTCTACAGCAAACGTTCTCCCAAGTACAAGATGCACAACGAATCTCTGTCGGTCGAAGAATTCATCGAAGCATTTGCCAAATATGAACTAAACGACGTCTGTTTGGCCGTGGCCATTACCCACCGCGTTTTTCCACAGCGTTCGATGGGCACCGCCTTCCAAGGAGAAATGGACCCCCGACGGGCTGGCGGGATTTGCCAACAGCGGCGGAGGGCGCACGGCTCAGCAGGTGCCAAGAACTTCAACGTCGTTGTGATAACGGTGGTGAGCCCGAGCCACGAGCCTGTACCTCGAGCTATCAGTGGCTTAATCCTGGCCCACGAACTAGGCCACGCGTTCGGAAGCACTCACGACGATGTCAAAGATCCTAAGTGTTCGCCACCCAAGGAAGCTGGAGGATCGTATATTATGTCGCCTTATATCCTCGACTACACGGAACCTAACAATAACAAATTCAGTCCGTGTAGCCAGTTGCAAATCCGGCAGCAAGTGAAGCAGAAAGGAACGTGTTTTACACGCGAGATACCGATATGCGGCAATGGTATATAATTTTTTTCACAGTAAAACACATTATCTCAAAATATCATCACCAAAATGTCGTACCTTTTTAATGATATTGCGTATATTTTCAAATCTAGCTATCGTGGAAGAAGGAGAGGAATGCGATTGCGGCGATCCTTTGCAGTGCGACGATATTGATCTCTGTTGCAGTCCTGCCGGCGGTCGAGGCATCGACGAACAGTGCCACATACGGCTGAGCGAGGGAGGAATTTGCAGCCCCCGCGCGTCTCCGTGTTGCTCGCATCGGTGCCAATTGGTTCCATTTCACGAGGAGAAGGTTTTTAAGATTTTTTTTATCATTGTAAATTGTACAGGGTGGGCCAAAAATCTGGACCCACCTAAATAAAACCTAAACGCGATGGGTGGAGCTAATAATTTAGAATGGGAATTCTATCAGGAGTGGGGTCATCTTGGATACAACTCCAAAATTTCAAATGGGAAGGGGGTCATGTAATATATGAAATGCATGTGGAATTTTCTGACAAACACAATGATGTTGTTATTTTTACTTATCTTTACTCATTCTTGAGTTAATGCAGTTTTTGGTCAGATATAACATCCACATTCACGACAAAGGACACAACTACAGATTGTCAAATCCAACCGGAAGCCCCATTCACGTTGAATGTTCAGGAGCACATTGGGATCAACACGACTAGCTTGTCTGATACGTTGTTTCAGATATTCAATGAAGAGGGACTTACCCAGAATCCTTTTAACATGATGGTACTCGGCCCCATTATAGCACTCTTCTTAGGGAGTATCTGGACCTACAGTTTCCTAACCAATGGAATGATCAATGTGGAACAGTGAAGTGGCCCCCTAGATCCCCAGACTTGACCCCCAACAGATTTTTGATCCACTCTGGAGTCATTTGAAAGCTCTGGTGTACCTTCAGGTTAGATTTGACAATCAAAAACAGCGGGTAATACATTGACACATCTTGCAGGATGTGATCTTTGTGGTGAATGTGGATATTATGTCTGATCAAAAAACTGCATTAACTCAAGAATGAGCGAAGATACGTAAAAAATAACAACACCATTGTGTCTGTCAGGAGATTTCACATGCATTTCATATATCACATGACCCCCTTCCCATTTGAAAATTTGGAGTTGTATCCAAAATGGTGTCTTCTTGGTCACATGATCAAAAAGTTTTCCCCACACCAAAAATAGTGTCCCCAATCGAAATTATTAGCTCCACCCATAGTGTTTAAGCTTTATTTAGGTGGGTTCAGACTTTTGGCCCATCCTGTACATAGTGAATGACCGATTATTAGATACATCCCAGTAATAAAGTGAACTGCTCAAATTGGAATTTATGTGCCCTGAAATTATTTGACCGCACTACAAGGATAATTAATCAGGGAACTTCTAGATGAAACGCTTTGTTTCATAATTACCGTAATTTTTGGATTATAATGCGCACATGTATATAATATGCACCTATAAATTTTGTGGGTTTTGGAAAACTTTCTTGTGTATTGTGCGCATCCGTTATTATGCGCAGCCAAGTTATTGTAAAAAAATTCCTTTCACAGTTTCAGTTTATATAGTGCTTGCATTGCTGTCAACAATCAACACTGACCAATCAATACAATTAGCCTGCAGTGCCCTTTGGCTTAGAGCTTAGCATCCCATACAAGAGCTTTGCACTTGCTATGATGACTCACAATAACGTATATCGAATTTTGAATTAAGAAATGCGTATTTTCATTTAGAATAAAGAAATTTTCACATCAAAATCGGAATACTATGCGCACTTTTGCATAATACGCAGCGACGATTTTTTATTGTATAATGCATGCATTACAATCCGAAAATTACAGTAATTTCTTTTCTTCTGTTGACTTAAAATTAATAATTTTTAAAATCTTTTTTCCGACAGGACTGTTCTGCAGGGAACGACTGCTTATACCCAGCTCGTTGCACCGGCTACAGCCCAGAATGCCCGGCAGCCAATCCAAGACCAGACGGTTTCATTTGCAGGGACGGCCTCGGTCGTTGTAAGAACGGTCAATGCTTCGATTATGTGTGTGCACGACGTAATTTGGTGCCTTGCGTTTGCCTCGATATGCGCGTAGAATGTCAGCTGTGTTGTCGTCTTCCGGACGAACTGCACTGCAAACCAGCCTCTTCCTTCGGTCTTTTGTCTCCCTCGGGGAAGCCACTCCTTCTGCCAGCTGGGGAATCGTGTCGCGACGGCAAAGGTAGGTGCAACGTTGACGGCAAGTGCATGCTTAATTTTGGAGATCCTCGACGAAGCTGGAGGTCGGATGACAGAGAATCGAAAAAATCATCTGATATCGACAATGAGACGTACGCTCGTTCGTTTGAACTGCTGACGATCCTCTTGATAAGTGTCGTCGCTGTGGCCATCATCGGTGTCACTCTCGTCGCACTGTTTCTATTTTCTCCTTTTGGAACACTTGCCGATCAGTGGCGAACATGAATCAAATGATTTCTCCTGTCTGTGTATTATACATTATAACTTATCGTATACAAAATAAATAAATTTTATTATTTGTCGCATATAACTCCAAAAATTACACCAACCAGTTTTGGCTTTTATTCTTGGCTTCATCAAGCCCTGATGATCAGGGTACAAATGATAGAAAGGGAAGTGGTTGTTTACATAGTTTGAGGAAATACATAGGAAAGTTGATTGGTCATCATTATGGGGTTAGTCGACCAGTCATTCCAGGTCATAACGATGATTATTAGGGTTAGGATTTTGCATATAATATTTTTTCCCGTACCGTAGTCTGATTTATGAACTAAAAACGAAGCACGCTTGCTCAAGCTGATATCATTCCGCTTAAAAAAGAAACTGAAACTATTCAAAGGCATCTGCTTGGTTGCTTGTATTTGAAACATCCCTACCGTGAAAATTGCACAACAATTTTTAACAACAAAACACTTCACACACAAGCTAAATTTTTTATATATTTATTATATACAGGGTACCCGAGAAATAATAATTCAATTTTAGGTTAAACCACCATAACGCATTGTTGCAGCAGTGAATAACATTACCCCAGCAAGGTGTTCTGCAGAAAGTGTTCAGGTTCACCTCAGAGAGGTGGCAACTGTCCATCGACATGCAGCACTGATTTCTCGTAATTAAGGTGTATTCTCTCGGATTATACACTTTTCAAATGCATTATAGTGATTTAACCCAAAAATGAATCGTTACTATATATGTATATTGTTTATTATATATCTGGTCAAGAGATGGCGTTACAGTCATCGAATTGTTAACCTGTAAAATCTAGCATTCAGTTCCGAAATAACTATATCAACGAATTATGTTTTCAAAATGGATCCAAACATGTTTGAATAGCATTCAATCAGTATTTTCATGGGGTTGGCCTGGTTGTTTCGTCAATCGGCTCGCCCATCGATGGACTGAAACAACTTCAGGCGTGGCTGGGTTGGACGGCTATTTGGGGCACAGCTGTTGGGGGACTTTGGTCTGACCCATTTGCTGAGTGACTAGTGCTGGATGCCCAGCAGTTGATGATAGCCACTGGTTTGTTCGTCTGCCAGCAGCTCTTCCATCATGAACCCCCCGTACTTCGGAGGGCAAGTTATTGGGATGGCGCAAAATCCCTCGAAGGACTAAGTGCCGCAGATTATCGTTTGTGTACAAGATAAGTATTTTCATTGTTTTTTTTTTGTTGTTTTTTTTACTAAGCAAATACCCGAAGAGAAAGGGTTCATTTCTTGGAGCGACATGATGAAACGGTAAAACTAACCATGTGCATTTCGATTTAGGTCCAGATGGTCCGAATTACTATAGGGACCCGACTATAGTAATTCTCTTAAATGATGTTTTTAAGCCTTATTAACACCCTCTGGACCTCCAAACCTAACAAGGGGACCGCACGGACATGTCATCACAGATTTGATTGAAATTTTAGGAGGTCAATCTACAACATATACACTATATGATCAAAGGAGTTGGGACACCCCTGTGAACACCTGGGGTGTTTCTCCTGGACTGGAATGGGCCCGCTCATTAAGGTGGACGGAAACCTCAATGCTGATGGCTACAGGACCATTCTGGATAACGGGGGACTTCCAGCGCTGTGGGAACACTTCGGTGACGGGCCGTTCCTCTTCCAGCACGACGATGCGCCTTGCCACAAAGCAAGATCCATATCCGACTGGTTTGACGAGAAGCGGGTTGAAGAACTGGATTGGCCCGCCCAGAGTCCTGATCTCAACCCCAGCGAACATCTTTGGGACGAATTGGAACGACGTGAGAGATCCAGGATGGTTCGGCCTACATCTGTCCAGGAACTGACCACGACACTCCTTGAGGAATGGAGGTCAATATCTGTGGTCACATACTGTAAACTTGTGGACAGTATGCCATGTAGGGTGGAGGCAGTGATAGCAGCTCGGGGTGGTCCTACACACTACTGATTGAAATTTTTTGCGGCTTTACGTTAGAGCAACAGGTGTCCCAACTCCTTTGATCATAAAGTGTATACCTTCTATGTAAAAAGAATTGAATCAATGGCCTTTCGTTTCGGAGAAAAAGCATAATATTTTTTACGTTTACTATTGTAGTCCCAGATAAGCCAAGTGGGAAGAAAGGTATTCAACTTAACAGCGGTGGCGCAGTGACTAACGCCATCGAATTGTAGTATATATTAATGTTGTATATTGACCTCCTAAAATTTCAACCAAATCCGCGATGACATGTCGTACGGTCTCCTTGTAAGTTTTATTGTGCATCTAAATGCATTTTTCTGGCTTTAGCACAAATTTTTGAATATTTCGAGTGTTGGTCCTGTTTTTGGCAGATTTTGGGTATTGTTGCATAATAGTGCATAAAAATTTAAAGTTTTAATTCAAGTGCAAAAATTCTATGCAAAATCCTTTCAATCCAAGGATTTTGACGTCATCAATAGTGATAAATTCGCCATCTGTCAAGTGAATGGGTCATCAATAGTGATAAATTCGCCTACTGCCGGACCGTCCCTATAGCGAGTTTCTCCCTCTCTCCCTGTCCCTATGGTTCAATCACGTGCGGCAGGAGAGACGAGAGAAGTTCCTCGAGCTTGAGAAAGAGAGAAAAGTCTTACGACTTATACAATACGAGCCAGTTAGACAGTATCGTAATTAAGTGTAACTTGTTGCTCACAAAAAATCTTGCTCGTAACAAAACAAAGAAAGCCATCATAGACAAAGAAGCTTTCATTAAAGTATCTTACATTTTGGTAACTTGTCAATCTACTTAAGGAGATGGAAGCTAAAGAGGTGCTGCTTATAAACAGCAGTCCAAAAAATCAACAATCTAAAACAAAAGGAAGTTCAGTGGCCTAGACATAAGGCGAAGCAGCGGAAAATTGGCTGCCGTACTCCAGAGATGCCAAGGGTGGAAAACTTTCGACAAATTTCAAAAGCTTTGAAAGGGCAGACGTCTAATTTGGATTCAGACTCTCTTAAAAAATTTATTAATCACCTCGGTTGTTGGAGAGAGATCTTTCTCCATATTAAAAAGTACTTGCTGATAATCAACTAAATCTTTCTGTAGAAAAATTTTGGGAAAATGTTGATTGTTTAGGTCAATAAATTTAATTTTTTGCTTTGGTTTAATTTTTTTCGTTTTTACCATCCAATGAAAGCAACGTGTGAAAGGAAATCTTTGGTACATATTTTAGCATGTTTTAGTAAATACAAATAGAAAAAGATAGACTAATATATATACGGCGTTTTTTTTTTTAAGTAAGTACCGTTTTGTAATAATCACAAATCTACGAGGGGCGATTGATAAATAAGGTCTCCATGGCTGTAACTTTTTTATTTGTTAACCGATTTTCAAAATTCTTTTTGTATCTTATACTCACATTTGTCCTCTCTCAATGTAATGCACTATTCACTTTTCGACATAGTCCCCATCCCTTTCCACGCATTGCGCCAACGCGTGACTAGTTGGGTGAACCCGTCGGAGAAGAATTCCGGAGTTGTTGTCGACACCAGGATTGAATGGCAGCTTTGGACCCTCTTCTGGAGTACGATAACGTCCGCCCGCACACGAGTCACCACACACCAGAGGCGTTGCAGCGCCTACAGTTCAAAGATGAAAAATTGCAGTTCAAAGCTGAAAGACTTTGCACATTGCGACTTTCACCACTTCCCAAAGAAGAAAGAGCCCCTTAAGGAACATGAATTGGTTCTGACGGCGAGGTAAACGCTGCCATTCAATCCTGGTATCGACAACAACTCCGGAATTCCTCTCCGACGGGTTCACCAAACTAGTCACGCGTTGGCGCAATGCTTGGAAAGGAATGGGGACTATGTCGAAAAGTGAATAGTACATTACATAGAGGACAAATGTGAGTATAAGATACAAAAAGAATTTTGAAAATCGGTTAACAAATAAAAAAGTAACAGCCATGGAGACCTTATTTATCAATCGCCCCTCGTATTATACACTACTGTTTATAAAAATCGCAACACCCTGATGGAATAGCCCAATCTGCATTAAATTTGGAGCATTTGCATATCATGGGTCAGAAAAGAAACCATCAGATTTTCAGGTCAATAGAATGCGTTTTATTGTCACATTAGTATCGGGTGAAACCACCGTGGGATGCAATTACAGCCTCTAAACGTCGTGGCATTGAGTCAAACAAGCTCTGAATAAGGGCCTGGGAAATGTCCTGCCATGCCCTGTCTACACGGGTATACAGTTCATCCACAGTTGCTGCTGCAGGAGTCTGACGAACCAATCGATGAGCAACCCTGTCCCATACATGTTCGATTGGGTACATGTCTGGTGAACGAGCAGGCCAGGGGAACAAGGGCGTCTTATGTGCTTGGAAAAAGGCGAGGACATTTCTGGCCACATGCGGTCGGGCATTGTCCTGTTGGAATACAGTGCCTGGAAGGTTCTGCAGGAAGGGGATGACCTCGGGTTGCACAACTTCCCTGATGTACCGGTCACTGTTCAGATTGCCATGGATTCTGATCAGACGGGAACGGCCATGGTGACTGATTGCACCCCACACCATCACCCCTGGCGTTTGTCCTGAATGACGCTGCAGGATGCATTCTGGAAGATCGCGCTCGCCACGATGTCTTCTGACTCGTATCCTGCCGTTATGGTGCTGCAAGTTAAACCTTGACTCATCCGAAAACACAACTTGTTGCCATTCAGCTTGCCACTGTTGGTGTTGATGGGCCCATTGCAACTTGAGGCGCCGGTGGTTTTGAGTCAAAGGAATCCGCAACAATGGTACTCGTGCCATCAGTCCTCTGGAAATCAAACGGCGTCGTACAGTGCTAGCAGACATTATCCTGCCTACTGTAGCACCCCACTGTTGTGCTAACACTGTGGAAGTGGCTGAACGATCTGCTACACACATGCGATAGAGGTGTCTGTCATCTCGCGGTGTCGTCGTGCTGGGTCTTCCTGAGCTTGGTCTTCGGTGTGCCCTGTTCTCTTCGCTCCACTGCCTCCATGCACGCATAATTGTCGTTGCATTACGTCCTACACGAGCAGAAATGTCACGATACGACCATCCCGCTTCACGCAGACCAATTATGCGTCCTTTTTCAAAGTCTGTCAGCTGTTGATATGGTACCCTTCGTCGTCGTCGAGGCATGGTGTTCTTTCAAGCAATTACTCTAAAAATCTAATCAATTATACTCTGACCCATTGTATGCAAATATTGCAAATTGCATATGGATTAGACCATTCCATCAGGGTGTTGCGATTTTTATAAACAGTAGTGTATATATTTTCAATAAATAATCTATATACACTCATATGTCAGAAGTCATAGGATAGCACTTAATAACGTGTGGGACCTCCTCTAACACGGCGAAGTGCCACAGTGCGACGTGGCATTGATTCCACAAGTCCGTGGAAGATATCTGAAAACACTGGCAACCATACCGACTGGAGAGCTTCCCACAATCGCACGGTTGTTTGAGGTGCAGGAGATCGTGAACGAATGGCCCTCTCGAGCACATCCCAAATGTGTTAAATTGGATTCATATCTAGTGATCAGGGTGGCCATATCATGCGCTGGAATTGCCCCGAATGCTCCTCAAACCAATCGCGAACAATCATGGTGCATTATCGTCCTGGAAAATCCCATCGTTGTCAGGGTATGTGAAGTCCATGAAGAGCTGCATATGGTCAGCAAGTAGCTGAACATACGCTGGCCAGTCAGTGAACAGTCTATTTTAACCAAAAGACCCAAGCCAAGCGCCACGAAAAAACACCCCACACAATTACGGAGCCACCACCGGCTTGCACAATGCATGCTTGACAACTTGGGTCCATGGCCTTATGGGGTCTGCGCCACACTAGAGCCCTACCATCAGCTTGTATCAGCTGGAATCGAGACTCATCAGATCAGATCACACGTTTCCAGTTGTCAAGTGTCCAGTCGATGTGTTCATGGGCCCAGGAGTGACGTTGCTGACAATGTCTTGTTGTTAGCAAGGGCACCCTCGTGGGTCTTCTGCTTCTGCTTCCATATCCCATGGACACCAGATTTCGTTGCACAGTTCGCATCGATACAACTCTAGTATCACCCTGGTTAAAATTTGATGTCATCTAGACTGTTAGCGGTGCCCATCCTACTCAGATGCCGTTGGTCTCGTTCATTGAGAAGGTGTGGTCAACCACTGCGTTTTCCATGGTGGTAGTTAATGCCGTACTTTGGGTACACTCGTGAAACTGTGGACCGTGGAATGTTGAATTCTTGAATATACGTTGTGCTCCCACATATCAGGCCACAACGTCGTGTACACATTGTCACACTCTGATGGCTCTCGTCGTATACACATTGTCACACTGAACACCTCACCCATACTCATGACAGTGTAACTAAACCTACTGACGCTGATTTGCATATTTATACTGTTTGCACATGATGCTACCTCCACTTGAAAAATAGTCCACCTCTATCCAATGACTTTTGGCATGTGAGTGTATATTTAAAAGAGGACATCCACTCACTGACTGACTCATAATCGCACAGCAAAATCTACTGGGGCCACCGACTCGAAACTCGGTGTGGTCTTTGGACGGATAGCATAGTGTCCTGCTAAGAAGGGGTTTTTCGAAATTCGGACCCCCTGCCCCCCTCAATGAACACGCAGGTCTTCGAAATTTTGCAGGAAGGTTTCTAGCTACCGTGTCAAAAAAAAACCCCCAAAAAACCCAGTTTCCCCGTTTTTCGATATTAGAATTTTAAGCGTGCGAAAACTGAAAAAAATCCGTTTTTCGGCGGGGGGTTTCACAAAATTTTCTGATTTTTTGATGCAACTTCGCGGGGAATAAAGATAAAGCAACGAAACTCGGAGGGAAGCTTCTCGGGGATACTTTTGATTATCTGTATCCACTTTTCCGGTATTTTATGTTTTCCGTATTTTATTTATTTATTTATTTATTTTTTTTTGGTTTTCATAAATTAACATAAAAACTGGCATGTCGCATCCAAAAAACTGTCATAGATACGATTTCGTAAAAAAGATGATATAGAACTTCATTTTTCGTCTCTCGATTAAAAAAAAGAAAATGTAAATATTTCATAAAGTTAAAAAAATATCACTTTACTACTGATATGTACCGAAAAAAATAAATTGAAAATTTCCTCAACTTTTTCATTTTAAATCGATTGCGCATGCTTAAGCGTGGGATTTCCATAGCAACGAATGATTTCCGGCATTTTGTAGCTCAACTTCCGGCCTGATCTTAGAACAGCGTATAGAAAGATTATATTTTGTTTCACATTCAGATATTGGAAAAATTCATCAAAAAATAAAAAAATAAAAAAGCCCGAGCAACTGTATATCAGCTAGTAAATAATAAAAACTGAATATCCTAGAAATCCTATCGGTCCTGGGCATTATGGTTATCTGATTTGTTTTTCTTTGTTTATGTAAGAAATAAAGTAAAACGGTTTACAGATTGAAAATGATATTCTTTATTCAATCAATCCCGCTACCATATCATTTTATGCTTGCTTTCATTCACCAGGTGGAAAAAACGATGAAATGGATACAAAACCAGACGGCGATGAGAACGACCAGAATAATAACCAGGGAGGCCACGAGGGCTAACATGACTACCACGTAGTTAGGTAAGAGGTCATCAGGTGTATTTGTCAGATAAGACGAATGAGGCGGCGGCCCGTGTAAATGACACTGCCCGTTACGACACTCGCCTCGGCCTTGTTGACAGGTCTCCCCGTTCGGCCGCCACAACTTCGTCTTGTTCAATTTAAAAACTTTCCACCTTTCAACTGCTTGGCAGACCTCTTCTTTTTCACAGCAGAGTTTGCATGAATTCTTAGAGAGAAAATAATCAAATTCATATTATGCGTTATAAGTATAAAAACAAATGTCTCAACTACCATGCATCTACGTTATAGGCTCTCACCTCTTCACGAGGACATTCGCATTGAGTCATACCCTTCTTGTTGCAAAAAGTATCGAGGCATACTCCATTGTAGCATTCTCCAAATCCTTTTCTACACTTAATGCCATTTGGTTTGTAGCGAACCTCGGGGCATTTCGACATGTTACCTTGACAAATGCTGGACTCTAGGCACTCGTTTCCTTTTGTACAGTCCTCGGAAAGAAAAGAAAAATCTTTTGGATAGTTCATTCTTTGTTTTAAAATTGACTCTTCAACAATCAACAGATATACTGAATGCAGCACTAAATGATTTTTTGAAACTGGACACCTGTTTTGGTCAATTCCGTTGTGTTAGTACCAAATAGGTAAGAGCGTCCAAATAGCTTAAGAGGTTCATAGTTCCGTGAAATACAACCAGAGGACCAAGAACCATACCATGAGAATAATTTGGTATCATAAGAAGCGTTTATAACGTTAAAACTAGAAAAGCTATCTCTATGAGGTTTGCAACAATGAAAACAGAAACTCTCAACTCTCAAAGTTTTTATACTAGTCCTATCACCGCTAATCAGTCCAACTCAATATGAGCTCCTTTTGTGGCGCGTAAAGTATCTAGGTTATACTCAATCTCTCTTTCCAAGTGTTGTTGAGCTTCTCCTGGCTCCTGGATGACATGGCTTAGACGATTCGCCAGCGCAGTTCAGACAAGTCGTTTACTTTCTTGCAATACACTCACATGCCAAAAGTCATGGATTCAAGTTGTCAAGCATGCACTGTGCAAGTCGATGGTGGCTCCGTAATGAGCAACTGTGGGAAGCTCTCCAGTCGGAATGGTTGGCAATGTCTTCAGATGTCTTCCACCGACTTGTGGAATCAATGCCGCGTCGCACTGTTGCACTTCGCCGGGTTAGAGGAGGTCCCACACGTTATTAGGTGCTATCCCATGACTTTTGGCATGTGAGTGTACATCTTATCTTTAACATAACCCCACAGGAAGAAATCGAGGGGGTTTATGTCAGGTGAACGTGGCTATCATGTCCTATCCATCTGTCTGGGAAATGATGCTCGAGAGTCTCGGACGAGAAATCCGCAGTTGGATGTTGCGTCGTCCTGTTGGAAAAACACGCTTGGCTGATGTTCCTCCAAGATTGGTAATGCGTAAATTTTCAGCGAAAAAGAACGGCCCTATCACCTCCGTTCGTGGAATTTCCGATTCACAAATTCTACAATTGTGTCTATTAACTTATCTTGTCACTCGCAATGTTGTCTTATCACTCAAAACAATCTTGCAAAGCACTCTCATTTCGATCCTGTCAAGCATTGCTACTGCAAACACAACGTCGCGCATTATCGTCCTTTTTCAGTAAATAATGCTTCTTGGAATGTTCAATTCCCAACTTGCACGATACATCGATTTTGTCGGACTGCGGATGAACCCTTCTGCAACTTGTGCAACATTTTCATTCGACGTCGGTGGTTTTCCCGAGCCTTTCGGTGCAACACTGTTGCTTGAGATTGTTTGAGCCAGCGATTTAATGATCTATCAGACGTGTCTTCCCCATATTCCATATGGTAACGTCACTGAATGTTATTCGGAGATTTTAATTTCCATAACCTTACCACACGTTCGGGAGTCCTCATTTTGATTATGATACAATACCGCGTTGAATACTGGGAACAGTCGCGTTAATGGAAGCGGCTAGTTAAAACGTTATGAGCGTTCTTATGGTACCAAAAATTTATGCTCATCCTGTAGTCCTTTATTTTATCAGCGTGACCTGTCGTTGCATTTGCCAGAAAGTCTTTCGTTGACCTAGGCAAGACAGTACAGGTCGTTGGCTTCTGGGCAGCAGTAGAGATCCTGTATGTATCATTATACATACAGGATCTCTAGGCAGCAGCATTCAGTAAACTAGAACAGTGGAACCAGCCACTTTGTGGAGGTTATTTCTAAATTGCGCTGCTTTGGTATGCCGCTTTTGATGCTGCAACATGACAAAGGATGTTGGTTAAGACAAGCCGGTATTTTCTGGTTAGACTTCGCCCTCCGCCAATTTGACATTGTGTTTTCGTAGTTGTAATAATTCCACTTTCGGATAATACAAGGGGCGTTCAAATTTGGCCTGAACTTTACTTTTTATAAAATCAGGAAACCTACAAAACAAAAAAAAAAGCGCACACACACACTCCAATTACTTCTCAAAGAACTCTCCTTGCATCTCTACACATTTTTTTCCAGCGTCCTGGGAGCATCTGGATATCGGTTCTGTAGAAATCTTCAGGCTGATGTGGAAACCACGTCAGGACAGCCTTTTTCACTTCCTTATTGGAGCCGAACCTCTGTCCTTCCAAGAACTCTTTCGATGGTCCAAAAAGGGATAGTCGCAAGATCCGGGCTGTATGGAGGATGTGGTAAGATGTCCCATTTGAGTTCCGTCAGTGTGTCCATAGTAAGTTTGGCTGTGTGTGGTTTGGCATTGTCTTGCAGAAAACAAACGTCACTGGTAAAGGGGGGGGGGGGTTCTAGAAATTAAGGCGTCGACTACTTAGGTCATTTTGCGCCTTTTACGCAAGTTAAATCTGTACGCAGCCCGGGACAAACACAAACATCCATGCCCACGGCGGGATTCGAACCCACAGCCAGGCGGACTCGAGAACTAGAAAGCCTACGCTCTAGCCCTCTCGGCCACCAGGCCGGCACACTGGTAAGGAGTCCTGGTCGCTTTTTCCTTAATACCGGCTTCAGAGAAGTCCTCAAAATGTTACTGTAGTAGGGTGTATTTATGGTTCGGCGTTCTTCCAGAAAATCGACATGAATGATACCCTTAATGTCCCAGAATACAGTCACAATCACGTTCGTTGCCGACGGTGTTATCTTGAATTTCTTGGGTCGTGGTGAGTCAGTGAGTATGGCGATGAATCCATGGCTCGTCGATGGTCACAACACGTCTTAGGAAGCTATCATCTTCCCTGTCATATCACTGCAGCAGTATGAAACATATTTCCACTCGGGTGGTTTTGCGACCCTCGGAAAGTTGCTTAGGGAGTCATCTGACACTGATCTTGTTGAATTTCAGCTTATCGTGAATGATGGTTTCCACACTGCTAGTGCTGAAGCCAATTCTCGGACATGAATCCGCATGTTGTACCTTATCAGCTCATTTGTTCGTGCGATGATGCCATCATTGAGAGCAGTTGCTGGCCTTGCCTTATGAGGTTCATTGCCGGTGGATTCTGGTCCTCCTTTAAACTTTTTGACACCAAGCAAAGACTGATGATCCAGACAAACATGACTCGGTGAATTGTCTTTGAAGTCTTTGATGAATTTCATAAGCTTTCACACCTTCGTTGTGGAGAAACTTTATGATTATTCGTTGTTCCACTTTGGTCGACACATCGCTGCCCGCCATTTTGTTTAAACAAACAATCGATTGCCATGGCAACCGGATGAGTGGTGCTGCATTTGCACGACAGGCGGTAGTTGCCATCCCAACAATGAAAGTTTAGATTTTTACAACAATGAAATTTACAAAACATAAAGCCCAGGTCAAATTTGAACGCCCCTCGTACTTAGTCAGCAGCGTGTTCACTTGTTTTTTTATGAAAATTTTTTATTAATGCCTTCAGCAGACTTTTAGGGGTGTCCTGTTTCAAACGATCGTTGAGCGTATAATAGATTTACTTTAAACAAAATAGTCAGCTATATAAGAGAAAAACTGAACAGATTTGATTTACTTTTCTCTCATAGGCGGTAACGAAATTGCACTTTTCTGTGCAGCAATAATCTTCACGAGGACTACACAGAGCACCAACATTCCTTTGAAGAGTACATGGGACTCCACTAGATGTACCTTTCGGATGGCAACAGATATCAATTAGACGACACTGAACATCATCGCCACAGTCGCACTCTTCATTCTCTTCTCGAATACCTGAAACACCATTTAAAGACTATAACTTATTTAAACTCATAGTTAAGTTAATAAGGCTTAAACTGACATACCGTTTCCACAAATCGATTTAATTTTCATTTGGAGACACGAAGCTTTCTCCAGGAGAGTTCCATAAATTGCTCTTTTGCTGCAAGGTGAGAATCGGAGCTTGTTTCTTCTGTTATCAATGGGAGCATCTTTGGACATAATGTAAGGACCTCCTTTCCATTTGTTAGGATTGCATCGAGAGATGTTAGGATTGTCATGCTTGCTTCCTAAACTGTGACCTAACTGATGGGCAAGGTTCATCACGTTTGTTACGTGGGGCAACATTTCGCCCGTCGGAGCCCTTATCGAAATGACGACGACATTGAAACTACGTCCGACATACCTTTCGCGGAAAGGACTCGTGCGCTGATCGCAAATACCTCCCATGATCATGGGGTCTTTATCATGAGGATAGGTAATACCCATTGCTCTATCTGGGAAAGCTCGGTACACGAAAGCAATACCCAAGCAAAAGTCATCCAGGTTATAGTAAGTCAGTCTCTGGAGCACTTCCTCAGATGTTAAGAGTTCGTCGTTGAAACGATAATTTATGAGGTCGGTGTTTGAGAATATTTTAATGGCTCGTACGATAAACTGAAGTTCTCCCGAATAACCATCGAGATTCAGATCCGTCTCTCGAAATATGGCGTTGACACCGTCTAAGATGTTCAGCATGGACGTTATGGTACCATGCGACGTCCTGTCACTCGAATACCGGTAGAAGGTGTGGTCGGCAAAGAGTTTCACAGAACAAACAAATTGCTGCTGGGCTTTGCCAGTTTTGTTTTTTGTTGATGAAGCTTTCTCGACGTTGTGCCCTCTCTTTATTTTCAATGGCTTCGACTGACAGCAATTTTTGCCAGAATCTACCCACTCGCGTTGCTCATAGATAACAGAAGAATTCTTGATTTTATCAACGAAAAATTCTGTGCTATTGATTGTGATTCTACCAGTGAACTCATCTCCATTTATACTCCCACTGACAGAAGAATTCAGTTCACCTGCAACTGTCCCTTCGACGAGATGGAAGTCTTCAACCGTCCATCGCTCTTCTTTATTCCGCTCTTGAACAACGACTTCGTTGTTGGGAGAGAGCACCGAGTCGTGAGGTCGGGAGAAAAGGAGTAACTCGAACCGACGACGAAAAGCACGGAAAGTTACTATCCAGAAGGATTGCTCAGCTGGTGGGAGCGATGAACTATTCATGACTGAAACATTAATATATTCCAAATGGTGGACAAAGTTTCCGAAAACCGACTGATCTCTGAGCTCACTGACATTCCCGTTGATTTTCACTAAATAAAACCAGAAAATAAGTAAACAAGCAACGTAAGAAACGTCAATGGTCAGAGATAAACTCACCAAGCGACCGAGCATTCTCCCTCTCCCGAGCTCACGTTAGAAAACAATGTTTAAAAACAAAACAAACTCAACAATCGAGTCATTTTCCTACAAATAGGACTCGACGCTCATTTTCTTTGCAATTTTCAAACACACCCTACAACAATGAAGCAAAACAAACGTACTTATTACGTATTCCGGGTTAAATATCTATCACTGTTCAATGAATTAGAAACCTGTGTTTAGTATTTTATTGAGCCCCTTTGGCCCGAATAAGCATAGAGATTGGCATGGAGTCGAGTACTGAACCATTTGTAAGTCAATGGAAGACCAGTCATCCACCAGAAGAATCGAGAGACGCTCCACTTGTGTAGATTTCACCTGCTAAGCAGGCATCGTTCAGTGTCGGTCCTCTTAGTTGTTTGTACATATAAACAACCCCTATTCGTTGACTAACAGCAAATGTAGGTCATCCCATTAGCTTTTTTTCGTATTTTCAGCCTCCGCCCAAGTGTTCTTCTAAAACACATTTAAATCAGCATAACACATGTTCTAAAGAAGGTTACGGCTAAAACGCGTCTATTTGAAATTTTGCTCACATGTAGCTTTGGTGGCATACAAAGAAATGATTCAAATTGCAAGACAATACGTCCAGAAGAATGTTGTACAGGGTGGCTCCCATGCTCCTCTTGGAGAAGAATTATTCCGACCAAATTCGCATGAAATCATCAGTTTGGCATCTACATTGTACTGGGACCATTAACTGTAGATGTGATGACAACAGAGGTCGGCTTGTGAGACTTCCAGAGGCTGGATGGTCTCATCGGCGTGTCGCGGGGCAGATCGGTCGTCATGTTTCTATGGTGGCTCGATGTTGTCATCAGTGGTTTGTGGAATTGTTGCACCTGGTGTGCAGCGACGGTTGAACGTTACGTCCCATCATGTCCCACATATGCTCAATTAACGACAAGTCTGGAGATCGTGCTGCCCGGGGAAGTAGTACCACATGCTATAAGGCCTGCAAACTAACGCGGACAATGTGTGGACGGGCGTTATCCTGCTGGAAAACATGCTACCCTCCTGTTGCAAGAAGGGCAGAAGAATAGGTTTCACAATCTGCTGGACGTACCGAATGTTGTTCAATGTCCTATTCACAAACACTAAGGGTGATCGCGAGTTGTAACTAATCGCACCCCACACAATTATCCCGAGTTGTAACTGATTGCGCCCCCCCTCTAAGACAGCATTTTTTATGTTAAAATCTTCTTTATAATAATGAGCTAGAGGCTAGGGCTTTTTTTGTAATTTAGAATAAAGATATAGGGGAAAGGGGGGGGGGGCATAGCGGACCTGTTAGGACCTGGTAGGAGCATTGGTATAATCCTGTCCCACCACTCTTTTTTTAATAAGGATGGAGTGTGGGGCATAAAGGTCCAAAATCAATGAGGCAAAATGGATTACTGTCCATTTCCCTCTTATCAAATATTGCCTATTTTTTTGTTCCTTTTGAGAAAGTGAAAAAGTCAAACATTATTTTTAATTAGCGATAATTTTTTTTTTGTTTTTACTAGACAATGGTCAGGAATTATTAAAAAAAACAAACAAAAACAAATCGCCAATCTTGGCTTGAAGATGACTTACGACATGACTCCTACCACTAGTCATATTTAGGTGACTTTTGGTGAAAATCATGAATGTTTGGCAAAAGTGTGCACGAAACTGTAAATCCACCCGTTTGGGTGACTTTCGGTGAAAATCTTGAAAGTTTGGCAAAAAGTGTGCGCGAATGTGTATCAACCAGCTGGTAATACCTTCAACTAGTGTCAGAGTTTCACCATATCAAATTTCACCACTGCCAAAAGCAAAAGGCCCGATTCGACAGAATCAAAAGAAAACGTAGAAAGGCTTGCGAGATTACAAGCTCGCCCTACAAACACGCACTGGCACTACAAAATGCTAATAAAAGAGGCAGACCCAAGAGGAACATCAGTGAAAAATACGAATCTTCGTCTGTGCGGCCAACTCCCACGCATTTACACAAGAGACAGTATCCATGAAGGCATTCAGCAATTTTATATCAACTATTGGGGTCCTTAAGACAGTTTGACAGGTCAAGACTTCCCACTCGAAACCAGTATTAAAAACACAACATCACTGATGTGTTGGGCATCAAGCTATTACAATACTTGCAAGGATGCTATCCTGATGAACGCCATATACTTCTTGTTCGTTTCTACGAGTTGGCCAGTGCTTACATTAGAGAGTTTAAGTGCTTAAACTATCTATTGTTTACTCTCTAACAGCTAATTGATACCAACTCAAGTTGCATACAATGCTGGTGTTTTGCGAATCTCAGTGGCCTGTATGTGTCCTATGTATGTGTCATTGGCACGTCTTTGACTCTGGATTCTCATCATCGGACATTTAGTTAAGGTGCGTCTCAAAAGTTTAAAGAAACATGTTTTTGTTCAAAAGAAAAAAAGACTATTGAAGGTACATATAAATGTTTTAATTACTAGCTGTACAAAGCACTTAAAAGAAACTCCTGAAAATATTATTCACGAAAACATAATAGAAATAAAAATATTCAACAAAATGAAATTTTGCCTGTCTCAAAAGTTTAAAGAACTACCCTCAGATGCTGAATGGAGACGTCCATTATGTAAATTTGCGAGTGACAGGGTATTATTCTATTGCACTGTTAGTCATTTTTTTCAACAGAAGTTTTTCTTCCACTCACAATTGACCTACGACAATGCCTCACCAATCTCAATTCACAACCGATGAAGTGGCTGAAATGTGGCGATTGAAAGCCAACGGACTATCTGTTGTTGATATTGTCACAATTACTGGAAGATCCACAGCAGAAGTTTATGATGTCTTGAAGAGGAGTTCATCATTTCACCAAAAACCATGATCTGGTCGCCCCAAAGTTACTTCAATTCGCGATGACAAATGCATTGTACGACTGGCAGCCACACAAAATCTTTCTATTCACCAGATACAATACGTGACTTAGTTAAACATATCGAAAGACACTGTACACCGACGAATAATTGCGAGTGGGCATGTTGTCTACAAAAATGATGACGAAACCGCCTCTGACTGCCAAGCACATGAGAGACTGGCTACGTTGAGCACAAGAACACATGGCCTGGAAAGACAAATGGATGTCAATGTTGTTTCATGATGAAAAGAAGTGGAACTTGGATGGTTCTGATGGGTGGGCATCATACTGGCACGAGCTACGACAGGAACAGATACATTTTACTCAAGACAACAGGGAGGTGGTTTTGTCATGGTTTGGGCGGCTTCGCATTCAATGGTACCACCAATTTGGCTTTCCTTTGTGGAAGAAAAAATTCACTGACATACCAAGAAACCCTTACACAGTACCTGTTGCCCGTCTGTGATCATTTGTATGGCCCGGAATTCGTGTTCCAGCAGGATAACGCCAGCATCCATACTTCACGATCAACAACGGAGTGGTTCAGAAAACAAAATATTCACGTTATGACGTGGCCCCCAAGAAGCCCAGACTTGAACCCCATAGCGAATCTATGGGGAATCAAGTCTTGTGCAGTTCATGCCCGCGGTCGTCAATTTTCTTCGACTGATGAATTTAAAAGAGCAATTGAAGATGCATGGTACAATATAAGACCAGAAACATTGTTCAACCTCATAAACTCAATGCCGAACAGAGTATTTGAAACAATCAAGGCAAATGGTCGTTCAATTTAAGCCATTGTATAATTCATGCAACGTTTTTTCAGTCGTTCTTTAAATTTTTGAGACAAGCAAAATTCCATTTTGTTGAATATTTTTATTTCTATTATGTTTTCGTGAATAATATTTTCAGGAGTTTCTTTTAAGTGCTTTGTGCAGCTAGTAATTGAAGCATTTGTATGTATGTACCTTCAATAGTCTTTCTTCTTTTGAGCAAAAACATGTTTCTTTAAACTTTTGAGACGCACCTTATTTCTAAATTACAGGGTGTTCCATAAAGAGTAAATATCTGGGAAACGGAGGTCGATAGAAGACTGAAACAAATGATACGAGGGGAGTTCAATAAGTAATGCAACACATTTTTTTCTGAAAAAGGGGGTTGTTTTATTCAGCATTCAAATGCTATTCCATGTTATTCCCCAATCTTTTAGCTACACAACACTATTTTTCAACGTAATCTCCATTCAATGCAAGGGCTTTACGCCACCTTGAAGTGACGGTACCATTCCACTGGTTGATGTCGGAGCCAACGTCGTGCTGCATCAATAACTGCTTCATCATCCGCGTAGTGCGTCCCACGGATTGCGTTCTTCATTGGGCCAAACAGATGAAAATCCGTCGATTTGCTCGAATGAGAGTGGTCGCATGTTCCGACATTGCAGGAGTCAGAGCTGTGCACGGCCGGCCAGCTCGCGGGAGACAGACAGTTTTGCTTGACCTTGCGGCGATGATGACACACGCTTTGCCCAACGACTCACCGTGCTTTTGTCCACTGCCATGTCACCGTAGACATTCTGCAAGCGCCTATGAATATCTGAGATGCCCTGGTTTTCCGCCAAAAGAAACTCAATCACTGCCCGTTGTTTGGAACGCACCTCCATTGTAGACGCCACTTTAACAGCTCACTATAGCGCTGTCACATATCGGACGTCAATGAAACTTTACGAGACGAAGCGGAAATGTTTGAAAATGTTCCACAAGAAATGTCCAGTTTTTTCAACCAAAATTGGCCGAGAAAAAAAATGTATTGCATTACTTATTGAACTCCCCTCGTATGTTTATTTCGAAAGCCGTAAAGAATCTGATACAGAAGTTTCAAAATTAGTTATAAATGTTGCCGATAAGTGGCGCTGCACGCTGCAGTCGCAGTACGGAGTCCGAGAAATAGGCTATAAACTTCCTTCCCAAGCAGGCATTGCAATCACATCACAATCGATCCAAAATGTGCACTTTTCGCAGAATTGAGATGGCAACGGGGGGAGAAAAAAAAAAAAAAAATTCTACCGCGCCACCTGTCGGCAACATATGTAACTAATTTTGAAACTTCTGTATCAGATTTTTTACGGCTTTCGAAATAAACATACCACTTTGTTTCCGAGATACTTACTCTTAAAATCAGAGAGTCCTTTATAGGACAACCTGTAATTTAGAAATAAATTTAAATTTCGGTTCGGAAATGCTAAATATAGACTCCAAAAATCCTGTTGTCCTTATTACGTCTTCACTCGCTAAAACACGCCTGTCAAATAACACTCGTCGCGGGCAAACCCTAATTTGCATAAATGTTTTGATATTTGACATTTGAAAGCTACGAGTTAAATTCTTCAACTATAATTTCAAAAGTATGTAAGACAACCGATAATATCAGCTAAAGATTAAGAAAATATACTGATCCACTAATAATTCGAAAAAGAGACATTCTTCTTTGATTATAAAATTATAAAACCCAGAATTATAAACATAGAAAACTATTTGAAGCTATAAATAATAAATTAAAAACCCAGAATTTTAATTTATTCTTCAAAACAATCACGAATAAGACAGAAGAGAATGTTAATAATCGAGAAACAATGACATCATCACATTCACGAGACAGACAATAGAGAGAAAATAACAATGCTCAAGAAGATTTTCAGTATTGTTTACATTTTAAAAACTTTTAAGAAGGAAAAAAAAGGATAATGGATGCAAAAGATGTTGGAAAATAGCTTCAATGATGAAGCCTCAAGTTTTTAAAATTAGACGTTATCTATGTGCTATCCATGAAACTATGGTATGGCGTTATCTATGCTGTCCATGGTAGTCCATGAAGTTAATACATTTTCTCCTTCTTCTATTTATTACTTCGCTTATATTAAATAAAAAACTCGATTTACCACAACTGAGTCCATACATCATCTACTACGAACCCGTTGTATATGATCCTCATCCAATGGCTCTTCAAAAGGCGAAAGAAGGAGACGATGAGGTGGAGAAGATAAAAGTTCGTTTCAGCGCTTTCGGAAGAGTTTTCGACTTACATCTTATCTTAGGGAGCGATGTTCTTTCTCCATTTGCAAGGATTGTGGTTCAGGGTGACAACAGGACTGAGTATGTGGACGTGAACCGAATTCATCGCCATCTGGTGCATGGAACAGTGGGCGGAGAGTCTGATTCCTTTGTTCATGGCACGGTGCTTAGAGGTATTTTTGACGGCGTCATCACATTGGGAAATGAAAGTTACTTCGTAGAATCTCCAGAAAATTTTTTCGACAAACCCGTACACTTTAAATCCATTATTTATCGGGCTTCAGACATCAATCACACGGCGGTGCTCTGTCCCCATGACCCACCTGAGAAGTGCAGACCGTTTCGCTTCGATTTTATCATAGACTCGACTGAACAGCAGAACATGACTCTCGCGGAATCGATGATTGGAAATCTCACTTTAGACGCCGCAAAAGAACAAGGAAATGTGTGCACCTTGAAAATAGTCGCCGATCACACGTTTTTTGAAAGAGTGTCTTCTAAGAGCGTCGAGAAGGCAATTTACCACATGATGATCCTCATTCAGCAGGCAGATAAAATCTTCAGCTCCACTGACTGGGACCTTGATGAAACTCCAGATAACATCAGACTTCAAGTAATAGCTGTGAATCCATGTAAATATAAACAGTAATTTTATTTAATTTTAACGTTATTTCTAAGCGCTGCTCAAAACGAGTTGTATTCTAGGCAGTCCTCGCAAACTTTACTGGGAGACTTTTTAATTAAGTATTAAAAACAGGGTGTTTCTGAATGGTCTGTACAAACTTTCAGGGTATGTTCCAGGGACCAAAACAAGCAGAAAATGTTATATGAACATGGGGTCGAAAAAAGGCAAAGACTCAAAATGGCTCTCGCTTCTTTGAGTTGTTATAACTCTTCTTCTTCTATACAGGACACCTTCACACCGTCAGAACTCTAGAAAGAAGCGTTTTCGATCCCATCTTCATATAACATTTTCTGCTTGTTTTGGTTCCTGAAACTTATCCTGAATCTAAAAGTTGCATTATGGTCGATGTTGCTGCAATATAGTGAAATAAAGGGTCCAGAAATAGCAATATGGTAGCGTCTTTAATATAGCCTACGCGTTTCGAAATAACTTCATCCTCAGGGCAAAGGACAACTACAATGGAGGAGGCCCGAATCGCCAAATACATGGGATTGTGCCCACCAATCAGGAAAGGTCACAAACCAGGAAGCTGATTGGTGGCCTAACAAAAAGATAAACAACAAAAGTGTGGAAATATACAAAAGGACAAAAAATTTTGATGAACGAAATTCTCAAAGGCTGTGACTGGCTGTGTGATGTCAACGCACGATGTGTTCCAAATGGACGGTTTATGATGTTATTGTTGATGTCTAGGATCGGGTTCTTCTCGAATTTGGTTTGATTATTCAGTATTTTATCTGGGTTGTTTGACTATTCAGTATTTTGTCCTGGGATCTGTTTGGACCCATCTATGAAATTATGTCCATACTAAAATTGTAATATGACCAGAAGAGGATCTTGACTCACGAGGCTTTGATGATCAGAAGAGTTGAAAAACAGCCCAGACAAAATACTGAATAATCAAACCAAATTCGAGAAGACCCCGATCCTAGACATCGTCAATGACATCATAAACCATCCATTTGGAAGACATCAAGCGTTGACATTAACACAGCCAGTCATAGCCTTTGTGAATTTCGTTCATCAAAATTTTTTTGTCCTTTTGTATATTTCATACTTTTGTTGCTTATCTTTTTGTTAGCCCACCAATCAGCTCCTTGGTTTGTGACCTTTCCTGAATAGTGGGCACAATCCCATATATTTGGCGACTCGGGCCTGCTCCAGTGTAGTTGCCCTTTGCCCTGAGGATGAAGTTATTTCGAAACGCGTAGGCTATATTAAAGAAGCTACCATATTGCTAATTCTGGACTCTTTATTTCACTATATATCCTGAATGTTTGCACCGACCATTCAGAAACGCCCTGTATAATAATACGCTATGCTACCAAAGATATTGAGACACACCCTTAAAAATAAAATGTTCGGTAAAGCGAGCTATTATTAGGATAAATAAAGCTAAAAACATGAATCAAGGCTAATTATCACGATTTTAAACCTGCCACTTTTCGTGAGATTTTGGGCCTGTTAATCCTATCAAAGTTCACATGGATTATGTCATTCAGAATGGAAGCGTGAAGAGAATTACTGCAGATAACTAGAACTAATAGGTTTTCTTCTATAGCAAAATCACTATGAAAATTGAACAAGCATCAGAAACCTTCTTTAGCATCAGTATGATTATTAGCGTTACACTTTTCACCTAAATATCGTTTTGGATTAGAAAGACACAGTCTTTCGTAGATAGGAATTTGAAACAGTGAATTACTATGAGACAGCTCCTGCCCAAAAGCCTAAGGTCACAATGAGTTATGCCCAAAGGAGTGTAAGGTTCATTGCAATGAACTATAGAACAATGGTAATCTCGCTTCACTTGGATATAGAGAATGCCTGGCGAACGTGCTTGAGTGTTTTATACCAACAGCCAAATTTAGTGGTGGTACGTTATGATACGAGCTGTTTCTCTTGGAATGTCCTAGGTCCTTTGGTTCATGTGCCTGTAGAAATCTAGATATCCTAGATCTGGGTTTATCTATCTTTGGATCGCGCATAAATTTTTATGGGTCACGAATTGATAGAAAAATTACATAAACACTATAAACAAGAAATTAATTCCCCCGAGAAGGATATAGGAAAGCTAATCGATTTTTACCCCTTTTATCCGCAATATTAAATAGCGGAAGAATGGAGCTACTTATTGGTTTCACAATGTCTGTCTGTCCGTCCCCTTCACTATTTAGTTTGGTTTTGATTGGCCTACTGAGGTCGGAATTACGGGGGGTGGGAGTTAGAGGGGGCCAAGTGATCTATGTGGTATTTTTGTATGTAAAGGAGTGAAATTCGATGTACATATTCCTCTAGGCAAAATCTACATTCCTATGAAGTTTGGGCCAAATTGTCCCAGTGGAATCGAAGTTGTGGGGGCGGCAGTCACTTGGTTTTTAGAACTATGACAAAATATGGCGTGTGATATATCATTCGCTCGAAAATGATGAGAAAGGAAAGAAGATAAGGGTCTTTTATATTTTCTAAATACTAGTTCGAGAAAATAAATATTTTGATAAACAAAAATTGGAGGAGGGGGATTAAAAAGTCCAGATGAAGGGGTAAAAATTGATGAACTCAGAGCTTCTACTTTCCTATACCTTCCTCGGGAGGCTTAATTTCTTGTTCAAAGCATAAAATTAATTTTCTCAAACGTAGACCATGTGACTGCTACTTCCACTGGAACAATATGGCCCAAACTTTAATGACAATCTAGATCTTGCTTAAAGGAAATCTGGATACTAAATTTCCATAACTACAAGACGTATAACAGATGGACCCCTCTAACTTCCATCCCCGTAATTCCGACCCCAGTGGCCCAATAAAAACCAACAAAATAGTATAGTAACACATGTCCTTAGTAAGCTACATTCCTAATTTCAATCTTCTAGTCTGATAATGTAGAAAATATGAAGTGGACAGATGGACAGTCGGCTAGAGGGACATGGTAAAACCAATAAGTAGCTCCATTCTTCCGCTACTAAATAATCCATATCAGAGGCAGACAGGTATTCGAATCAGACCCAATATTGGATCGCGATGCCTAGAGAAACATTTATTGGGTTGCAGTATAAAAAGGTTGAGAAACGTTGTTCTGGACAGTCTTTTTTCTCCCTCTAAAGTTTGGTTTATAAATATAACAATGTTCCTATCCACAAATCAAAATCTGTAACTGACGGCTCGATAAAAGGGTATGGAAGAACATGGATGGCTTATATAGAGTTCCGATCGTACCCATCTACTTTATTCAACATAACATCAATTTCTAAGTTGGCAGTTGAGTTTCCCTATGCTTAGTTTATCAAATATCAGCACCTTATGCTTAGTTTATCAAGTATCAGCACCTTATGCTTAGTTTATCAAGTATCAACACCTTATGCTTGGAGCATTAACTCCAGTGTGCCCCGAACGTGTCTGTCCGTCTCTAACTCGATCTTCTCGAAGCGTATTAAAGATTTTCAAAATCTTTTAACGTCAATCGATAAATATGGTCCATCGCACAAACCATTTCGAAGACGGTCGAAATCGGTACAATGGCACGTGCTCTAATGGTACCATTATGACACCTTCTAAAATTTTTAATCCTAAGATATAGCAAGTAGTACATCAAACAAGTCGTAATGATAAGCTAAGAGTGAATATAACGTTAGAGGGTACGTTTTCAATAATCGTAAGTACATGGTTCTAAAATTGTCGAAATCGGTCCAGTGGTCCTGTTTTTAATGACACTGTTATGGTATCATTAGAAATTTTCAATGCTAAGATATGGCATGTAATACTTCAGACTAATCCTAATGACCTGTCATGAACGAATATATAAAGAGTAATTACTAAGTTCGAAGATGGTACCTGTGCTAATGATACAATTATGGTACCATTGGAAATTTTCAATGCTATGATAGGGCATATAAAACAACTTGTAATGACGTCTCATGAATGAATATATAAGAGTTATTAATTAGTTCGAAGATTATCCAACTTGAATCACCGGAACTTGTTTTAATGTTTTCAAAAACGATTCAAAACTTTTGGACGATGATTTCAAATAGGCCTAGTTTTATGTGACGATGGCTATTTTAGTCTTTTGGTACTTGGTTGTATCATTCCTTAATGGTTTATTAATTTCCTATGTGTTCATCAGCTTTCTGATGGTTTGAAAAGGAGGAATTTCTGATCAAGGTTTCCAATTTGACAACCTTGTAGTCTTTAGGAAACTTGGAGACAGTTTTGCTGATCCATATCTGGGATAGCCTAGTTGGCGTTTGGTAAAATTCATAAATTTCCTTAAACTAGCCCTAAACAATGTTTTATTTGTGTTTTATTCAATGAAATATGAATGTAAGCCGTGATCTAATTCATAATTCTGTGATCTTGAACAAGAACTGAACAAAACGCACGACTCATCTTTCATTGAATACATTCAAAGAATAGCACTATACAAAAAAACTTTTCATTTTCTTTCTTCACCGTTTATATGTTAGGTTGACTTTTCTTTTTCATTATATTATTAAAGATCACGAGCATTCACATCTGGCGTTCACCTACGGAGTCTAGCTACGATTTGGCGAACGGCGACCTATCTGCAAACGATTTCCTGACGGTCTTCTCCGAGCAAGATTTCAGCGACTACTGCGTAGGTCTCGGCCTCGTCAGTCGATCTTTTCCAGACAGAGTAGTCGGGCTGGCCTACACGGCGCCCTTGAAAGGCGTTGTAAGTGGCGGAGGCATTTGCTCAGTTCGACGAAAATATATTTCCGACCTTAGCGTCAACACGGCCTTCGCATCCATTCCTTCGACTATCGTGCGTGGTCCTCGCGTATTGGGTATAGTTGCTGTCACCCACGAGCTCGGTCATAGTTTCGGGAGTCTTCACGATTCGTTGGACGACGATCGTTGTGCTCCTAATCAAAGTAAAGGAGGCCGATTTCTCATGGCTCCGTTTGCTGTGTCTGGAAAGGATCCGAATAATTTGAGGTTTTCGCCGTGCAGCCGGGAACGAATTGGTCACGTACTGAGAAGGCGCAGCTCGTGCTTCATTTCACCCGATCAACTGGAGAAGGAACTATGTGGAAACGGTAAGACAAAATGGTTTAATTTCTTGATCATTTAATTTTATAATAGACGCCATTTACAAATAGACGCTATTTCTTCCTTATTGGGTTTAGGGATTGTAGAGGAAGGGGAAGAGTGCGATTGCGGAGAACAGTCCCTTTGTGCGCTGGTTGATATATGCTGCATTCCAAAAGGTGAGGAAAATGCTTGTCACCTACGACCCAACGCACAGTGTTCTTCAAGAAACAGTATCTGCTGTAGGAGCTGCCAGTACATCCCTCAAGAAGAAAATGTGGTGAGTTAGAATACAAAACTTTTGTATGATGGGAGTATACGGATGAGGGTTCCTCAGAAAATAATGTCCCACTTTTTTTTATTGGAATCTATTTATTCAAAAAATATTAAAATCATTCAGTGATATAAATGAATGGTTGCTTCACATACCAAACAATGACATCTTTATAAAAGAACGTTGGCTGTGATGCAAAAAAAGCCCGAGAGCCAAGTTTGACATCATCAGCATATTGGAATCTTTTCTTACGAAGAACGTGCTGCAAATATCTGGACAAATGGTAATCAGATGATAAAATTAATGTTTTATTACCAACGTAATAAAAGTAACATTCCTATCAATCCTCCTATCTATTATGGCCTTCAAATATTATCAACTACTAGTTCTTTCAAATACCTTGGCTTAACCATAAAACATGACCTTACCTGGGATTTGCACGTTGACATTCTTTTAAGAAACCTTAACAGGTACCAAGGAATGATTTCCCGACTTCATTATCTTCCTAATTACTTATTGATACTTCTTTATTATTCTCTGATACATTCTTCTCTCTGCTACTGTATCATTTTTTTGGGTTCATTAACCTCGTATAGCACGACTAGATTGTTAAGACTACAGAAATGGTTCCTGCGTACTATCACCAAATTTCGTATTCCGCAATCTGTTTCTCATTTTTTTGCTTTATTTCAAATCCCAACGGTTCGTCAGATCTATTTTATACAATTATGTTCCTTTGTTTTTAAGGTCATAAATAAACAGCTAATTTTATCCCGCCCTTTCAATATTATTTCACAGTTAGATAAGCACAATTATCCTACCCGTAAAGCTAGTGATATTCGTTTACCAGTAGCTAAGACCAACTACTCTCGTCGCTGTATTTCATATGCCGGTTTAATGTTTTGGTCTTATTTATCAGAGGATGTTCGGGATATTCCATCGTATCCGCTTTTTAGAAAAAAGCTTAAAGCCAACGTTTCGCCTTTCTTTTATGGATCAACGTATCGCCTATCTCTAATTTACTCTTAACGGTTTCTCATTTCTTCCTTTCGCTTTTTTTCCTCTGTCCTCTTTCCCATTCTTTTTGTTCTACTTTTATTGTATCTTTGGTTTAGATATAATCTAATTATTATTTATTTTATGTATGATTTTGAATGATATTTTATGCAAATTTTGTTTATATATATATGTTTTGTTTATTATATATATTTTTTGTTTTTCTGTATCTTGACTAACTCGTCGGTCTATGACCATACTGGCCCCGGATATGCACCGTTTGTAACATTAATTATAATTAAAAATAAAAAATAAATAAAATTTCCTAAATAAATAATGTCTGAGAAATGGGGAAGAACTTCCCAGCCAGAATCGCTGATTTTTTGCTGAGCCAATGTTGCCCAAGGAGAGCTTGATAATACAAAGCGGAGACAACTTTGAGAAGCAATGGATAGAAGGACATTTGTCCACAAAAGAACTTTAATTAACATAATATAAATGTACATTTCGACCATTATGTTGTCATCTTTCACTATATCACCATAAGTATACATTTAAATCCCTTTCACTATAACTACCACATAGGATGCTTACATTATAACTATATATACAGTAGAACCCGCTTAATAGGATCCTGAAGGAATCATACGAAATAACGTATTAAGCGGGAATATGTCTTGTAATATGCGGGAAAACGATCGTATTAAACGGGAAAAATTGTATGTAAAAAGTACCAAAGTAAGGAACCGACAAAAATCGTCTTAACCATGATCGTATTAAGCGGGTACTACTGCATTTTTTCTATCTTCTCTATTTTTCTTTTTCGTGTCGAAGATGTTATACAGGGTGTAAATTTTAAGTTGACAAAGCAGAATAACTCGAAAAATAAGCGTCACACGAAAAAATGCGTATAATCCAAAGTTGATTATTTTCGAGGGGGCATCTGCTGGTGCTAAAATTAGCCCACCCCCCCCCCGGCCCCTGGGGGTGGGGCGGGGGGCAACTTTAAAATTTCAAATGGGAACCCCTATTTTTTATTGCAGATTCAGGTCCTACATAAAAAACTACGTACATTTTGTCTGAAACATTTTTTTTTATTTTTGGTAGATGGCGCTGTAATTCAAGAAAATCCATTTTCTCATTTTTGCGTGGAAATGGTTACGGAGAAATAAAAAATACTTATTTACTTCGTAAATTTTGCCGCAAAGTTATTATTTTATTATTTTTTGCCGCGGATTAGGATAATTTTGTTTTGTTTCGTGGTCATGAGGCCACACAACTTTATAATTATCAAACAAATCAACTGATTAGCTAACTAACTAACCGAACATCCTACGTACTAACGAGTGAACTCATTAACTAACAGAGTAAAAAAGTAAAAGACTGTGTAAAGATGAAGTTATTCCCGTTTAAGATTTGGTGGTCCTTAAAAGGACCGATTGTTTTCGTTTTATTTTTTCTTATTTGCAAATACTTGCAAGTAAATGAATTTCGGGGTGCTTGTATTTCCAGTGAGTCCCCTCGCCTCTCACTTTCGGCCTGCTTGTTGTCCTTAAATCCCTTGCATCTCGCCGTTTTATGAAATTAAATGTTCAAATTGATGACCTCCAACTTCGATGCATTTATTGACTCGTTTTGTAAATTCCTGAACACATCTTGATAACATGTCTGGTGTAATTGCAGCGCAAGCATCTCTTATTCTTTGAATCATGTTTTCGCGAGTGGTTGGCGTTTCCTTATAAACGATATCTTTGAGGTAACCCCATAAGAAAAAATCTGGCGATGTAAGGTCAGGCGATCTGGCTGGCCAATTCACAGGACCTTCCCTGCCGATCCAGCGACCATGGTAAAGTCGATGTAGTACTTCGCGCGCTACTAATGAATAATGCGCTGGACAACCATCATGTTGAAACCACATGTGTTGTCGAAGTTCAATACTCAGGTCTTCAAGTAGATCTGGTAGTTCATTTTCAAGTAGGTTACGATATTTGTTGCCATTCAAATTACCGTCTATAAAATATGGACCGATAAGTTTATCGCCAATTATCCCACACCAAACATTAATTGACCAAGGTCGCTGATGGTTGACTTCTCGAATCCAGTGTGGGTTCTGTTCACTCCAGTAATGCATGTTATGTCGATTAACTTCCCCGTGGTTTGTGAATGTTGACTCATCGGAGAAAAGAACTCGTGCAAAAAAATGTTGGTTTGTTTGCATCTGCTGAAGTGCCCAGTGACAAAACGTTAGACGGTTTTGGTGGTCATTGCCATGTAGTTCCTGATGCATAGATACATGATATGGATGAAATTTGTGGAGCTTCAGCATTTTCCAAACACTCATATGTGAAATTCCTGATTGCCTTGATATTTCTCTTGTGCTCGCATGTGGATTATGAGCCACAGCAGCTAGGACTGACACTTGATTGTTTTCTCCACAAACAGTAGCTGCACGGGTTCTTTTTTTCTGGTTCACACTACCTTCCGCAGTAAATTGTTTAATAACTCGAACAAAAGAAGACCGTGATCGCGTTTGGCCAGGAAAACGCTGAGCATAAAGCGCGACTGCATTATCAAAATTTCTCCCACTTTCTCCATAAATGTACACCATCTCAATTTTTTCTTCCACAGAAAGATAATTCATAATGTAAATTCAAAAGCAATACGGCGTTGTACACTCACAAAAACAGTTGAAAAATTACAATCTTTTCTTCTAAAGATCAGAATTTAAAATGTAAACATTCTGAAAAAAATGCCAATGTTTACGTTATTTGTTTGTTGACGAAATGTCTTCAAATTACATTGTAGTTAAAACAATGTAGGAATCGAAATGAATAATAAATTAGTTATTTCCACGCAAAAATGAGAAAATGGATTTTCTTGAATTACAGCGCCATCTACCAAAAATAAAAAAAATGTTTCAGACAAAATGTACGTAGTTTTTTATGTAGGACCTGAATCTGCAATAAAAAATAGGGGTTCCCATTTGAAATTTTAAAGTTGCCCCCCGCCCCACCCCCAGGGGCCGGGGGGGGGTGGGCTAATTTTAGCACCAGCAGATGCCCCCTCGAAAATAATCAACTTTGGATTCTACGCATTTTTTCGTGTGAAGCTTATTTTTCGAGTTATTCTGCTTTGTCAACTTAAAATTTACACCCTGTATAACCATTGGATCTATTTGAAATTAAATTTACCCGGCGATCAGCCTACCGACTCTTTCCTTGGCCTTCCAAGCTTGTTAGTATAAGGACAAACACAAACATCCAGGCCTTCAGTGGGATTCGAACCCCCGAGTAGTATAAGGCCTTAACGCTCTTGGCCGCTGAGCCAGCGTTTATTGATCGAAATTAACATTTCAGTTATGCTTTGCCGATTAAATTTCTTTTGTGGGCAAGTGTTGCCCCTTCTCTTCTATTCTTGTGAGAGCTTTGTTGTCAGGTGAAAGCTGTTGTGAGACGCAAACTCCTTGTGCATTGATCTCCTTGTACTTTTGAACAGTTAACCATTAAGATGTTTGGCTAATTCGTCAACGGTTTGACGAGGATCTGTCTCAACAGCTGCAGGCAACAGATGATTTTCCAGCTCCATTAGCCTTTCTGCTTGATAGGTATCAGAGAGGTCAATATTGTCCAACTAGAATTGCTTTTGGTAGCCACAGTTGCATTGTGATATTCCAGATAAAAGCACCTAAAAATATTAAAGGAGAATAGGCAATTCACTTGTACATAGGCTTTCTATGTACAGCATACTCTACAAGCATTCTTAGATTTAAACCTATATGACAGAAGGCATTAGAAAGAGAGCTCGAAGGATGCTCGAATAGATATTAAGTTACTTTGTTGCCAACAACATTTAAGATGAAGCGTTGGAAAAGGCCAGATTTGGAAGAAAAATTTCTGGATTTTTCACCACGATAATGCGCCATCCTACATATCAACCTTTGTATGCGAATTTTTGGTCAAAAATCTATTTATGTCATCAACCAAACACTGTATCAGTCAGGCATAGCCCCCCACCCCGTATGATTTTTTTTCCGGTTTCTCAAACTCAAATTACCACTTCCTGGACTGGGTGTACAGAACGGTTTATTGTGATCATACATCGGTTTAAGCTTAGTGTTCCTTAGAAGTAGTCCCCGTAGGACTGAATGCATCTGCCCCAGCATGTTTGCCACTCTTGGAACACTTTCTTGAAGTTGTTTTCCGTGAAGCTGTCGAGGACCTTCTGTGCTTCCGAGATGCCCACGATGTCAAAACTACGCCCTTTGAGCTTCAGCTTCATTTTTGGAAACAAGGCAAAGTCGCAGAAGCTCACATCAACACGCTTCTGGTCGGCAGTCAAGAGTCGGGAAACGAACTTCGCGGTGCATTCGATGACAATTGCTTGGCATTGCACGTAACCAATTCCTACGATTTCGCACTGTTCATGAATGGTTCAGCGACGATCCTCTTGAATCAGTTGTGCAATTTTCGCAACATTCTCCGGTATTATGCTGGTTCGTGGCCGTCCCGAACGCTCACAGTCTTCCACTAAGGTTTGACTAGCCCTTGAACCGAGAATGCCATTCAAAACACTGACTGCATCCCATAACAGCATCACTATACGCCTGACGAAGCATTTCCAGAATTTCAGTGGCAGAATTTACCCAAATTCACGCAAACATCCTGCTCATATTTTTCATCCCTTTTTCAAAACGCAAATGGCTTCTGACACGTTATCACTTTAGCACGCGCTGCCGGGGAATAAACTCTCCTATCACCCCGCCACTTGACACATCCACTTGTGCAATATGCGTGAAGCTACATCTAATGGCAAAAGCACATACTTTTCTTATTTCCCACATAATGACACCAATCAGGAAACTTTCGGATACCACCTCGTAGAAGACGTTTTGATTCCATAAAAAAAAATCTCAAAAAATGCTGAAGGCCATACCAGAAAGTGCCTAGAAAAAAATGTTTTGACGACTAAATCATTCATTGGCATCAGTGTATCGCGTCAAATGGGGCTTATTTCGAAGGCGACAAAATATTTGGATTATTAAACCAATATTTTGGGTTTTATTGAACAATTCCTAGTATTTGACTGAAGGTACACTTTTAACACTAGAAACTGATTCAGAATGAATTAGAATGCTGTTACAAGAAAATTTACCTATATTCCAAAAATGGCGTTTTTGCATGCCATAAAAAAGCTACGGATAGTACACAAAAGTATATTAATATTGTAAGCAAGTATATTAGAAGTGTATTTTGCAATTTTTATCTCGGAAACTTTTAGTTCACATCTTGTATATCTGAATTCTTCATTTACATCACGCTCTTTCATTGATACAGCAACCAATGAGTATAAATTGAAATCACTTTCATCTTTTGTTGATGAACAATATACAAATCCTATTTATTAACTCTACTTTTCAACTCTTTTAACAGTATTGTAATCTACGAAAATTCTGCGAAGTTCCCACCGTCTGCACAGGTATGTCCGCTCAATGTCCAAAATCTATTTATCGGGCCGATGGCACAATATGCCGTGAAGGATTGGGAAAATGTGAAAACGGCGATTGTATACAGCAGATCTGTATAGAGAGTAACCTAGAAGACTGTGATTGTTCTCAGAAGCCTTTTGGTTGTCACATATGTTGCCTCGATAAGGGAGTTTGTCAGCCAGCTTCCTACTTTGGAATTTTCTCACCCACCAAACATCCTTACATGAAGTTGGTTGGGGACAGTTGCAATTATGGAAATGGGATCTGCTATAAGAACGTTTGTCAAGTAAGTTATAAGTTTGTGTATTAATTGTATTTTATGTTTAAGAAATACTGAAGAAGCTTTTTTTGTTTTCTTGCCATAGGAATTTGGTGATTACCCAATCGGTTTCGATACTGGTCTAGATGATCAGAGAGAGCAGACGACTCCGACACCTGAATTGCCTGCATTTGAAAAGAACATGTCAATAATAGTGAAAGCACTTATTTGCACTTTAATGGCAGGCTGTATCATCTTGTGTATGTTCTCCGTGTGGTATTGTTTTCCTATTGCTATTTTCCGATACTGTTCACGAGATCAAGACACAAACAGACGATCAAGAGGCCGTAGACGGAGATCAACGGGACGCTCACAAAGCGCTTCCGAGCTCGGGCAATCCATCGAAGACGAAAGCAGCTCATGGCCCCCATCGAGTTCTACTCAGTCAGTTAGTATACAGAATGAAACATTTGATGAAACTTCAGAGGATATGGAAGAGAAAATCAGAAATTCAAAAAATTTTAAATTTGATAAATATTTCATTTAAGTTGCTAGGACGATTGTCGATTGCTTTTTTCCAACTGTTATATAATTTTAATATCTGATGTAGTAAATAAATCTGATTTATAGTTTTCACAGTTTTTATGAAAGAACAGTTCCATATCTGCATAAGATATCCTAATAGTAAATTTTAAGTTTTTGAATTATAAAGGAATTTCACTAAGATTATGAGCAATAAGTTATGGTTTAAACATTTTCAGAGTGATTAACACACTCACTTGCCTATGAATTAAAAGCATCTGCTTAATTTTTTATTGGAGTAAGGTGTTGGAAAGGGATTATGCCATTCCAACATGTTCCAAACATTCTCCATGGGGGGGGGGGGGGGAGATCTGGGCGGCTAAAAAGTGAAAATATGGTGCTGTACAAACCAGCGTCATTTGGTAGATGATATACTGTGAGCAACAGCATGTCTGAAATGAGCTAAAGAACATGACAAAGAACTTCGAGAACACAGGTGTGCCACAAGGGAAAGAGAGGAAATCCAACCTGATGGACATTGTTGATGAAGTTACTGTGGCTGATCAGGTAAGTTAATTGTCTATCTAATGGTCCAACTGGTCAATAATTCAAAAAGTTCTGCGGTCCAACTGAACAACTGAACCCTCATGTCCAGTGATTTTGCCTGAAAAGTGGGGAAAGTTGTATGTAAATAATCATTATCTTTCTATAAAGACTTGTTAACTTCTTTGACCAAAAAATGATGTACGCTTATTTGTACACCAATACAAACTGAGAGATGCATTTATGCTCTCTTTTATATAACATTCCTGTTTAACAGGTTTGGATATGCAACAAGGCAGCTCTTCCCCTTTAGTATGTTTAGATATGTCGTTGGTCGAGGGATAATCTATTGCGGCAAGGCATAAGTTAAACATTTTTGGATAACTATGTCAAATTTTCGTGCAATCCCCCCAATCTAACCCCATTACTCCTGAGGGATGTGGGTTTCTTTGAGTAAAGGAAGGTGCACTGGTTTAAATGTGGGATGATCTGACTTACAATATACGCGAGAGCTATACAGCGTCAAGAGCTTTGCTCCGCGGATTGACAGTGGAGGTTCGTTTGCCTCGACATATAAACTTGTTCTAAATGCTCCTGTGGCTATCCGAATGCCCAAATGATGGGCGACATCGAGCGTTGATTTTTTTCGCCGAGGAGTAAATGAAACAGTCGTAATCCAACTTGGAACGAATCAGTGGGCGGTAGAGCATGAGTAACATGCTTCTATCAGCTCCCCAAGTCGTTCCAGCCAACATCTTTAAGATATTCATAGCTTGCAAGCACTTTGTTTTTAAATTCCTAGGTCAACTACCTATCCAATGTTACGTCTAGAGACTTGTGGCTTTCCACCACAGGTATAGGGAATCCATTTAGATGTAATTTGGGATCTAAAATTTGCTTTGTTTAATGATGACTTTTGCGATTGTTCAGTGAAACAGCATCAACAATGATGCAAGTCTTTCGCGCGGGAATACAATGTATCTTTTATTTTCTACAGAGTCCGCCAAAAAAATCTATACGCACTTGACTAGATATCATCTATAATTTTTTCTGTAACAGCAAAATCGAAAGCTTACACCCCAGTATTATACGTATATGTATTGAATGAAGACAATCCCGAGATTACTGCTAAGAGTTTGCTAGGAAATGGATAAGAGCAACTGTTCGCCGTATTCAAAAATATCTCAACGCTAATGAGAATCACTTTGAACAGCTGTCGTAATTGTAGAAGCCTGTATGAATTTAGTGTTACAACTTTTATATAGTTTTTCTTTTGCTGAAGTGTGTATACGTTTTTTGGCGGACTCTATATGCAGGATGTTCTCGAATAGCGTGTACAAACTTGGGGGGGGGGGGGGGTGATAGAGGTATCAAATCTAAGCAACATTTCCTCTTTCATTTTTTTCTCTGGGGCATTTTCTAGAATTAAATAAACGTTAGTAACTTTATACATATACATGGTTAGACTCATAATATAAATTTGATGTACTATCGCTACACAAAAAATAGTAAACAAATGTGTACAGGTGCAGATTTACGAAGCTTTAAAAGAATTCTCATAAACCACTTTTGTTTTTGAAATAAAAAATGTTGAAATCCTATCTGCAGGAAACAGTTGTTTATATTTTGTGGGGACACTTAAAGACATTGGTATACGAGACACCTGGGGGATCCAATGAGGAGCTGGTAACCAGGATCGCCGTAGCTGCGGACCAGATTCGCGAAGAACCAGGAACATTTGAACGTGTGTACGTCAGTCCACGCGATGACGCTGTAAAGCATACATTCATGCCAGAGGGAGTCAATTAGAACACTTATTGCAAAACATTTGCATGTTTCATAAAAAACAAGTCACATTATTGTACTGTATGCAGTGATTGAGTGCCATATTACGTCTACGCGCGTCCAACATTTTTTATCTCAAAAACAATGCCCCAGAGAAAAAAATGAAAGAGGAAAATGTTGCTTAGATTTGATCCCTCTATCCCCCCCCCCCCAAATTTGTACACGTTATTCGAGAACACCCTGTATACACAAGCGACGCCGGGTACTTCAGCTAGTTTCTTATAAACATGGGCATCCTACGTGTTTATAAGAAACACGTATCCGATTTTCCAATTTCCAATTTGTAACGTACGCTTTTTCCAAGTCGAAGAATACTGCGACGAGATATTGGATTTGGTTTTGGGCATTTCGTATTTCACTTTCAAGTCTTGCTAACTGATCGTAAGCTGATCTGTTCGTACGAAAGCCACACTGGTATCTGGAAAGCATGTTATTTATCTCAAAGGTACCAGGACAAACGCAAAGATATTATTCGTTCCATTAGTTTGCAAATAGAACTTGTCAGAGCAATAGTTCGATAATTTTCTGGTTCTTTGGCATTATCTAATTTTAAAAGGGGCATAACAATGGCTTCTCTCCAGTCGTTTGGAAATTCGTTCTTCTCCCTTATCCTGTTGTATATTTTTAACAAATCGACTAGAGCGCGTTATGGGAGGTGGATCAGTAGCCTATTGCTAATTCCATCTGTGCCAGGTGCTGAATTTTTCATTCTGTGGAGAGCGGACTTTAAATCCCATAATGAGAGGGAGCGTTGTAATCTTCCTGATTACCTGAAAGGAAATTCAGAGTTTTGTTCTCCTCCGTATATTTTATACGTCGGAATTTTAGGGAATTGTGGATAGGAATCTGATATGTTTGCGAAGGATGCTTCTAAAATATTAGTTACATCTTTGAGATCAAAATGATCCTGACCATTGTGACTGACAACAGGATATGGAAGAGTGACCCTTTTCCTTGAGATTTTGCGTATTTTGTCCCTAACTGGGGTGTTTTTATTAACAGAAGCCAGAAAGGAATTCCATGAGGGTTTTTTATTATTTTTAGGGTTCCGTACCTAAATGTAAAAACTGATCCCTATTACTAAGCCTCCTCTGTCTGTCCGTCCTTCCGACCTTTTAAGGGCTGTATCTTTTGAACGGTAATAGGTACCCAGTTGAAATTTTCACAGAATATGTATTATTATGGCGGATTGCCTAACAAATAATAAAAAATGTAAAAAGTTTTTTTTTATTGTTTTAATTTTTTTTTCATTGTAAAAACGGTTATATCAGGTCCAGGGGAAAGTTTTTTCGTTTCTTCACCCTTACTTTTTGAATGGTTACAATCCTCTCGTAGGATGATTTGAATAATGCAAATTTTTTATACATTAAAGAGAAATGATTGGTCATTCTTTTGCACTTACTTGTCTAAGTGAAAACAATCAACTTTATTTTGAAAAAAATACGTCTGAAATGGCACCTACATCACCAATAATTCGAGTCTGCCTGTTGTATGAATTTAAACTTGGCCATAAAGCAGCGGAGGGACGGCACAAAATTGGTTCAAAAAATTTAGAGCTGGTGATGAGCGTCTTGAAGATGAACCACGCACCGGCCGATGTAGTCCTTTATGAGCTCCAAAATCCAGGACAAACCATCACAGCAGACAGTATGTTGGTCAGCTTCAACGTACACATGAAAAAATCAAGCAAAAACAGCCAGCTCTTGCGAACCGTAACGCACGTCTGCATACGGCAAAGCTGATCCGTCAGGCAATAAACAAACTTGTCTGGGAAGTGTTATCTCATCCACCGTACTCTCCGGACATCTCTCCAACAGATTATCACCTTTTCCGATCTCTCGATAACCATTTGAGAAGCAAGTGCTTCAAGACAGAAGAAGAGCTAAAACATGAGCTGGGCGTGTTTTTCAACTGTAAAACTCGTGACTTTTATAAAAAAGGAATTTATGATGTAGTATCTCGTTGGGAGAAGGTTGTTGATAATGATGGACATTTTTTCGATGAATAAAAAAAATTCATTTGTGCATTAATCTGAGCGCCAATTGTAATATTTGCAAAAACGAAAAAACTTTCCCCTGGACCTGATACAGAAAAGCGTCAAATTTTGCATGATTGTAGTTCAAAATACTCTAAATATAATCAATACTTTTTTTTTTACAAATGAAGGCTTTGCCTGGAAGAACGTGTGGAACAAGTCAAGTTCTTGGGCAAGCCTTCAAATGTTCAATATGCCCCCCCCCCCTCCCACTGCAGGGCGATAATCAAACGTCTTCTAACATTCGGTGTAACACCATTTACCTATGCTGTTATTCGGTTTTAAGGTCTTCCAAATCAGTAAATAAGGAGGCATAAAAACGGCGTCCTTGATGGAGCCCCACAAAAAGAAATCACTCACTATGAGATCAGCGGATCTCGGCGGCCACGCATAAAGGGCTAAGTCTCTGTTACCATTGCGGCCAATCCACCTTTGAGGAGCTCACTGTTCTCTCTCAAGGCACCCTAGAGACTTCTACCGACAACCAAAAAAAAATTTGACAACATCCTCTTTTGAATGGTGAGAGGGCCATTTACCTAACATAAACGGTTCACGCGCTACAGCTTTTGGAAATCGGATCCGGACTTTGTGTATATTGAAAAAAAGGCCAACCAAGCACCAAAACGCCCAAATACGACCACCAGTTATGATGACCGACGCATTATTCGCCTTGATGGTTAACAGAACCTTTCAATCGTGAATAGTAGTAAAGTTGAATAAAAGGTAACGATAAAAAAAACACCGTTAACCTCAAATCCCATAGAAGAGATGAATGGGTAACTGTCTCATTTAGTGATGAAAAAAGTGGAACTTATATGAATCTGGCATCATATTGGCATGGCCTAAGAACCTTTTTTCGGTGATGTTTGAGTTCAGCAGTACAAACTTTGCCTTTCTGAGTGGCCGGCAAACAGGTCTGAGATACCAACAGAATCTTACTGATTGTGAGCAACTGGGTGGTCCGGAATTCATTTTTCAGAAGGATAATGTCTCGGAGTCTTTAAACTTTTTAGACACACACCTTATACAAAATCAAAGCTGTATGAACACAAGAGTATAGCAATGCATATCGTAACTGCTGATGCCATTTCTGCCATCCTCTAAGCTGAACTTCATGATTACATTCCAGGATTTGCATGAAACACGAGAAACACTGTTAAATGAGAGAAAGGGTATAGTTAAATCAGAATATACCTTTCTGATGAACACCGTTTTCACAACAATTTTCCTCAACTGTTACAATAACAATGGCAGCCTAACATTCGCGCGCAATTTCATCTATTCTTGCAATCACGCTAGTGAATCCTCTGGCAAGCTGATGATTTGAAAAAAGCTTTTTAGCCGTTTCTGTAAATTAAGGAATGAATAAAGGGAAGTCATTAGTCGCGCTACTTCTGAATTTACTCTTCAGCACTCGAGGTGAGAAGATACAGCTCAATCCCTTTGTGAATCACTACGAACCTGTTTTCTACGAAGCAGTGCCTCTGGCTCAGACATATCGAGAGGATGGACATAAGACTGGACACGATGAACACAGCATCCGTTTTCGCGCTTTCGGCAGGGCGTTTGATCTTTTGCTCTCCCGAGGCAGTGAGGTACTGTCACAGTCAGCTAAGATAGTCATTCAAAGAAACAATAGAACGAAGTCGGTGCCAGTGGACAGGATTCGCCAGAACTTAGTACATGGAATCGTGGACGGAGAGCCGGGTTCATTCGTCCAAGGGAACGTATTTGGTGGTGGGTTTGACGGAATCATCACTTTAGAAAATGAAAGCTACTTCGTGGAGCCGTCTGAAACGTACTTTCGAGGATACGTTGACTTTAAATCCGTTATTTATAGGGCCTCGGATTTGAATGAGACGTTCATGGACTGCCCGCCAGGTAAAAATAAAACATGCCGACCTTTTCGGCTTGATGCTATTCAAATGGGGAATTATAACTCTTATGTTAAGTATTTTGTTAGCACGGATACTCGTAAAGCTAATGAAAAGATTTGTACGTTAAAGCTAGTGGCCGATCATACTTTCTTTGCTTATGCTGCAGACAGAACAATGGAAAAAATTATTTACGAGATGCTTAACCTGATATCGCATGCTCATCATATTTTTATCAACACAGATTTTGATTTTGATAAGAAACCGGATTATCTTGGCTTCCAGGTACGTACAGTACGAGGACATGTTGGAAAAGTAAAGCCTCCTAATTTTTATTCGACTACTGCGAAACCACAGTCTCACTTCTATTTGCCTTGCAACAAAGTTAGAATCAAAGTGAACTCCCCTCGGGTGTTCCTTAAGTTTTGGGAATCGGGTGGCGCCAGATCGGTACTGCTTGGAGGATGATCAACAATAGTGAAATCAAGATGCTGATCTGTCTTATTATCATTGCACTTGTGTGCGGATGAGCCTTATCTTTTCTAGGAGGGAGCTGCTCCATATGTGGACAACTCCTCAAATTTGTGCTTTAAGTTTTTTAGAGTATTACGGTACCTTACAGAATTTATGGCAGTACCTTTAGGATGAATTCCATATGCACCACATATTGGATACCCGAACCGAGGGTACAGCTTTGCTGAACTTTTTTGCGGAACTTCGTGGCGGAACTCCTTTACTGATCTCTTGCTTTTAGGATTGATTGAAATGGTTTATAAGGATCCATGCTTCACGTTCGTTTGCAATTACTTATTGCCTATTTCTGCTTTATGCGACGATTCGCTCTTTTGATTTCAATGAAACGATTCTGATGAGCGTCATCAGTTGCAGTACGCGGCCTTCCGCTTCGGCATTTGTCACACAAATTGAGAGTTGCACAATGTTCGTGACCAACACGAAAAAGACAGGTCCTGGCGCGGAAAAGTTATCTGACTTTGGTGGGCACGGACAGATAGCGTAAAAACAGTAGGACACGCTATTTCAGCATTGTAAGTACAGGAAATTTTTTTAACTTTTTACGTTTAAATGGGTTTATATTATGATTTAAGTTAATGGTCTTAATAACTTTTATTTGCGTTTAAAAATTAAGTAAAATTATAAAAAAATAAAAGTAAGAAATGCATGCAATGTTTATTTAACAGAATTTTTATTTATAAAAGAATTACTTCTTATAATGAAATATTAAATTATTGCTTATCTACGAGGGTTAGTCGTAAAGTAAAGTCCGATTTGCAATCAAAACAAAACTACTATATATATTATCAAATTTTTTTCTTTACCAGATCCTATGTACCTTAAACTATTTTTCCACATAGTTTTCAAGTTTATTTAAGCACTTGTCATAGCGCTCAATGTACTTCCGCATGAACACTTCATTGAAGCTGCCACCGGTGAAGAAAGTCACGCAGTTTTCACTTGTTCATCGTCGCTGAAATGCAGGCTGCCGATGATCTCCTTTAGATCCTGGAACAGGTGGTAGCCACTGGACGCGAGGTCTGAACTGTAAGGCGGGTGGTCAAGTTGTTCCCAAACAAAAGATCTGGTTAGTTGGGAACAACTTGACCACCGCTTTACAGTTCGAACCTCGAATCCAGTGGCTACCACCTGTTCCGGTAACTACTAAAGGACAAGTGAAAAACTGCGTGATTTTCTTCACTGGCGGCAGCTTCTATGAAGTGATCATGCGGTAGTACATTGAGCGCTATGACAAGTGCTTAAATAAACTTGGAAACTATGTGGAAAAATAGTTAAAGGTACATAGAATCTGGTAAAGAAAAAATTTTGAAAATATATAGTAGCAGTTTTGTTTTGATTGCAGAACGGACCTTACTTTATGAATATAATCCTCGGGTATTGTTAAATTTCATGTCAAAAATGATAGGGGTGATGGAATATGCGATTCTAAGCAAAAGCGTTCATATGAACATGGGTCCGAATTTGAACGATAACCGAGATATGAAGAGAAATAAAAATGCCGCCGCTAAGATCAACAAATTATTAAATCCTTTCTATAACACCTAGGATAATGAAGTTTGAAGAAATAATAGGGTACATAAAACGAATTCCAAAGAGTAAGTTTCCGAGTTACGCACTTAACGTCGCAACTCGTGCTCACATGTGAGTACTAACCACCACATGTTACAAAATTTCATCATCTTAGATGTTGTAGAAAGTGAGTTATTAAATTGTAGATCTTAGTAGCGGTATTTTTATTTCTGATCATCTCAGTTATCGTTCAAATTCGGACCCATGTTCATATGAACTTTTTTTGCTTAGAATCGCATATTCCATCACCCGAATTATTTTGACATGAAATTTAACAGCACCCTGAATATAAAAGATAAACTAGGGCCACCGACTCGAAACCCCGTAGAGTCACTGGACGGATAGCGTAGGGGCGTGCTAAGATTGGGGTTTTTCGAAATTCGGACCCCCCCCCCCCCCCAGGGGGGCAGAAAGGAGTTGCACGTTCGGTCGCCTGGCTCCGCCTTCAATGAACGCAGGTCTTCGAAATTTTGCAAAATGATTTCTAGCTACCGTGCCAAAAAAGCAGTTTCCCCGTTTTTCGGTATTCGAATTTTAAGCGTGCGAAAACTGAAAATATTCGCTTTTCGGGGTGGGAGGGGTTGTTTCACAAAATTTTCTGATTTTTTGATGCAACTTAAAACAAAATTGGGGGATAAAATAAAGCAACAAAACTCG
>JAHWFO010040150.1:1381037-1418854 GCA_023313115.1 Rhysida immarginata
TAAATCATGCTCTTTCTATCTGTGGAAAGAAAAAAAGGATTAAAGATGACACAGTTGAGATATTGCCCCTCAAAAATACCCTAAAATTTGCATACAAAACATTTTAGCCAACTTTGCACATGCATATCTTCTGATCTAGGCATACAATGTTGAATAAATTCAATCCATATATACATATTATGTGTGGAAATAACCCTCTCAAGTTTTGGAATTATTGGTTTACTTGAAATGGAGCTGCATCCTGTCAAACTTGGTCTCTCAGAATTTTACGACAAATTTTTTAACCAGTTTAGAGGCTTGTATTTTCACTCAGATGCATTTAAATCCATAAATTTTGTCATGATGTGATTCAGCATAAAAAGTTGTCTATGTATATTAAAGCCTGTTTAAAAAGCCTAAAGCAGCCTAAAGCCTTTTGAATATTCTGCACCATGTATACCAGACTTTTTAAAAAGCCTAGAAAAACTTGGCACTTTTGCACCTTCGTACGCGACATGAAGGTGAATGGCTTCTCTTTGAAAGCCCCTAAAAATTCAACCACTAAAGATACTGAACTGAAACTTGGGATACAACCATCAAAGGCCACATAGAATCTTCATACCAAGTTTCATTAAATTTGGAGATGGTCGAGTGGGGACACTTTTCAATATTGGTCCCTTTGACGTGGAATGACCCCTATGTCTTTCACTAATATAAATGACTTTTCAGGTCAGAATTTCTGTACGTGAAAGACATGCCCTTCTGCATTGGACTCGTTCGCTGTACGAGTACGTGCAATATGAAAACTGCTTGGAGTGCCCCGAACGTTCCCCAGACCTTAATTCAATTAAGAACCACCATGGGATGCTTTGGGAAGAGTGTTACTGGATGCATTCCGTCACCATGAACGCTACACGAGCTGAGAACAGCTTTGGTTGAAAAGTAGGATGCGATTCCCCAAAACTTGCTTGATACTCTGGTGTGGAGTAGGCACCTCGTTGCGCAGCTTGCGTTGCTGTGCGGGAACCATAAAGCCTACTGAATGGTACCTCATTTTTGTTTTTTGACTTTTTTTGTGTTGGGATGGTATTGGGAAGAATATTCTGCACCATTTAACAAGTTTGGTCCCGATCAGGCAACCAGAATCGTCCATTCTTGAAAATCCCTTAATTGAGCGTAAACACGCCTTCTAATGTGATATTTTCATTATTGTAGATAATGAGCATTCAAATATGGACCAGTCCCAACGAGCCCAACTACAAAATGTTCAGCAATACACTGTCAGCAGCTTCATTTTTAGAAAAATTTTCCTTTGATGACTTCAGTGATTACTGCCTAGCCATTGCCTTCACTTTCCGGAATTTTCCAAACGAAGTCCTTGGCTTGGCACATACGGCCCTTCCATTCTTGAACGTTCCCGGAGGCATTTGCTCCAAGACCACTCCCGTGGGTACCTTCAACACAGCTGTTGTATCTCTTCGAGGATCTAAAGGTCGTAACCCTCGGGCAATGAATATTGTCACTGTAACTCATGAAATCGGCCACAACTTCGGAAGCAATCACGATAACTTAGAAGATCCAGTATGTTCTCCTTCAGACAGTAATGGAGGCCATTATATTATGGCTCCCTACGCAGTATCCGGGAGATTGCCTAATCATCAGAAATTTTCAACGTGCAGTAGAGAATTTATTAGAAGGGTTCTGCCAATCAAGAGTTCGTGCTTTACAACATCAAATGCGCTTGGTAGTTCTGTCTGCGGAAACGGTAACCGAGGCTTCATTCAGCACCTTAACCTTAAATGATTTTTAAAACACTAGCGACTTCTTTTCTCTTTCCTTGCACATAGCTGTTACAAATGATGGTGAAGAATGCGATTGTGGCGAATCCACTCAATGTAAGGACGTTGATCCGTGCTGTACACCCAAGGGAGGTGACGAAAACAACAAGGAATGCACTTTCCGTACATTCATGGGTGCGGTTTGCAGTCCCCGGGAAAGTCCATGCTGTACAACTGGTTGCACGTTTGTCACGAAGGATCAAGAAGTGGTAAGCCATCGGAAATACATTGCCCTACCAAAAGTATTCGGACATCTCTCTTCACGTTATCTATATGAAACAGATGCATATTGAATCAGTCCTTTTCTGCAAAGACACATTGCCACTTGCCTTTAAACGTCCAGTAACTGATGATGATTAGTTGCATGGTCAAAATATTCTGACAATCCTCCTGAAAGGGTGTGCGTTTGCGATTCTTCAGCACGAACCGCGAAAGAGAACGTTGGTTTCTCTTCGATATGGTTCTAAAATACCCGGAAAGTTTTGCTGTCGTTATCGCATCTTTCTGTTTGTACTTTTGCATTCATTATGGACAGTAAATCGAGGATGTCCAGTCAAAATACTGATTTCGCCAATTTGTTTTCCACTAGTGCAGTACCTGTTGATAATTACTCTCTAAAGTCTGGCTTTTCGGCATGCTGGCTGACAGATTCAATGCTGATGTTACTTTTACATCAAAAGTGAAGGGGTACATCATGGAAGTCAAAACCACAATAAAATATGGGTGTCCGGATACTTTAGACAAGCAATGTAATTTAAAATTGTCAAATACTAATTTAATAGGGGTTGAGTGACATGTGCTCTCTATAGGGTATTAAATATACAATAACACAAAGAATACACTGCCAGATACATTCTTTTGTCCAGCATAATTTATTTACAGCGTAAGTTCCATATACCCTAAAGTTTGAATTATAATGCGCATCTAATTTTTTGTGGGTTTTGGAAAACTTTCCCGTGTATAATGCGCATCCGTGTATTATGCGCAGCCAGGTAATATAAAAAATGATCATCATATTACAGAATAAAAATTTATTATTCAAATCCTTCATAATCGAATGGTCACAGAAGAGTTCTAAAATATTAGCATTGAGTTCTAAAATATCATCGCCTGAGGTAATCACTGCTTTCACAAAAGCATTTTTGATTGTGATTACTTTAACTCGCTGCCAACCAGTATACACCCATTAGGAAGTGCGTATTTTTTTTTTAGAAAAAAGAAATTTTCACGTATAGCTTGTAATATTCACATCAAAATCGGAATATTATGCGCACTTTTTGTATGATCCGCAACGACGATTTCTTTAGCTTTTTTATTGTATAACACGCGCATTATAATCCAGAAATTACGGTAAATTGTAAAAGTAAACATAGTTATCTCTACCATGAACAAAACAGAAAAAAACGTTTCCATTTGGACATTTTTGGCCAAAGTCGATTTTTTGACCAGTTCAAAGGGGACACATTTTTTCGTCCATCGAAATTACCGACTGAATGGTTCTGAAAAATTGGACTAAAAAGGTTCCTATCAATAGTCAGTTTCGGCATCTTGTCTCTCAATGACCTGGAGTAGTCTTTTTCAGTAACTGGTGAACAGTTGCATGAATGTCTCAGTCTTTGTGTCTTGGAGAGTTGAAGCTGCACCTGAGACCCGTATTCCATAACTGATCCTTAATTTGAAATTGTGGCTCATCATAGACAACCAAAACCAGAGAACATTGCCGGCCATAGAAGAATGGGCAAATTGGATTGAGGAAACCATTTAATGGTTGCCTTTGCGGTGAGGATCGTGGCACCATCCTGTAGGAAGAAGTACTTTTGGCCTTCAAGAAGGGTTTAACCATACTTTGAAGTAGATCAATGCACTTTTGTAATTACCTACCTTTAAGCCATTCGGTAACATCATTTCCTATACCATAATCCCGTCACTTCCAATTTGTTGCTTTTCCCGTACAATACCATATTGTTCTATTGTGTAAGTTAACTGTCTGGTCCATCCAATGAAAAGCGTTTTTCATCAGAAAAGATTGTTCGAGTCCATTCATGGCCATCATCTAACCACTTGAGTACCAACCACGGTCTATAGATATTCATGATCATCGAGCTTCGGCCATTTTCCATTGCTTCGAGAAGCTAAGGAAAACAGATCGCGCCAGGTGCCGCATAGATCGCACTATTCCCGACCGCAACCTGCGATAGAGATTTTCATTGAAACTGAATACGAAAGTAAAGTTTCTGTCTGCCGTTAGGGTGGCGCTGCAGGCGCAGTTGGGCAGATTGTACATGCAGCGCCTCTTTTCAATAGAGTTCCCGCCCTACCGGGAGCTAGAAACTTTAGCTTCATTTTAACAATGGAGCTCGATGACCATGAATATTTAGAGACCGTGGTACCAACTAAATCTTCTTGTTCATCATAACAAGAGAATCAATTGTTATAAGACTTAGTTTGTTATTCCCATTGTTACCCTTCAATTGATTTGTTATCCTTTAATTTGTTACTCTTGAAATGCTTTCTCCTGATTAGTGGACAATTACCGTATATTCGGCAGTGGGGGGGGGGGGGGGCGAGCTTGTCGTAGTTGTTCCCTGCCCTGAAGATGATATGTATTTTGAAATGCATATGTTCCAATAAAACGCTACCATCTTGCTACTCCGAGACTAGTTCTTTATAAATAAAATATAATGGACCGAAAAAATGTGTCGGGCAGTGTAGTTTCTTTACCATACAAGAAAAAGTTATATAAAAAGTTATTATAGATTCGGTTATTCTCTTTATAGCTTGGCATTTTTATTATTTGTATGCCTATCTTAGAACTGCTACGCGAAGGAGGAGTGTGTCGAGCCGGGCTTTTGCGACGGAACGAGTTACAAATGTCCTCCGAGAAAGATCCGGCGCGACGGCACCCCATGTCGCAACCATCTCGGTCGCTGCAAGAACGGTTTCTGCCTTAACGATGTCTGCATAAAGAACAAAATGCAGGACTGTGAATGCCATAACCCAAAATATTCTTGTCATGTGTGTTGTCTAAGAGAAGAACTATGCGTCCCCATTTCCCATTTGGGCATTTTAGATCGCTTCGGTAAAGAAATGATGAAGCTGAGTGGCGAGCCGTGTAACGAATTCCGAGGTTTTTGCGACAACTCTGTCTGTAAGGTAAGTTCGAAATCAGGTGAATAGCCTATATTCGAGATTGTTCAGAAGATAATACCACGCAGCTAATAATAAATGAAGACAGAAATAATAATAATAATTATAAACTGGAGACTGTCTCCAAACACAGGTAATAATTTTTCGATTGAAAAATGGAAGGAAAATGACTTTGCATGCTGCAAATTTGAAGTTTTTCGAGCCTGTTTATTAAAATGAGCAACTCGCGTTATAAGCGAGCTATAACTGAATTTGTGTTTGCAGAGAAAGAACTTTTGGCGTAGGACCAGGTTAGATCATGTAGAAAATAGACATACAATGCTACATGTTAGTCTGTGGTCTGCCATGTTTACTAGTGGCACTGATACCATTCTCAGGGTATCCCAAGTTGACATTTGTCCCTACGGCTTTCAGACAGCAATGAATGTACCATTGCAATTACAGGGTGTCCCACAAAGAACTCCCTGATTTTAAGAGTAAGTATCTCGGAAACGGAGATTGATAGAAGCATGAAACAAGTGGTTTGTTAATTTCGAAAGTCGTAAAAATCTGATACAGAAGTTACAAAATTAGTTACAAATGTTGCCGACAGGTGGCGCCGGATCGTTTTAATCTGATTTCCTCGGATTACGCTGAATAACTGCAAAATCAGTCACGGCATTTTCAGAAGTAACTGCAGATTGCTGGGGCCAGCATTTCCCATTACGTACAGCGCCACTTTCTTCAGTACTCTACGTACAGCGCCATCTGTCGACAACATTTGTAACTAATTTTAAAACTTTCATATCAAATTTTTATGGCTTTCAATTGATCTCCGTTTCAATGTCGGTTTAGCATTGAAGGTTTAAATTCGATGTAGCATTTAGGAATGCACTGGTGCTGATGCAAATGCAGATGTATTAACAATTACGTTTGAGCAGGGTTTGCTCAATTCTGTCAATTATTTTTGTGCTACTATTGAGACTCGGGTATGCTTTTTATGTGAGTTCAAACTCCCCAAATATGCAGCTGAGGCATGGGGAAAGAATCAATTTCCGAGCTTAACGTCCAAACATTGTTCAAAACTTTTTTAAGATAACCTTTAAATAAGATAATAACTTTAAAGATAACCTCAGAAGAACTTGGATGCAGACTTGGAATTGATCATATAACTGTTCTGGATATTTAAAGCAAACTGATAAAAGTGCACAAGCTGGAAAAAAGGGCATCACATGAGCTAAGCGAAGAAAAGGCATCAAAATTCAGATCATGCTCCTCCAGACAAGGCCAAACGTGACCCCCATCCCAAAAAAAGTTATTCTAAAAATTTGATGGTCAATGGCTGGATTGATCCACCACGAATTTCTTAAACCTGGCCAAACCATTAAAACTCAGATGTACTGCCAGCAACTTGCTGCTTTTCACCAGAAAGTTTGCAAAAATAAACACTCTTCACTTGTAAAAGGATAGGGCCTGCTCTCCTTCATGACAACGCTCGGTCTTATACAGCAAAATTATCCAAACAAAAATTGGAGGGGTTAGAATATAAAAAAGTTGGTACATTTGTCATTCTCAGTAGACTTTTCCCTGAAGGGCTAACACACTTTTTTTCTGGCCCCTTACACGATTTTCCTTGTAAAAAAATTTCAAAATCAGAATCACGTTATAATTGCCTTCAATGAATTCATTTCCTCACGAAATCAAAACTTACTTAAATCGGGAAGTGAAAAGCTTCTGGACGGCCGGAGAAGGTTATTTCTGTCGCTGGATTAAATTTTGACGAATAAAAAGTATTTTCCTTGTCATTATTGCTGCTCTAAACTCAAACGTGCTAAACCGGCATTACTTTCCTACCAACCTGATTGGAGTCATTGGAGTCATTATCCGCGATCACCACGAAGAAAGAAATTCAAGCGCATTTCTTCAGAAAACAAAGTCATGATCACTATTCTTTGGACAATCTTGGGTTATTCTTGTAGATGTGATATCAAGCTGTGAAACAATCTATTCAGATGCGAACAACAAGCCACTGACAGAACTCAGCAGAAATGATGCTCCAACACAACACACAAATCAAAATAACGCAATGTCAAATTGGATTATTCCCCTACAGACCCGATCTGGCTCATTCTGATTTTCTTTCTTTTTGTCCACTTGAAGATGGATTGCGCTAGACATGGTTTCAAGATGTGTACATTAATAAGATAAAAGACGGTACAAGTAATATATGTATGCACTTGTTACCCGCTGGCATAAGGACTTGCAAGTTGATGGGGATTGCGTGGAAAATTATTTTGCGGGAAGGAAACAAGTAAAAATGCAGGGTATTACTTTTTTGAGCAATCTTTGAAGACCTAATGCAAAAATTTAGCTTAATTAACAAACCAATAAATATAAAGTAGTGAAATGGAGGGAAGATTCCGCGACCTAGGATCATACCAAAGACGAGGAGCATTCATCTTGCCGCTCTTACCAAACGAGCTATCGCGAACAAGATCAAAGCGATTAACAGCGTCGAGATTGATACTCGTTGATCTCTGGTCACGAAATTTTCTCTTCGTTCACTATTTTATATTTACCAAATTACTGGAGTAATTTCTCGAACCGCCTAAACTTCTAACGTTCATTTTATTTCCAGACACCGGGAGAAATGGATTTTGCTGATAACAGTTCTCCATTGAAAAATAATACGTATCAAGACCAGACAAAGAGCGATAGACTCGTCATAGGGCTGATAATTTTCGGGTCGATCTTGATAGTGATAATCATCATAATGGTTCTCTTGTGGCTCCTGACACCTTCTGAAGAGGCCAAGCCCAAAAGAAGAACTTCGGGGTCAGACGGGAATGAGTCTAGTGTACCACCTACTCGAAGAGAACCTAAGCGAACCATCGTCGTCTTATAATAATTACAGTGATCGATAGAAATATTAAACATCATATTGTGAATGAATATATTTACATCTGATTTTTTGTTTTATTAAAATACAGATATTTTAAGTGAATTTTTTTTGAACTCTTGTACAGTATTTTCCGGTCTGTAAGCCGCACTTTTTTCTAAAATTTTAGCTCCTGTAGGGTCCTGCGACTAATATAACGAATGCGAATTATATATGAAATTTAAATGAAAATTCAAACATTTTGTCTCTATATCTTTAAAAAGATCGATTAATAGCACTGGTGGAAGTGTACAATAGCATCCCTTAAGACTGATATATCATTAAGACTGATCGTATCTATGTTCTGTATTTAGTACTATGTCAGCTCTAGTTAATGAGTATGTAACTTGACTTATTTTTTGAACTTATTAATTAAGGATTTCACGCAGAAAAAAAGTGTGCAAACTACTCTGCTGGCCAATGTCGTAATTGGGTGCCCATTTTGATTCGCTACTAAGAAAACCCTAAATTTTGCAGATAAAAGATTTCCGAGAGCTTATCATTTATTTAGAATTTATGGAAATTAAAAGGTTCTTTCTGATAAGTAAATTGTAGACTGGTCTAGGAGGTTTTTATTCGTCGTGCCAGATAATGCGACTTATACAGCTAATGCGATTTGGATATTGTTTTTTTCACGATTTCTCTTGAAATTTTCTAATGCGACTTATAGCCCGGAAAATAAGGTGTATTAAATAAACTTTAAAAGTATAATCGAAAGAAATGTAAAGAACTTCAAATAAGAATAATTCCACAAATGGAATAAATGAAAAGAAATATTCCACGACTGAACTATGTCGCTGATCTAACCGACTGAGTTATCGTGGACATGCTAACACCTATGAAGTTACATAATAGCCTGGCCCGCAAGTCGGGAATTTTCTTTTCTTAAACCATCAATAATTGAATGGAAATTAAATGTGAGAAGAAACCGACAATAGGAAACTGACTATTCCTTTCATTCATTATTATATTTCCACTGGATTATTGGAATAATATCTCCAGTTGAATATATTACATACAGTGTACCTTAAATCGGGACATGCCCTCAAAGATGTCACCTAATGATTTTTAGTTACTCACGCCGATCCTTGACTTTTCTTGGTAAATTGGACTTTGGCATATTAGTGTTCCAGACGAGCAACATACTGTCGAATGGGAGTACAGATGTAAAAAGCTCACGACGCATAATCAAGCTTTTAAATAATAAGTATATAATGTAGCACGCAGGGGCCCGTAAGGTCAAAGGCCCCCGCTGGCACTACAAACAGAAAACCAATATAAAATTGAGTTAATAATAATACAAGATAATATTGGTTACAGGAAAAAGAAAAACAAAACAAAACAAGAACATACAAATTACATAACAATCGTTAGTGATTTAGCTTAAACTGCTCAAAAAAAAAGATTAATTTAACTATACATATAGCGTAAACTGAAAAACAACAGAACATAATCATGAACAACAAAATCGACCGAGACATTGTATCATAAAATATAGCCTTAATTTGGAAAAAAAAATAATAAAATTACAATACATAAATGAATATATGTCTATAGTTTAATATAAATTATACAAAACAAGTATAAGTACCATTACAAAGAGATGAGAGTTGTTATGCATCTCTAAGTTAATAACAACTAAAGAAAACAGTACAATTTAAATGGATTTACAGTGTCCCCTTCACAATAGCCCCCTTGCGAAGCCATACAATGAGTCCAGCGTTCCCGCCACTTCAGGAATGTATACTGCCACGTTCAGGAATGTGTACATGTAGTACTAGAAGTCATGTTGAAACGAGTCAAGCATCTTCTGCTATTCGCACTGGATCTACTCAATCGTATCAAAACGGCAACCTTTCAACTGGATCTTCATTTTCGGAAAGAGACCAAAGTCTGCAGGAGCCAAATTTTGAGAGTAGAGTGAGTGTGGAAGCTAAATCATGTTGGTTTTTGCAAGAAACTCACGTGTGAGGGGAGTTCGGTGAGAGGGTGCATTGTCGTGGTGGAGCATCCACTTTTTTTCACGCCACAAATTCTGATCGCTTTCGCCGAATATCCTCTCTCAAATTACTCGTTCTCAAATATAATGCCCATGATAAAATTGCAGACGACCTCACACACACGGTCACTATAGCAGTATTTTCTCAATCCCCAATACACATGAAACAAAATCCTTTGAAAAGCTGATTTTTGAACGTTAGGGCTATAATCTACTGTATTTGTGGACTTGTGCTGCCATTTGTTGGCGAGATGCGCAACCAGTCCCGAAACTTTTTGATCGCAACTCGTATATCTTCAGTCAAATAAATACTGAGAATTCCTTTAATAAAACACCATCATCTAAATTTATTTTGTCGCCTTCAAAATAGGTCCCATTTGATGGGACACACTGATGCAACGAAATGGCCTTTCAGCGTCTACTGCAAATTTTGTTTTATGGAGACTCAAAACGTCTTCCACGAAGTGATCATTTGCGTTTGGGGAAACAGGAAAAAATGTTACTATGGGCCATATCTGGCAAATACGGTGCTTGATCGATGACTTTCGTTGACGTTTTGGTCAAAAATTTGCGTACTGAGGTCTATGTATGGAACGGCGCACATTATCACGGTGAAAGTCCAAGAATTGTTTTTCCCGAAATCTGGCCTTTTCCAACGCAACTCTTTGTCCAGCACAACAAATTTCGGTATATCCGAAGGATCAACGCAGTATTAAAGGCAAAAGCTGGCCCAACAAAGTACTAAGGAGGTGGCCATAATAAATTGGCCATTCAAATGTATAATCGCAGATTTCATCGACTTAGGAGACAGTTTACGAGTTTATTTTGAATAAAACTATGCAGAAAACTCATTTAGAAATTTTAAATTCGTTTTTATTTTATTTCAGCAAGAAAACCGATAAAAAAACGTATATGCCATTAAGATTATTAATATCAATCGAATTTAGTATTGTGAGTATTCTTGTTCACAATGCTATTATAGTCGCAAATAAACTCGCATGGTAAAGTTTTGAAATATTGTTTAATTCTGTAGGGAAAAATAATTAAACAAACTTAGAAAAATTCTAACAAAGGAATTCACGTGTTTCAAAAATAAATGAAAAATAATCTCTTTGGCTTTATTTGGTCGTGCCATGAGCACACGGCAAATTCATCCAGACCGATGGTTGGTTACTTTCCTTCTGTGCTTCCTTTTCGCCACCCGAGTTGAGAAAGCACGTCTCAATCGCTTTATCAATTACTATGAACCCGTCGTCTATGAGGCAGTACCGCTAGCCCACACATTTCGAGATGACGATGTAGTTGGATATGAAGAACAGAAAATCAGATTTCATGCTTTCGGAAGGCTATTTAGCCTCTTGCTCTCTCGAGGAAGTGAAGTCCTGTCCCCATCAGCGGAGATTGTGGTCCAGGAAAACAATACAACCAACTCGGTATCAATTGATGAAATCCATCAAAACTTAGTACACGGCATTGTGGATGGAGAACTGGGGTCCTTTGTCCAAGGCTGTGTGGTCAATGGAAGTTTTGATGGGTTCATTTCTTTGCAAACAGACAGTTATTTCATAGAACCATCTGAATTCTACTTTAATAAGCCAGTTACATTCAAATCCGTCATTTACAGAGCATCTGATCTAAATGAAACGTTAATGCATGGCGAAAGTGGTCAAAGAAAATCCTATCGATCAGTCCAATTGGCTTATTTAAGGAATCCTAGTTCTGAAGAAGCTTCTAGAACTTTCCTCGATGCAAGGGCGCGACGACTTAATAAAGAACGTGTATGCACTTTGAAGTTGGTGGCCGATCACGTATTCTTTGAGAATGAAAGTGATAGAGTATTAAGCAAGATCATTGATGACATGGTTGTTATTATCGCCTATGCTCATCATATCTTCATGGAAACAGATTTTAATTTTGATGGCATTCCTGATAAATGTGGATTCCAAGTAAGAATGTGTTTTTGTAATTTTTAAGTACGGGAAAGAACATAAATACTTATTAGTTTTACCATGAGAGTCTCTCATATTTTCTATATTTTTTAATTTACAAGGAAACCATCCGAACCTGTACAAGGAACTCTTTGTTTACGCGAATCATACTTTGAGAGCGATGGCGTTGCGCAGTGGCGGTAACGGAAGTGAACAGAAAAAAAAAACATGGCGGAAGGATGGAAGCAAAGTCGTTAACGGTGGCTGCCGAAGGATTGCAGTTAAAGCAATATTATTAAGCACAAAACTTTAATTTTGCTGTAAAATTATTCGTTTTCAATTTATTTTATATAAAATTATATAAACATCCATGAATATTTATTTTATATAAAATTATAAAGGACCCTGATACACATCCCATCACCAACGCATATTCATATTCTCGTCTGCTGCTCCTTCATAGAAAGTAGTTCCATTGCTTTCATGTGAAGTAGATTTGTACGTATTATTGAAAGAACAAAATATTGCGATTTCTTATTTTGCAAGCATCGATGGTATATTCAGTTGAGTACAATATTTCGATTTGCTATGAAACCCTGAGATACAGGTTCGGATGGTTCCCTTGAAATTCGAAAAGTAGCTTATATGACCATGTCCTACTGCATTATTTAGTTTGGTTTCATTGTCCCACTGGAATCGGAGTTACGAGGGTAGGATTTAGAGAGGTCCATCCAGTCTATATGGTAAGGTCCGTCTCAAAAGTATAGAGACTTTCGTAAATTAAAGAAAACTTTCCATACGAGGATGTCACATGAAAACAAAAAATATACACATTTTATTCGCATACTAAATAACATAATCCTAGAATTTCAGGAGAAATTTATTTTTCGTTCATTGAAAAAAAAAACCAATTCAACATTTCATTACAAAAAAGGTGTCTCAAAAGTATAGAGACTTGCCAAGAAAACTTGTTTTTAAAACTAAATACTGTTCCCATTATACTGGATTAGTTTAATTACACGATTTTACATCCATGTGATTAGGTGTTGAAGCAGATCTGGTGATAGATTGTACCAGCATGTCTCAATTGCATCCTGCAACTTAACTCCACAACAGTCGAAAACTGTCGCCATTTGCATAAACAGTGCGTGTCATGATGCCCCATAGATTTTCTATTGGATTTAAATCGGGGCTTCTCGCTGGCCACTTCATGACGGTTAAATTGTTTTCATCGAACCATTCCTTTGTTGCCTGTGATCTATGAATGCTGGCATTGTCTTGTTGGAAAATGCCTTTTTCTCCAACCAGATTCTGCAGAAATGGCAACAAATGACAACTTAAAATCTCTTGATATTTCAGAAAATTTTGCGTTCCAGAAAGAATCGCTAAACTCGTAATACCATTGAACGCAAAGCCTCCCCAAACCGTCACACCTCCACTTCCTTGTTGTCTGCTGTAAAATGCCTCCGGTTCTCGTCTCATATCATGCCAGTAGTAAGCATTACCGTCCGGCCCATCTAAATTCCACTTTTTTTCATCGGAAAAAATCGCTTGAAGCCATTCATCAGTCCAGGACATATGCTCCTTGGCCCACTGCAATCGTGCAATCTTGTGCTGGTGTGTCAGCGGTGGTCGTTTCTGTTTTTTAGAGTACACTAAATTGCCACCAGCTTTGATCCGTCGGTGAACAGTGTCTTTGCATACATTGCACACAAGTTTATGTGATATCTCTCTCAGTGACAGTTTTGCAGTGGTAGCCAGGCGAATGATCCTGCGATGATCTCGATCGCTGGTCGCTTTTGGTCGTCCTGTGCTCTTCTGCGCTGTAGATATTCGTTGTTCTGAAATTACTTCGTGGACCACAGACTTGGATCTTCCAATTTTCTTGCATATTTGTTGAACTGTGCTGCCTGAGGCCTTCAGCAGCCAAATTTCACTGATCTCATCTTGAGTGAGGTCTCTTCCACGTGGCATTTTTAAAATTGACAATTTCATTCATTCACATACAGGTTAAATAACCGATTTAATGTAAAACTTTAACATTTGCTTTAAAACATTTGCATATTGGTCCATACCGACTCTCTTTCGAGGGGAGTCTCTATACTTTTGAGACACCTTTTTTGTAATAAAATGTTGATTTGTTTTTTTTTTTCAATGAACGAAAAATAAATTTCTCCTGAAATTCTAGGATTATGTTATTTAGTATGAGAATAAAATGTGTATATTTTTTGTTTTCATGTGACATCCTCGTATGGAAAGTTTTCTTTAATTTACGAAAGTCTCTATACTTTTGAGACGGACCTTATATAGGTATATAAAGGAGTGAAATTCGGTAGTCAGATTTCTCTAGATAAGACCTCAACATTATTCTGATGCATAGGCCGGAGTGTCCCAGAGGATTGGTGGGCGTAGCGGTCGAATAGTCTTTAGAAACTCTTAACGCTTTCAATAGGCAACATATGGCATGTGAGATGTTATTCGATCGGAAATGAGTTCTTTTCCATTTTATAATCCACATCGTCAGGAGGCCTGGAAAAAATTCTGACTTATCAGGTTTTCAACTTAAATGACATTTCCAAAACGAAGCCGAGTTAAGGCTCATGTAAAATGACATTTCCTTACGTTTTTCTTGGCAAAAATGTTTTCGACTTATCCGGGATTTTTGAATAATTTTTTTTAATAAAAATTACTTCGAGTTAATAGACGAACTTGGTATTATAAATACATTTAAAGGAGAAGATTTCCTTTTAATTCGACTTAAACTGGATTTCCATTTAATTTAATCTAAAGAGAGATACAAGTCGTCCATCCAGGGCCGGTATGGCGGGTGCCGACGAGATAGGATTCCCACTTTTAAATGCAATCCTAAAATTACAGGCGCTGAAAATCTTTTCAGACCTTTAGGAAGTTCTGAAACTAAGCTAAACTATGTAATTAGGAGCAGTTGTTTCTGGAGTTAGAGCTATAGAATCTTTTCTACTCTTAAGATGTGTGTGCCTACGGTGAAGATTGTCGATAATTATATCAGAAAAGCCATTAACCTTGCTATGGACTCAATTCATTTCCGTATCTTTGGCCGGATGAAGGAACGTTGAGAAGGCGTTCATAGCACGAAAAGTAACATATTTATGGCTAGTAATGGTTTCACAATGGTTGAAATGCCAAACAATTCTAAATCTTCAAGGATCCAAGAGTGTGTATCGAATCATAGGCTTCTTATAAGCTATCCTTGCAATGTATAGGTTTACTTTTCGTCTTTTACATTTTTCCATAATCATCTTATCTATAAATAGCTGATCTTTTGTTCCCCTAGAATTTCGGCAGGTTCCTTTTTGTTATTTTCGAAGAGTTTCTGATAATTAGGTAATAATTTAAACATTGTAGGTAAACAGGTAATTGGTCTGTAATTGCTTGGAACTGTGCCTTTATTCCTATCTTTCATGATTAATACCGTAATTTAGTTCTCTTTTATCTTACATAGATTACAAGCATCCATATTTGGACGAATCCTCACGAACCCAATTACCGACTTTTTAGTAATCATCTCACAGCAGATAAGTTTCTGGAAAATTTCTCTGCCTACGATTTCAGTAACTTTTGTCTCGCAATAGCCTTTACATACCGCGACTTTAAGAATCACATCCTCGGCTTGGCCCATACGGCCAAGCCCTCAGAAAACTCACTCGGTGGTATATGTTCTCCTAAAACTCCTTTGGGAAGCTTTAACACGATGGTTGTGTCATTAAGAGAGGCGAACGAGCGAAGTCCACGAGCCATGAGCGTCATCTTAGTCACCCATGAGATTGGCCACAGTTTTGGAAGCAAGGACGACCCTCCCGACGACCCAGAATGCTCTCCACCCGATGATAAAGGAGGTCAATTCATAATGGCACCTTTTGCCGTCTCAGGGAAACTTCCCAACCATCGAAAATTTTCTCCATGTAGTAGAACTGAAATCTTCAGAATAGTGCAAAAAAGGTGGAAATGCCTGATCAGCTCTAGCAGCACTCGCTTGCTAAAAACGTTGTGTGGCAATGGTATGAGCCCAAATTATAAATAATTTTGTATAACTAATTGGAGTTTGGGTTGTGAATAACTACTTTCTGTATATTATAGCCATTAGGAACAGTGGAGAAGAATGCGATTGTGGAGATTTTCGCCAGTGCCAGAGCATCGACCCATGCTGTACACCAAAGGGCGGGTTGACCAACAGCAAAGGTTGCACCATTCGCACGGAAATCGGGTTTAAGTGTAGCTACCGTGAGAGCAAGTGTTGCACTCATTCATGCCGCCTTCTACCGAAGGATGCGAAAGTTGTAAGTAAAACTAATCTTATTCTGTGAGAATGGAACCGATCTATAATAATTATAAATAAACGTAACTACTTTATATAGAACTGCTATGAAAATGAAGAGTGCGTCGAGCCTGGTTACTGCAACTGGAAGAGCGCAGAATGTCCCCGCAGGAAATTCATGGCTAACGGCATTTCGTGCCGCAATGGTCAAGGCCATTGCTGGGACGGCGTTTGTCACAACGATGCTTGTAAGCGCCACCATATGGAAGAATGTGAGTGCGAAACTCTCAAATATGCTTGCCACGTATGCTGCCGACAAGACGCCTTATGCGTTGCATTGTCACACTTGGGCGTTTTTCAAAAGGGCAAGAAGGAAATAACGAAATCAGACGGGGAGGCCTGTTTCAATGATAAAGGCGTTTGTCATCACAATGAATGCAAGGTGATTTAAAATAGAATCGCTTATATGGCTACTTCTAACTTCTTAATTCTAATGCTTTCTATACACAGAATCAATAATCTCACATATGAAAGTAATACGATACCGTAAGCCGCACTGTTCTACCATTAATATCTAGACAGAAGTCGCTGCGTAAAATGTAGACAAAAATTCAATATTTCAAGACACGGTTTGTACGAGTCACGTATCGCACTCCAGCTGCATAGATTTTTTTTTTAGTAGCGTAAAGGATTCGTGTTCAGACACGCATTTTAGCAACGCATGTGAACAAGTATCGTCGAGAAATACATATGGAACAACGAGCTTGCATTAAAATTCTGCCTAAAGTTGGGTAAATCGGCTACGGATCCCGAACAGTACATTCGAGTAGTTTGGTCGCTTTCGTGATGGCCATGAAGACCTTTCAGGAGACCCGCGCCCTGGAAGACCGAATCACAAGTTCGTATGCAACAAGAGGACAATTCGTCAGATTCTAACAGAGAAACCGATTCATGGCCAAACACAGCAGCACAGAGCTCAACTACCCGCCCTATTCTCCGGATTTTGCCCCTCCAGACTTTTCCCTGTTACCAAAGATGAAAAACGCTATGAAAGGTTTCAAGAGGATTCCATCCGAGGACTTTAAAAGCTGTTTTACAAACTTGTACAAACGCGCTCTAAAGTGTATTGTGTCCAGTGGAGATTACTTTGAATGTTACCAGTTCGGCAATGTTCTTCAGGGGTGCTGATGTGCGCGTCAAATTTATCAAAACCTACCAAATCAACCGAAACCAACTGAAATCTATGAAACCCTACCAAATCTACCAAAACCTATCGAATCCTACTAAACCCTACCAAACCTACCGAAACCTACAAAAATCTACCAAATCAATTAAAATCAACTTAAATCTATAAAACCGTACCAAAACCTACCAAATCCTATTAAACTCTACCAAACCTACCGAACCCTACCAAAAGCTATCAAATCAACCAAAACCAATCGAATCCTACTAAACCTTACCAAACCTACCGAACCCTACCAAAAGCTACCAAATCAACCAAAACTAACTTAAATCTATGAAACCCTACCAAATCTACCAAAACCTATAGAATCCTATTCATCATCGTCCTTAGCTGTTCTCATTATTCGCATGGGGTCGCTGCTGTTATTAGATGTGGCAATGGTTTTTGCAGCCAGATGCCCTTCCTGATGACAACCCCTAGGAGAGATGTTAGGACAATGCTTTTAACGACTACTGCAAGATGGTAGCAGCAGACGGACCGACGGCTTTACGTGCCCTGCGAAGCACGACGGGACGGTAAGGATTGTGAGTGACTAGCCGTGTCTGGTGTTGCTTAACTTCACAGAGCTGGTTTGTTCTGCGAAAGCTCACTAGGCCACGGCCTTCCCCTTATCGAATCCTATTAAGCTCTACCAAACCTATCGAAACCTACCAAAACCTACCAAATCAACCAAAACCAACTGAAATCTATGAAACCTTACAAAAAACTACCAAAACCTATAGAATCCTACTAAAGTCTACCAAACCTATCGAAACCTACTAAAACCAACAAATCTATGAAACCATACCTAATCTACCAAAACCTACAAACTGATCGGTGAAGATCAGCTGAAAAATTCTGAGTTGGCCAGTCCAATTTTTTCCACAGCCATGTCTTTAAATCACTTACAGATCGAAATATGAAATTTCCATTAAGTACTGTCATAATGGTGGAAATGTATAATTGTACAGAACATCTTGATTTACACACCGTTCATAATTTGTCGATAACCAGTATTAGATGCAAGACAAGCCATAAAAAACAATCACGAGACGGACTAAAGTAGACTTCATTGTTCATATACAATCGGGAAGATACAGCTCCACAAGAATTTGAAACACTCAGCAACGACCGACAAAACTCAGTTATCCATCGATCTATCAAAACTGTCTTTGTTACGATCGATCATTTTGATAGCTTACCAGGTCATATTTCCGTTTAGCTCATTTGTGGCATCCTACTATTACTATACAGGGTGTCCAAAAATCTGGTAACATAGCAGATATCTCAAAGCAGCCAGGTAGGCGAGATCTGATGAGTGTGGTTTATAGGTAATTGATAGGTAATGGAGGGGGGGAATTCATTACCGCACTCAAATTTGACTTTGACCTCCAAATTTAAGGTCATCCATTTGCTAATTCGAAAACTATTAAAGATAGAGGAAAATTTCCAATTGCTACGCTATAGAGCAACACCATAGCAGTCTAAAAAATTTTTAATCACACCCCTCCCCTTGAAAGATTTTGAAAAAATGGGCGAGAAAGAGTCACTCAAGGTCAGGATGGCTGGCCAGGTTTCTAACGCATTTGAATTGCAGTGAAGCACACCGTTGGGAATTTTCGTTCCTTGATTGACTCTTTCTCGTCATTTTCTCAAAATCTTTCAAGGGGAAGTGTGGTTAAAAATTGTTTTTAGACTAATGTGCTGTTGCTCCGCAGGGTAGCAATTGGAAATTTATCTTTAATAGTTTTCGAGTTAGTAAATGGATGACCTTAAATTTGGGGGCCAAAGTCAAATTTGAGTGCGGTAATGAATTCCCCCCCTCCATTACCTATAAACCACACTCATCAGATCTCGCCTACCTTGCAGTTTTGGTTGGTTTGGTTTGTTTGGTATTAACGTCCTTTTCAACTGCCATGGTGATTTCAGGACGGCGTTATAGGGGCCGCAAATTTTGCCTCGCAAGGGTTCTTCAACGTGCAGCCGGCAAACGACTACACGGGACCAACGGCTTTACTTCCTTTCCGATGGAAGTGCGTGATCTCAGGGTTTTTCCCCTGAAAAAATCCTCGTCGTCCTCGGCCGGGGTCGAACCCGCGTCCTCGGGCATCAGAGGCGATCACGCAACCACTGAGCCACTGAGGCCGATCCTGGCAGTTTTGAGATATCTGCCATGTTACCAGACTTTTTGGACACCCTGTGTATTGGAGGTTTCCGGTGAAGATGGCATTTTGCATGACCACGTTTACAATTATCTAAATGTTTGTGAGGGGTGTCTAAATATTAAAGGTAGAGCAGTGCAGACAGATCTTCATGCTGGCAACTTTTTTTTTTTTTTAACAATTCATCATCTTTTTTTCTTCCATCTAGTAGCTTAAAAAGGGGATTTCCACGTCGGAAAAATTTTCCAATCGCTCTATCTCGGACTCCTATTTTATCGACGACAACGCCGGCTACACTCTTCTCATCGCCCTCGTTGTCGTATGTTGCACCGCTATCGCGTTCTTTGTTGTCTTCCTCGTCATCTGGCTTTTAAGGCCTTTGCCGAGAACCATTCGATAAGAGACTGTACAACGTAGATTAATTAATGAAATTACACACTCTAAAATACTGCAGGACGACGAGGAATAATAATAATTTTAATAAGTACCAATAAATTTTTGGAATAGCCAAAACAAAGATGTAATTGGTCTATGGCGAATTTGTAAACAAATGAGAATAATAAAGACATTTTTTTCTAAATGATGGAATGTTTTGTTAATTAATTTTCAATTAAATCATTAAATCAGACTATGAAGTAAATGAAAAACAAGTCATTAGGGGATAAGTCAGGAGAACGGGATGGCAAAGCAATTGGTCCTCAGCAGTCAGCCTTTTTATCTTCCTCAAATATAATCATATAACAATGATGTAATCTGATGTCACTTAAATGAAATGCAAATTGGGGCATGTTTCCTCATGTAATAGTTATGGCGTTTTCTCTTATTTTGGTAATTTGACAATTTTGCTTTATCATTTATTTAATAATTTATTTTTCATTTTTCTTTAATTGCGAATAAATGATGGGAAGTAGAAAAAAAAACTTTTAGTAAACGCTATTTATTTTTAAAGGTACTATCCAAAGGTGCTATTGCATGTTCTCATTTGAATTTTCAAAGTTGACTCCAGTTCCCCCTATTTCAGTTTTTTCTGGAAATTGGATTCTTTAACGCAGATGTTGTCTATAAAATTCTTTTTTCAACCCTCTAGAATCAATATCTTTCAACATAAATTGGAAAATCTTTCGCACAGGCCTACCACTAAGTCATGAAACAGATTCAAAAAAAAAAAAATTTTTTTCCGCTTGGGGGGGGGGGGCTGTCCTTACAATATTAATTACTCCAAAATGGCTCTTCGCAGCCAGTTTCTTTTCAAAAAGGTTCAATGAGAGGAGGCCGTTCCTGTCGTTTTTATTGTGTTTGGATCGATGAAATGAATGCTTCTGTCTTTTTTTCAATTTTATAAAAAAAAATTAATTTGTCTAAAAAGGATTAGTACCCATTTCCATGAAAAATACGTCAATGCATAGTTTAAGGATCCCTCTTAAGTACGAATTAATTTTTATTAAAAAAAAATTTCGGGGAGGAGTGTTAATAACTCCAAAATGGCTCATCAGAAACAAGTCCTTGAATGCTACAGTCATTTTTTAATTTTTAGAAAAATTTAATCTCTCTAAAAAGGCTTACCCAACTGATGTAAAAATACCCTAAGGCGCAGTTTAAGGTATCCTCTACGTATGGGTAATGTTTATTCGGTTCTGCTATTTGCAGTTTCAGAGGAGTTAGTTGCACAAAACTGGTCACATACGTTCAGACGTAAAGTTTCTTTGTTTTTTATTTTCAAAATTTCAACTTATCTTTTTGAATCACGAGTTTTTAACTCGATTTCAGAAAAAAAATTGAGTTTCTGAAACGAACACAGGGTGTCTAGCAAAACGATTTTTCAGGGGATGTTGACTTTTCCCGGTTGATCAAGTAATTTTCCCTGATCAGCGACCAAGATTACGATTAGTCTGAAACTAATGTAGGACATAATGCCACAGGACAAATGCAAGGAGGACCTTTGAATACATATGGGACCCTTCTGAAGCTAATGAGGTTGTCCATGGGTTATACATGGGGAACCAACCTTGATACGAAATATCCTGTTCGACAGAAAGGAATTAATCAAAGCAATCAGACTGTCCGGAAAACCACAATTAATCATCTTGTATATGAGGCCGTTGTGCCAACCTGATTAAAAGCTATACGGACATCCAAGAATACACCGTAAGATTGAATGGCATCTTTCACGTCCTCGTCAGAACGCAATTCATGTCCCTTAAGGTACTCTTTCTTCTTTGAGAAGTAGTGAAAGTCGCAAGGTGCAATGTCTTGCATTTTGAACTGCAGTTTTTAATCTTTTGGTGTGTAGCTTGTGTGCGAGCGGGCGTTATCGTGCTGCAGAAGAGGGTCCAAAGCTGCCATTCAATCCTCGTGTCGACAACAACCCCGGAATTCCTCTCCGACGGGTTCACCCGACTAGTCACGTCTTGGCGCAGTGCGTGGAAAGGGATGGGGACTATGTCGAAAATTGAATAATGCATTACATAGAGGACAACTGTAAGTATCGGGAAACACAGATATAAAAAGAATTTTGAAAATCGGTTAACAAATAAAAAAGTTACGGACTAGGAGACAAAAATTCTTGAACAACCCTCGTACTTTAAGTTTGATGAAAGTAAATTTGACCATTCGGATGTAAAACCTCCCGATGACTTCTTGTAGATCCAAATCAGAGACAATAGGACCCAAATCTGGCCTAATATTGGATCACGATACTGATACATACAAATCTGTTGTATCGCAATGTAAAAAGATTGAGAAAGCTGGTCTAAAACATTTGTGATGTTTTTTTTCCTTTGGTATTCCTTTGAAGATTCCACTGATTGATGACTGCAAGGGCAGTCGAATGCGCATAAAGTTCATTAAACATTAATGTGGACAAAAGATTGCGTTTTCTTCTTTAGTATTTCCATTTAATCTCCCAAGTGCGCATTAAGGTTTTAATTTGAAACTTTGCACCTATTTATAATTTAAACTGGCATAGAAAAAAAAATTAAACCTGGTTCATTACACCCCAAGTGCAGGGCATTATAAAAAAAAATTCGAGCATGAAAGCTATTTATTCATTGAAATCGACCGTGGATATGATGAAGAACCATTCAAACATGCAATATGGTCAATTACATTAACAGCTGTTTGTTTTGCAATGAAGCTATAGATATAGAAGGACCGCAGAAGTGCTTACCTTACGCAAGATGAATATTTTTTATCTAAGATTTATTTCAGATTATTTGAAACTTGATTTATTTAATGACGTTTTGCTTATGCTGGTTCATTTCACCCCACAATACCCTATCCCGCAAAAGGATGTCTATATCTTGACCGCGTATTCATTTGAATAAAACCTAACTTTAAAGTTAATGATTTATAAATGATTTTTAGGAGTTAATAAACCCAATAAAGAGGGGGGGGGGAGAGGGAAATGAAAAATAGATAGTCAGGATCCACTTATTTCATTAATTGTATTACTTGAGAATATGTTTAAAGCGGTTCCATGACTTAATGAAAACCTCAACAATAAATACATGACCAGATGAATTTTGTTCATTAAAATATGGGAGAGATTAAAATGAACTAACGCATATGAATTCGGTTTTTAAAAACTAAAGCGTCCTTGGGTATTGTTGAAGTTAATTGTCTTCTCTTAATATTTTAAGCGTGCAACAATACCAGGCAACAGAAGTTGTTATTTGAACACGTATATCCTTTTTGCACGTGAATGTCTGCATTCGGAGCTGAGATTTCTGGCAGCGGTTATTTTAGGCCTTCGCTGGGCCGAACCGTTGGCCAAGTGAAATTTACAATTTTCGAGCATGGTCCTAGAAACTCGCGGGAAAAGAGCCTGATGATAGTTCGTCTGAGAGGAATCATCTGATTTTCTTCCTACCAGAATAAGCCCTGGGGTCTGGAGGAGAGGTAGAACCTTAGGAAAGGCAAGGAGCGGTTGGAATCTTGGAATCAAAGCGAGACTCCTTGCTAAATGAATAAGCTTCTGGGAAAAAGTAAAATTGATAGGATTCCTTCTAAAAAGATGAAGCTATAAATTACAGGGTGTTATTGATACACGTAGATAATGGTTTCTCCGCCCCGAATGACCATCACATTATTAGTTCTAGCTATGTTTTTTCAGTCACCTTCTATTATTTGTTCATTCTACGACGACTCCGCCCAAGGAAGAAGGGAGCTCAACGAGTTCATCACCTATTATGAGCCGCTTGTATTCGGCGATCCTTACCGATCGAGAAAGACCGAAGACAACCAAGCTGCTGGCGATTCCAATCAAGGCGCCGGCGATTCCAACCAAGCCGCTGGCGACTCCAACAAAGGGCCCATCGTCCCTGTGCCCCTTTTGATTGAGGTGAGCGCCTTTGGCAGGACTTACCAACTAGATCTGAAACAGTCGTCCCGAATGCTCACAAAGAACGCCAACATCAGCGTCCTTGGAGGGACCCAGCAGTGCGAAGCCCAGCTACTGTCCACGAGCGATATTGCGCAACATCTGGTCGAAGGCGTCGTCTCCGGTGAGCCTGCGTCCTACGTTCATGGAACCTTTCGCAAGGGAGTCTTTACGGGGATCATACGTTCTGAGAATCAAACGATTTTTGTCGAGAAAGCATCGAACTATTTCAATGGAAAAGTAAGTTGTTTTTTTTTTTTTTATAAAAGCAAGAAATGAAAAAAAAATGAAAAAAAAAATGAAATTCTGCATGCTGCAAATTTACTGTACATAATAAATTCCAAAAATTTAATACATGCATATATGTATTTTAATTTTACTCAGCATTGACAGAATACCAGAATAACGCAAAATGAACAGAATTCAAAATATAACAGTCTCAAAAGTTTAAAGATTTTTTTGGAAAAATTCGATTAGGATTTCTCATTCTTAACATTAATTTTAAAAGTTCCCATCGCTTATTGGACCACCTAATACTTTTATTCAAAGGTTTTTCTTCATAAAAAATATTAAAATTAATTTAAAATGTTCTACCCTCAAGTAAATACCACCTAACTTTGAGTAAGATATCATGCAAACAATTTATTTTTTTCTTCCAAAATTTATCGATAGGTATCTTAATTGTCTCAGATCATTAATTATACTCTTTCAAGCAGGTGACGTTTGATTGCGTTGCATTTCGTCTGGAAGACCTGAACACAACCGCCTTCGACTGCACTACAGGTCCCGAAGGATTAAAATGCGATCCAGTGAAACTGCTCCAGCGCCTAGGACCGGCGAGTGACGTCGTGATGCCCATCTTCAAGCGCTCCCGGCCTAATGCGAACGATCGGTTTGCGGAAACCCTGCCTTGGTTCCGGCGCGGTTTGCCGAAAAACACTTGTCGCCTGAAGCTCGTCGCCGACCATCTGTTCTTTGAGAACGCCGGTGAACAGGCCATAGAAAACGCCATCTACGAAATGATTTTCCACGTAAATGAGGCGGATCGGATATTTCGATCTACCGATTTCAACGGAGATGGAATTCCTGACGATGTCGGATTTCAGGTGGGTGGGTTTAAACAAAATAGCATTGTATACAGATAGCTTCATTTTATTGCCACTTCAGAAAGCGACGCATTTAAAATTTTGATAACTTAGGTAATTAAAAGTTTCGTTGGCTTAAATTATTTATCGTTATAAAAGAAAAATGAGTAAGAAGTTAAATTTTCTTCTACAGTCCGGTGCAAAATGATAAAACCAGGTGATAAAATCCATTTATTGAATCACATATATTTACATGATAATATTGTTTACTAACAAGCATATTATGGAACACATACAGGGATAAAACATAAACAACGATATAGGGATAATCGTAGCATGAGAAGTACTTTTTCTCTTTATAGCATGGTGCAAATTCATAAGGCCACTAAGAACAATGTAATCTGTATCTCAAATTAACACTGTTTTATTTTGATATCATGCCTCCTTGTTTTAAGTTCGTCAATGCAATGTCCAGTCATGGACTCAGTTCTGTAAGTTCATCTAGCGAAAGTTCGTCCCATGCTTGCTGGATAGTATCCTTCAGCTTCTGTCTATTGTCGAAATGAATAATTTGGCCATCTTTTCGATAAATATGACTAACCAGGATTCCCCAGTGATGCCATTATCGGTAAACCACGTCTTCGTGTCACGTGCAGTGTGGATAGACGCATTATCCTGCTGAAAAATGTAGTTTTCTCCAATTCCAGCTGAATCTGGGCGGAGATAGTTTTATAATGTATAAATGTAGCTACGGCTATTCTGTCGACCTTCCTGAAACGCCAGTTTTAGCTCCACCTGCTGCAAACCCAGCCCAAACCATCAGTGAACCACCATTTTGTTGGCGTTTGGAAAAATACACAGGCCCTTTTCTGATACCATGCCAGTACGAGTATATGCCGTCTGATCCATCCATATTGAATTGTTTCTCGTCGGTAAAGATGACTTTGGACCAACATCTATGATTTCTTAACATGTTCTTCGACGAAGTGAACTCGAGCATTTTTGTGATCATATCCACTAGTTGCATCTCGGTCTATTTTGCTGGTGCTTAAGAAAAATAAATAAAAGATCTTTGAATAGCAAAATGGTAGAAGTTTTAATAATAACCTACGCGTTTCGAATTACACTTAATCTTCAGGGTAGGGAACGACTACTATCTTTGTGATGCTGTTTCAATGGTGTCATCGGTTTGGGCTTCACGTATTTCAAGATGTTTGATGAATGTAAAGGCCTTCGAATGGTCCAAACAGGTACACCTGACTGCATCTCTGCTTCAATTTCTTTTGCACATTTTCTTTGCGTACTTGCTTTCCGAATGATCATTCTTTCTTGGCATGGAGTTAGTTTCTTAGGTCGTCCACTTGTTTTTTAGTACCATACTTCTTTCTCTGCTTAAGAAAATTATTCACTACAGTCTGAGACCTGTTTATCTTGCTTCCAATTTCTCTAGATGACAAACCACAATCATGATATGCAACAATTGCACTTTGTCCTGCAGGAGATGGTTTTCCTTTAGGCGTGGTTTTACAGCAAACGTCCACCGTTTTGAATGCAATGTTGGAATAAGATAATTGTATAGAATGGAAATATGCAAAGCCAGAGGCTCGGGTACACTTTACTCATGAAGGGGCGTCAATAAATCTACTGTCAACCGCATTAAATATCGATTTAAACCCCGCTTCTCACATTAAATATCGTGTAATAGATTTAATGTATTTATTTTTCCTATTTTGTTTCACATCATACACTTGTTACTAACTATAATCATCATATGAAAATATTATGCGATTGAGTAAATGGATTTTATCACCTGGCCTTATCATTTTGCACCGGACTGTAGCAAAATTAATAATTAGAGAACCTCACGGAGTGATGATAAATTCCGAACCGAAACTAATATAGGTAACATCTATATCTAATAATAGGTCGATTATAACAAATTACATGCCAAAGTTCATATTCAAAGATTTTTAGGCACTTTAAATATCCAGGATGAAAGGAAATTCTCGAAGCAGTCGATTAACTTTATAACAAAATACGGTATAAGCTAGCGAAGCTCCCTATTTTCTTATTGCCCCACTCTATTAGGGAACATCACGGAGTGATAATAAAATTCCAAACAGACGCTAATATAGATAGCACCTATATCCAATAATATATGGATTATACAAAAATTACGTGCTAAAATTCGTATTCAAAGATTTTATAGGCACATTAAAAACCCATATACAGGGTATAGAAGAGATTCCCAAAAGAGTCTAATAACTTTAGAACAAAAGGTGCTAGAGCCATAAAAGTCCGGTCTATCTATAGGAAAGTGGGCGTGCCCGATTGAATAAAACCATTCCCAGCACCCCTGGGGTAAGCGCTGAGAAGTTGCATAATCTAACTTTTGAACCATGACAGAAAGTTCCAATTACAAAGATGTAGAGCCTCACCGACGTAGTACGAGAGTTGTTCAAGAAACTTTGCTTCCTGGTCCGTAACTTTTTTTTTTTATTTGTTAACGGATTTCCAAAATTCTTTTTGTATCTTATACTTACATTTGTCCTCTCTGTAATGCACTATTCACTTTTCGACATAGTCACCATCTCTTTCCAAGCATTGCGCCAACGCATGACTAGTCGAGTGAACTAGTCGGGGAAGAATTCCGGGGTGGTTATCGACATCAGGATTGAATGGCAGCTTTATCTCTTCTGCAGACGATAACGCCCGCTCGCACGCGATCGCCACAAACCAGAAGCATTGCAGCGTCTACAGTTCAAAAATGAAAAACTGCAGTTCAAAAATTAAAGACTTTGCATCTTGCGACTTTCACCACTTCACAAAGAAGAAAGAGCCCTTAAGGGACATGAGTTGCATTCTGACGACGACGTGAAAGATGCCATTCAATCCTCGTATGGACAGCAACCCCGGAATTCCTCTCTGACAGGTTCAGCCGACTAGTTACGCGTTGGTGCACGCGTGAAAAGGGATGGGGACTACGTCGAAAAGTGAATAGTGCATTACTTAGAGGACAAATGTAAGTATCAGATACATAAAGAATTTTGAAAATCTGTTAACAAATAAAGTAACGGACCAGGAGGCAAAAATTCTGGAACAACCCTCGTAGAATCCACTCTTTGCATGAAGAAAACAACAGCATAAAACTTGTAAAACGGTGGTGAAAAAAGTCATGTATAGAACATCTTCTGGACACCGTACGCCGAGTTTCGTAATAGCCGAGTTTCGTAATAGCCGATTTTCGTAATAGCCGATTTTCGTATAACCAAGAAGAGATAAAAAAATTAAAACGTCGTGTACGTTTTTTTTTGTTAAAATAAATACAAACTAAATTCTTCATCGGTAACTTCACTTTCAGTGAGAAATAAAGTTTTTAATTTTCTGGAAGTTTTCGTATTAACCGAGCACATAATATCCAAGTTGATTATAGTTAATTATTCAGCTATAATCGTTTCAAATATTTTTGCTGGAAACGGAATGACGGAAACTTGTCTAAAGTGAATGAAAAAAGCTGATTTTGTTTGTCCAATGGAGCTGCGATCGTAGTGATTAAATTTTAAATATGTAATCAGGAATTGAATCGAAAAGACAAATCCTTGGGCCTTCGTCTTTAAAGCAGTTTTAATCACTTTTTTAGGTGAAAAATTGTCAAAATTTACGGAAAAAATAGAATTAGCTTTTATGCGAGCCAAGATTAATCGGGTAGAGTCGTCCAATGCCTCGTCAATGTTATTATTGAATTTAGATAATAAAATGCTTAATAAAATTTGGACCCACTTTGATATGAAATTTATTCAAAATAATCCCAAGATCTCGTACTATAGCTATGAAAATCCTGTTGCGAAACGCCCTGAATTAAGAAAAATGATTTGCCACAAAAGATAATCAGATAAACGTATGAGCTTTCTTTAGATTACGAAGAACTATTGTAATTACGAAATCATAGAATTGTTATAGAATTCATGATAGTAATATATATTTAGATCAGTTTTAAAAATATTAAACGATCCGATAATGTTGAAGTTTTGATTGTATTTTTGACTAGGTCCATGCTATCGACGTGCATACGAACACATTGTGTCAGGAAAACCCCCTCTTATCACAAACGGCCCTCAGCTCCGACCAATATTTGGAATTGTTTTCAGAAAAGGATTTTCAGGATTTCTGCGTGGGCGTTGCGTTTTCTGGCTACACTTTTCCTGGACGTGTTCTTGGAATCGCCTGGATGGCTGATGCCAACAGCGGAGGTTATGTTGGTGAGAAAATTGTCTTATTCCCCAATACTCACAAAAATCCTATCTTGTCAGTCTCCTTATAACAATAATTGTTTTTTTTTCTCTAAGGTGGTATTTGCGAACCCCGTCTGTATTCCACTCAAGATCAAAAAGCTCTCAGTTTCAACACAGCTGTCATTACTATGATGTTAGAAGGGCGAAAGGTTCCACGAGGAATATCGGCCATTGCCGTGGCTCACGAACTTGGGCATTCTTTTGGTAGTGACCACGATCCCTACCAGGATCCCACATGCTCTCCAGGGCGTGAGGCTGGTGGAAAATACATTATGGCGGCGTTTGCAGTTAAGGGAGACCAACCCAACAACCGACTTTTTTCCGAATGCAGCAAGAGAAGCATTCGGAATGTCTTGCGTAAGAAGTCCACCTGCTTTACAGGAGCCAGCACTTTATGCGGTAAGGGAAAAGTTAACTTAGTTTGAATGGATGGAATTTAAAATGACGTATTTTAAATCGCTTATTTTGAAAACTGTGTAAGTCGTTAAACGGCTTTAATACACGTTTAGATTTTTTCCAAAGATGACGTACTTATTCCTTTAATCGACCTCAAAAGGAGCATTGATTTATTCAAAAAATAAACACATTGAAGGTGACCAAATATATTAATCATTCCAGGATAGAGACAAAAAATTAGAATAATTTCCAGAAATATCCAATAGTCAAGCAGAAATATTGCAAGAGGTTTACATATTTTTTAAAGTTCAATATAAAAGGCATTATAACTTTTCGTATCTCAGACTGAGCAACATGGGTAGGAAATCGGACGTACATCATGCCTCAAAGCAAACAATATGGAATCTTTATGGAACTGGAAAAACTCGGGCACAAGTTGCGAAAAAATAATGACCAAATATAAAATATACGAATTATATTCAAAAATTTGGTTCGAGTAATGCTTTAGGAGGATGGGACCAAGAGGTTTGTTCGAGTTAACGGAGTTCAACTTATTCGGGTTCACCTATACTTGACAATTCCATGATCTCCTCATCTGAAGATCTGTGCTGTGATTCCTACCTGTTCCAACAGGATGGCGCGTTTAATTATACTGACGCGCTTCAACAACGAAATATGTGACCATGGCTAAGTAATTCACCACATATTAATCCAATTGAAAATTGATGACGACTAAACTTCAACAAAGACTCTTCGAACTAAACAGGAGTTGGTTTCCACAATCCAACATATTTGGTCTAATATCAACGTGAAAAATGTGCTAGGTTGGTCAACAGCATGCCAAATAGGCCATTAAGTATTATTTTGATGAAAGTCATTTGTGTATCTTTTATTTGTCATTCTAAATTTTTGTCTCTATATTGGGATTATTCTATTATTTTGTCATCTTCAATTACTTGAATGTACCGTATTTTCTGAAGTATATGTCGCATTAGCAAAAATTCAACAGAATTCGTGACAAAACAATATACAAGTTGCATTCTCTGTACAAGTCGCACTATATACCACGACAAATAAAAACTAGACCATTCTACAAGTTATTTACCGTATTTTCGCGTCAAAAACCCGGGAACGAGAAAAACCCGGACCCCTGAATAACCTATGAAAATTTCGTTTTTGCGTAAAAAAAAAAAAAAAAATTATAAGCCCTGCAACCTTGTACGCATTCTCCATGAACTAAACTCACGAGACTGTACTGAAATAACGGCATTTCATTTCTTGTCACCAAAACTAATATGAAAGCAGTAACTTCTCAAAATATGGAAACTTCAAAATGTTTTAATTTAACGAAATTGCATTCTGTCCTGACTGGTTAGTCTTGATTGGTAATAGCACTGCAAGCACTATATAAACTCTGCAATATGATCTGGTGCCAAGTTTGCTTAGTACATTCTACGGGGATATTTTTTAAGTAAGGTTCGTTTTGTATTAAAAACAAAACTAATATACAGGGTGTTTATAATTAAAGTTCTATTTTGACATGGCCATAAAGAAAAACTACTGGACCAAAAGCTATAATACTTGGTAATATTATATAAGATGGCATGGGAAGTTCATATCCACCAAAAAAAACATTAGTTCAAAAGATCACCACCAGCATGGAATGGAGCTGCATGCAATATTCGTATGCGAAATTAGACACGAAGACACAGGTTAACAAGTCTTTAATCGTTACTAAAATTAGTTACATGTTGAATGTGACCTCCACCATTTACTGAAAGCAGGTTACACCGGATTAGTGTCTAATTTCGTATACGAATATTGCATAGAGCGCCATTCCATGTCGGTGGCGACCTTTTGAACTAATTTTTTTTTTGGTGGGTATGAACTTCCCATGCCATCTTGTATAATATTACCAAGTATTATAGCTTTTGGTCCAGTAGTTTTTTTTTATGGCCATGTCAAAATGGAACTTTAATTATAAAGACCCTGTATATATATAATTTAGAAAAAAATTTATTTACCAAGTTCTATATATCTTTCACTATTTTTTTTTTTTTTTGTTTTTTTACAGTTTCCAAATTTATTTAAGCACTTGTCATAGCGCTCAATGAACTTCCGCATGATCATTTCATAGAAGTCTGCTGTCGGTGAAGAAAGCCACGCAGTTTTCACTTGTTCTTCGTCGCTGAAATGCAGGCTGCCGATGAACTCCTTTAGATCCCGGAACAGGTGGTAGCCACTGGATGCGAGGTCCCGACTGTTAAGCAGTTGCTCAAGTGGTTCCCAAACGAAAGACCTGATTAGTTGAGAACTTGACCATCTGCCTTACAGTCCGTACCGGACCTCGCGTCCAGTGGCTACCACCTGTTCCGGGATCTAAAGGAGTTTATCAGCAGCCTGCATTTCAGCAGACTTCTATGAAATGATCATGCGGAAGTTCAGTGATAGTAATAGTTTTGTTTTTATTACAAGACGGAACTTACTTAAAAAATATCCCTTGTATCATAGCGACTAGAGCGGTCGGGAAAAGTTCAGAATCTGCTGTCATTGTATAAAAAAAACTAAAAAAAACGCCCCCTCTCTTTGGGATACAAAAAACTGTATACCCCTCCGAATATTGATACGATAATACGGTACCAGAAAAAATCCTTTAATTTCCATAAATCCTATATAAACATGATTGATAAACCCTCTGCAATCTTTTAGCTGCAACATTTCGAGTTTTCTTAGTAGCAATTCAAAATGGCCACCCAGTTCCGATGTTTATATTGGAGACTTTTTCTGAGTGATATCCATAATTAATAACTCAAAAAGTAAGGCAAATTATTTACTCTTAACTAGATCTGATAAAGTTATAAATGCAGAACATGAACACAACAAATTTTAATGAATATCAGCCAAAAGGGATCTTATTATACACTTTCACTGGTGCTTGATTACTAACCAATCTTTTTAAAGAAATCGAAACAAAAGCTTGAATTTTCATTAAATTTCATATAAATCGCATCCTGTATTAGTAGCAGGACCATGTAGGAATCAAAATTTTAAAAAGTGCGACTTATAGTCCAGAAAATACGGTAATAGTTGCTTTTGACGTCTACTACAGGAATCCAGGAAAAAAGTTTAAATGTGTAGTTGGAATACTCTCCACTCAAGTTTAACGTCAGAACATAAAATAGTTATTCTAATTTTTTCTGGCAAGGAGTTGCATAGTGAATAGCAAGGGTAAAAACTTAAGTATCTCCAAATTTTTTTTATTAAATACAAGAAATACCGTGCAAAATGCATTCAAACTCTCTTCAAAATAGGCGATTCAAGATTTTGTAATCACATTAAAAATAAAACTCTTTCGCAGCTGACCTCATGGAAGAGATCCAAACTTGTGACTGTACTGACACCGAGAACTGTCCCACGCTTGATTTGTGTTGTTCGCCCGGTGTTGATAATAAGTGTGTCATTCATCAAGACGTAAGTTATTAATGTCAATCGACTTAAAATGTATCGGTGCAGGTCTACGAGAATGTATTTAACATAAAATATTTTTTTCCTATAACAGGATTGCCTGAGAGACTCCATCCACAACGACTGCTTGATACGGTCTCCTTGTAGCGCAGGAGACCATAACAAGTGTATCCCTCAAGGGCATATGCCTGACGGTACAGGTTGCCATATGGGTCAAGGTATCTGCATCGGAGGTCAGTGCATTGTAGATCCATGTAAAGAGAACGGTTGGCAGCCTTGCGAATGCTCAAACGAAGAGGACGCGTGCATCGTATGCTGTAAGGTGAACCCGGATTCTGAATGTCTGCCAGCACGTCGAGACCTAATCCCTTGGCTTATGCTACGTCGACCGGGTGAACCTTGCATCAACGGATTGGGTGTATGCAATTCCCACGGACGCTGTGAGAAAAAATTGGATGAGTACGAAAATTACCCCGAATCAGTGCTTTGGAGACAAAGAGATAAGAGGGACATTATAACGAAGGAAGCGGGTGAAGTAGACAGCGCCGCAGAAAACTTAAATGAAAAGGCAGAGAACCCAGAAACATTCGGAGGAAGCAACCAACCAAAAGAAATTCCCATTTCCCAAGAACGGAAAACTGGAGTGAAACCCAGTGATAGAGGAAAGGCCAAGTACCGCGATGAACATGGAAACATAAGAATCCGGGACGAAGGCATGCTTTTAGCTGTTTACCCAGGCGAGTTACCTATCAAGAGAGAAAGCGTTATGGGATCGCCAGAAGAGTTACCTGCTAAGAGCACCTTCGTCAAGTTCTTCGGGATATTCATTGCTGTTCTCACCATTCTGGTTGCCTGCCTCCTCTTAATCTTTTTCTGCCCACTCACGTCCTTCGGTGAATGGTGCTACAAGCGATTCTTGGGAGAACATCCGGCGTGTGGCCTGCCTCGAGGTTGCGAACACGTGATTGAGAATGAAATGTCCGGGACTTACCGTCCCATTGGGCATGCAACCAGCCTCGACCTCGGTCATCCGCGCTACCGATGCGATCAACCTTTGTCGGCTGGTGACGACTCGCATTCTAGAAGTCGATCATATTGAGCATGGAAGAAGTCGAATTCGGAGCGTTACATATATGATTATAATTATAAAAAAATTGTAATACAGTGTATCAAAACTCGATCGACCTATATAATGTATTTAGTTGTCCTTTCAATTTAACAAAAATGGCTTTTTTGGCTAAAATTGTCTGCGTATATCCTGTGCCCCTACGATCAAATAAATTGTATAGAAGGTTCAAACGAAATAAAACTGGAGAACTAAAACTGAATGTATTTTAATAAATTCTAAAAAATTGAGAATTACATCCACACAATAATTAATGTTATCCAGTTTCTTACGTCTAAAGAAAAATGGCTCAGTATTAATCTCAAATATTGCTTCTGTAACCAAGAACATTATATTTTGCAGTTTACCTATTTCCAATGAGAAAACTAGTGAATTTACGTCTTGCGTTCACAAAGTAGGGGAAAAATCCATACAAGTACAGAGGAGGTCCTAAAGTTTCCTATTTCACCGTTAGAGTGCTAATAGTTTCGTAATGTGTGGGTATTTTTGAATGAATCCCTTCCTCAGCGATGGATAGGTCGAATAGGGAATGAAGAACTGGCTCTTCAGTTCTGGCCCCTCGAGATAACCTGACCTCACGCCATGTGACTTTTTCCTGTAGGGGGGTATGTAAAATAAGCAGGTTACGTACGGAGCTATCATCTCAGGAACCGGAACTGAAGAGCCAGATCTTCATTCCCCATGCGACCTATCCATCATTGAAGAAGGGGTTCAATCAAAAATCCTCGAATATCACGGAACTATCAGCGCTCTAACGGTGAAATACGAAACTTCACAACCTCCTCTCTATCGGTATGTAGGTTATTCATATACAATTTATATTTCAAGAAATGAAGATGAATTAAATAGTCCATTTGCATGATCTCTGGACAGAAGTATGGAATATTCTACTTGTTCTGAGTAATCGAATGAATCTGATGCCTTGATATATTATTTTATAAACTCAGTATAATTGCAAACACCATAACTAGGAATGGTTTAGTAATTTATTATTTTAATATTACCCATTTAATTTGAATATGCAAGGACAGAAGTATGGAATAATGAGTTTATTGAAGTGAAAAGCGATAGTTCGACGATTAATGGAGAGGTCATACGGATGGGTCATAAACAATGTGAGCTGAATTCTAACAGCTTGAAACTGTATTTTCTCAATAAAATGCCAAAGTAAAAAGCTTATCGAATTCCCTTCTTCCCTCAACAATTGTCACTCGGAGCAAAAGGGTGAAATATTGAGGCAGTCCATATCCAATGGCAAACTACTTCGGATTGGCACATTTGCAGATGGGCTTGTTACTATCTGTTCAATTATTACCTTCCGACGATCGGAATTCAACTCGACATCTCGTTTTCGCTGGTTTTTCCAACTCTAAAGTGCAAATGAATCGACGAACGGAATTATGGTGATAATTTGCCTTGGTTATGGTGATAACGACGGAAGTTTTAACCGACAAACACATGAGAAATTCAAGGAAGTATCAACTAAATTTTCTAAAGTATATCATTATACTTTTCAATAGAGAAGTTAATATAAATACTTACATTGCTATCTTGGAAATGCTGGTACAGCAGAAATGGCTCAAAAGTTAGTTTTCGCAACCTTTCAGCGCTTACATTATTAATACTTTTATTTTAGTCGGGCGCTGAGAATACTTTTATTCAATCGAGCACGAGCACTTTCCTTTAGATAGATCTGATTTTATGGCTTTAGCACATTTTGTTCTAAAGTTATTTGAATATTTCCGGAATTTCCTCTGCACCCTATAAAACCACCCATTTGTTATAATTTTTATCTAGATTTTTAGTATGACCTCAATAGCAGAGACAAATCATTCAGCAAGCATCATAACACTAGTTAACAGGTATTGGCCTAAATGATAATTAGAAAATGGATGGAAAAATTCTGCGACCTGGATCAACACCACCTACACAGAAGGCCTGATAGCGGAAACCTTATACATTTTTATATCATCGTTAGTCGACCATTGTTAAATGCTATTTTTACCAATAATAAGCCCTAAATTTGGTCGACTAATGATGTTGTAACGGGCGAAAGTGCATTAGGTCGTTTTTTCTTGGTTGACGCAACCTTCCCGTTCAACGCTCTTCCTAAACCGGAAAATAAAAAAGGGAACAAAATATTAACAAAGAAGTTTCTAGTTTTCGTTATCAATCCAAATATTAGTCGAACATTAACGAACTCAGACACTCATCTTCATATTAATCCTTCCGAGGATAAAGGAAAGAAAGAGGTTCATGTGCTAGGTTATTAAATAAGATTACCACAAGAACAACCATGTCTGACAAAAAATAACCGGGGCTTTATTATTCTATTTCGTCGACTATAGAAATATGCAACAGATCAAGAAAACTTTTCTATAAGGTAAGACGTTCTGTCGAGTGTCTTTACAGTTGTATCCTTATTTTTATTTATTTATTTTTTTTTTTATTATTATTATCGCCACCGGGCGTTCAGAAAAAAGAATAAAAAATTATAAAAAAAGGTATATTTAAAGTAAACAGATTTAAATGTTATTGTCCTTTGAAAATTCTAGAGTCGTCTAGAGTTTAGGAGTCCATATTAATTTGCATAAACATCTCAAGAAAGTCAGAACGGTAGTCTCAAATCTCGTTTGTGGCGTTTGCTTTTTCAAAATCTTAGAGGTATGAGTTTAAGTAACAGCAAGAGGGAAGGGAAAATTAAGTTCTATCATAACAATAACGGAGAAGAAGGAGGGAGACTCAAAGTCGCCAAAACACACGGCTTTGAGGATGTTAGTAGGGAGCTTACTGTACTAAACTAAAATATACTCTTACGACACCATCAGTTTTTTTGTGCTCGTTTACGTCGGTTCCATCATCGGACATGACTTTGTTGAGTAGAACTTGTGAGGTATCTCGTCGCAGACCCACTTCTCCTCAGTGAGAAATCGAATGACCTAAGAAAAGAAAATACACAAAAACGGCATAATCGATAAAGGTTACTTGATGATATCATGGCCCAATACTACGTTCAATACCGAAAAACATTTCTTGTCTCAATCTCGTTTTCCGTGTATTCGATGTTTGATCATCCAATTGTCCCATCTATAAAAACTTCAATTATTGACCGTCATTTATAACGACGTCGAATTCTGGCCAAAATGATTCATCTTCGCTTTCTATCGTGACATCTTTCGTCTCATCGATAGAAACTCGAGTAACTTTTTTTTATGCCAAATCATCATCTGGGAAAAGGTTCCTTTAGTTCATCCAAGTCTCTCCTCATTATCATGTTTCTGCGATGGCTGCCGTCGTTCTACTACCTATTTTCTTATAGCAAATCTCATCTCCTTCTTTTAACGACTCGTAGCTCGTATCTAAATATTCATTGTTGTCGTAAACGTGGATTCCAACCATTGTTTGTTACGACACCTCATAAAGACTATACACAATCTACGTTAACAACCAAACTTATACCCAACGATTTCGTAATGACGTAGTCGGAATCTACTTTCAAGAAATCGTTGAGAGACAAAAGAGAGGGGGGGGGGAGGGAAGAAAGAGCGAGAAGAAAGACAAAATTGTAACGTCAAAACTGACCGTTACA
>JAHWFO010040150.1:1418864-1445322 GCA_023313115.1 Rhysida immarginata
AGAGCGAGAAGAAAGACAAAATTGTAACGTCAAAACTGACCGTTACATGTAACAATGTATAACGTTTCCGTTATCAAGCCTTTTGTCTAGGAGATATTGCCTGGATTCGAACCAGGAACGTCGACCGTCGTGATCGACGTCTCTACCAATTGGACTATCGCAGACACTTGTACAGCCATGCTGTCACTAAGTACTTTAAAAACACTAAGTTGTCAAGAAGGAAAGCCCAATGGGAGGCAGGCACCCGCTTCACAGATTGTGAATTTCTCCTATCCAAACAATCAGAAAGTTTGATGAACACACAATAAGAAATAAAGAATTTGCAGAATTTTTCCATCCATTTTCTAATTAATATCATTACCTGATCTTTGGAGTTAGCTCCAGTTTACTTTCTTGATTTCTTATTGTGTGTTCATCAAAGTTGCAAGGTGCAAAATTCGAGGCCAAAGGTCAAATTTGACACCACCATTGTTTATCCCCTACCTAACTTCCTATATGTTGCCTGCAATAGATTTGTATCTCCACTCATTTTGAAATTGTATGGGTGGTAACAGACTTTTCGCCCACCCTGTAGATCTTTGGCTAGAGGGAAACTTCATACCGAATTTTCCTCCTTTATATACCTATATACCATATAGATCAGACGTCCCTTCCAACTCCCACTCCTGTAACTCCGACCCCAGTCATGGATGAAGAAATACAACTCCTTTAACATGGAAACTCCATTATTAAAAGCGTGAGTTTTTTTTTTCAGTCCCCTCCGGCCATATGCGCCCTCTGTCTAGCAGATGACTACCCTTTTCCTTATCGGCCTCGATGGCTCAGTGGTTGCGTGATCGCCTTTGATGCCCGAGGACGTGGGTTCGATCCCAGCCGAGGACGACGAGGATCTTTTCAGGGGGAAAATCCTGTGATCATGCACTTCCTTCGGAAGAAGTCCTTACTAAATGTCATAATTACTGCTTGTAAAATACATTTACAGTACGTTTCAGTAATAATTGCATAAGTAAACTGCAATCACAGTCAAGCAAGACATCAAACCATACAGATTTACAGATTTCTTTAACATACAAGATGTTTCTAAATTATCTCCCATATTATACATGTTTATTACTCAAAATACTATTGCAGATTTTAACGTGATTTTTTTTATTCACAAAGAAAAACTCACAAAGTTTCTTAGCATGCCTTAATAAATTTCAATGTGCCCCCCATTTATGGCGTGAAGGACATCAAAGCGAAATTCGATTTCCTCCCGTGTTCGGGCTAGCATTTCAGCGATTGTTTCAATTATTCTGTCCTTGAGAGTTTCAATGTCATCAACGTTGGTCTATTACACTCTGTCTTTCACATATCCCCAGAAGAAAAAATCCAGAGGGTTCGCATCGGGTGAGCGAGGGGGCCAAGGGATTGGCGCATCCCTTCCAATCCATCGTCCTGAAAAGTTTGTATCCAGGCACTGCCTAACTTGCAGGCCCGAGTGAGGTGGTGCTCCTGGATGTTGGTAGGCTATTTGGGCTGCAGTTCTTCCACCTGTGGAATCAGATAGTTCTCCAGAATATCTAGGTAGGTTGGAGTGGTAATGGTGTCTTCAGCGAAAAAGAAAGGTCCGATTACTCGATCATGCATTAAACCGCACCAAAATGCTTGAATGGGGGACACATTGAAATTTATTAAGGCATGCTAAGAAACTTTTTGAGTTTTTCTTTGTGAATAAAAAAAAATCACGTTAAAATCCGTAATAGCATGCAGAATACGGGAGATAATTTAAAAACACCCTGTATAACTTCACTTTTCTCAAACAAATACACGGGACCAACGCAACACCTCCTAGAGAGAAGGCCTGCGGACAAAAGGTGTATACGTTGTTACATCACCATCAAGCGACTATTATTAATCGTATTCTACCAATAATAAGCCCTAAATTTGGTCGCTTGCCGATGATGTAACAATGTATACACCTTTTGTCCGCAGGCCGCCTCTCTAGGAGGCGTTGACCAACGGCTTTAATTCCCTTCCGAAGGAAATGCGTGATCACAGTATTTCCCGCCTGAAATAATCCTCGTCGTCCTCGGCCGGGATCGAACCCACGTCCTCGGGCACCGGAGGCGATGGCGCAACCACTGAGCCATCGAGGCCAATAAGGAAAAGTGTAGTCGTCTGCTGGACAGAGAGTAATGCCCACAGGGCCCACTGAAAAAAACTCACGGTTTTAACAATGGTGTTTCCTATCCTGTATTTCTTCATCCATCCTCAGTGGACCAATCAAAACTAAACTAAATAGTGAAGTAGAACATTGCCCGTGGTAACCTATACTCCAAATTTCAACCTTCTACATCAAAAATGTAGAAAATATGAAGAGGACAGAGAGACCGACATTGTAAATTAAAATCAATACTTACTACTTAATAGTCGTTTGTTATACAAGAATACGAACCCGGGCAATTAAAAATGGATTAAGCGATAGTTAGGTAGAAATATGATGATGAAGTTAAAATTTTCATTGGGATTTCATCGAAGTATAGTTATTCTTGATTTTATGCTAGTTCTGTACACTGATTTTTCGCTTTATTAGCTACGCCTGTCTGGTAGTGTGTTGAATCTTTGATTCCATGGAGGTGTAGGCAAGGAGCGAACAAGTCCTTTCCACTTATCCCAAAGATGGTCAATGGGTTGGAATCTGGGGACTGAGCCGGCCACTGTATCAAGGAGAACTCCCTGTTATGTTCCTGGAACCAATCTACAGTGATTCCAGCCTGTGTGCTGGTGCATTATCCTGCTGGAAGGAGCCATCTGCGTGCTTATAAACTGAGAGCATGAAGGGGTGAACTGCAATAATGTTGATGTATGGTTTGGCGTTCAAACGACCGTCTACAGATATTAGAGGACCAAATTTGAGGCAAGAAAACATTCCCCATACCATTACTCCGCCTCCACCACCTTGCAAAGTCCGCACCAACACCAGGGGTCCATAACATTTTCGCCATATTCTAAGCCTTCCATCAATATGAATGCAGCAGGAACCTAGATTCGTCTGACCAGGCAACTTTTTCCAATCCTCCATGTTCTTCTCTGAGGATTGGTAACTCCTTCGAGCCAAGGTGCGACTAGTTGTCCGTTCTGATAGTGTTTTCTGGCTAGCTGAGTCGTAATGAGCAATAATTTGTGACTTGCGATTGTTGCCTTTCTGTTTTCGCGCACAAGTCTTGCCATTATATCCTCTGGCCTCTTTCATCAGCAAGGGTTTTCCATCCATAGGAGTCACGATGATTACATGTTTTTTTTTTTTTTTTTTTTTTTTTTTTTTTTTTTTGTCTCTTGACCCAGTCTCGATAAACCCTTGAAAATGTGGTACGTGAAAAGTTCAGGAGAGTTTTGCTGTACATAACTGTACATAGAACACAGACTACCTCAAAACCCTCTTTGTTTTCTTAATAACTGGGAAAATAGGGGCGGGGAAACAATTCTTTTTCTTTAAAGATTAAAATACAATACACCTATTCTTCTTTTAATTCGATAATGATATAAAACATTATCATTATATGTTGTAGAAAAAGCGAGCAACAACAGATGGAGTCGGCCTTGGCATGGATTCAAATTCGAGAGGAATGACATTTGTGCTCTTATCAAAATAGAAGGCTGTTTAGAGGCGTTATTACTGAAATCATAAACTCGTGATCAAAAGCGCTAAAACCTTTTGAGTCACTAAAAGTATAATTCTTTGCGCCTGTGGAAATCAGAAGTGATAATACTGCATAAACAGGATTAAATAGGATTAATTTTTATGCTGATCATAATTTTTTTTTGATAATTTTTTAATTTTTTCAGTCGTCAACAACATTGTTACGTCAAATTCATCATTGTTCTTGTATTGCACGAGCGAAAAATATGATTGTAGCCTGATATGTGAACTTAATTACGTAATAAAACTAATTTCTTTCAGAGAACGAGGAATTTCTCATTCGCTGAAGGATGCCCGAGCAGGAAAGGTTTGTTTTGATAGCGGAGTTGCTAAGGTCGATGTAGACAAAGCAAAACTCCGCTCGATAAGCTAGTCTTTTATCAATAATACTATTCGATAAAATTTTATCATAATTGCCACAGTGTTTAAATACTGAATGGAACGTGAGTAGTTGAGATTTTATTCCATCGAAGCTGCCATCATGCTCATTATTGTATTAAGCTTGGCGTTAGGTTATGCGTCAGCTCAGGTGTACGTGCAACCTGAGCAGGTTCATCTCTCCCTCGGCGGTAAGCGTTAAAAAGCGTTATTCGATTAATTCTGCATAACTTTTATAGTAAATTTTAAGAAATTATTTTTACTTTTCAGCTAAGCCTACGCAGATGGTAGTGACATGGGTAACGAGGCAGCCGACCAATTTAACCTTGGTGGAATACGGACTACATAGCCTCACTCGAACCGCCCGGGGAAATGAAACTTTGTTCGTTGATGGAGGCGAATTGCATCGGCTCATGTTCATACATCGAGTCCAGCTCGATGACCTCAAGCCGGGAGAAATCTATCGTGAGTATATATAAACAACATAAAGTGCAAGAACGAATTAAAATTTTCATTAAAATTACGCAGTTGCTATAGAGATTAAAAAAAAAAGAAGAAAATAATTAAAAATCGATGGAGGAAGTTCAAATCACACGGATGTTTGTATTTCCTCGTATTCAGCATATTAATATTATATAAATAATTAATATTAATATAACATTAGCATATTATATTACTTAAAGATATAAAACAAACGAACGAAAGACTCATGTCTTAAATTACAATGATCTAAATCACTTTTGCTCATTACAAGGTGTTACTTGACTAATTTGAGGATGTTGAATCCTAACGTAACTCTTGACAATCACGTCAGATTTTTCCTGGAAACATTGGATTGTCTTTAATGAGTAATGCGTTTGAATACAGTATCTTCATGGAGGAAGCTAGTTTAAGCGAACTGCCAGTCAGACTAATATTTTTAAACATTTAAATTAAAAAAAAAATACAAACCATATTAACTGGTCAAAACGTGCACCTGTAGCCCATAATTTGGAAATGTCTGCACATTTTCTTATTACGATTACTTTACATTATTATATCATATTTCGTGTGATGCAGAAATAATCTGACACAGATAATCTAGTATTGCTTTATTCTTATGTGAATAAATGCGTTCTTTGTGAAAAATTGCCCCCTGATTACACTGTTCTACAAGAAAAAAAATACCTTTTTTTTTCATTTTTCTGATGAGTGTAGCTGGATCTGGGATCCTTATGGAAACTTATGCGCTGAATTCAAATCTGACTTTAGTTTTTCTCTATCAAGTATAGTTTTTAAGTTATTTGGACTTCAATTTTTTCTACAACTTTCTTTTTGTGGTATTGACATACGTTATTTTATAATTTATTTTATATTTAAAAATGTATTGTAGTGGAAAGAAAAATGCCTACTCACATGATAGAGTATCTCCAACAAAAAAATAAATAAATTAATCAGACTAAACCCAAAACTGAAGCTCGATTCTTTATGATCTTACAATGACTTGCCACATTGTTATAATGTAGCAGAGCTTCAGAAATTCCAACATTTGTATATGAAAACAAGTGAAGTGCAGACATTGATGTTGCCAACTTTTTTAATACTAAATATCCCTTTGTTTAAAACTTCAATATCTTTATTTTAAATTAAACATTTGTTCATCTTCTCTTCTATATATATAAAGAAGGATGTTTGTGGGTCTGTACGTTTTTTATACAAATCTACAGTTTTATTCCGATCTTGATAAAATTTCGCATACATGACCTTCAAAGCATGAGGAAGGTCACTGTCTACTTCAGATTTCGGAAAAATAATAATTATTGATAAAAAATTGATATTCATGGTTATGGCAGGGCATATTAATGAGAAATATCGCATGACCAACAATGCAAGACAAAGTTTTTGCAACAATGGTATCAACAAGCATAGAATTCCTGCTATTCAGGCTTTTCTTAGAAAAGAGAGTTCTTAGTACTTAACAATTTCTTGAAAATTTTTAAAAATGATCAGTAACTGGAGATAATGGAGAGTTAGCAGACTATTGAGAAAGAGTGGAAAGACGACAGAGGAAGCACTCCTTTAGCTCCGTGATGTATTGAGCAAATGGGAAGCAAGTAAATAGAAGAATCGGCGTCCGCTAGACTGCACAAAGTGATGAATGGCCAAGTTTTGCTTCAACACATCGAGAGAAGAGTGCAAATTGCAACAACAATAAGTATACATTTGAGGTAAGATTACGTGAGTAAGAAATTATTTAGACTAGCAGTGGCATCCTTGGAGAGGTCCAGCCATTGTGAGCCTTTAAAAAGATTTTTTTCGAATTTTCATTAAGAATTTTTGCTGTATTAATTCTAAGCATTTTCATGTGTTTATTTTTAAGATATTGAAAAATTTAATTTAATTTTTTGAGATTGTTCTGTTTACATCCAAGTGTAATTATCCCGGGCAACGCCGGGTACCTTTGCTAGTATTACTATAAAACTATGCCTGATAGAGATATTATGATTTCAAAGTCCTTTAGAAAGACGTATTTCCATCCGGGGAAAAAAACCCTTGTAGAACGGTGTTAATATTTTAGTGTAAGTACTCCTAAGGAGTAAATCCCGTAGGTGAAATAAGTAAACCAGCACTTGTCAACCAAACTACAAACTAGTGCTCAGTATACCAAAACGAATCGCGACTGACATACACTAAACAACTAACATAATAAAAATAAGCTAAAACTGAAACAAAAACTCAAACGAACAAAATTGAATTCCATTTAATAACTCGCAGTAAGTCAAGAATTTGAATTTGAGTTTTGAATAAACATAAAATAGTCTTTTTAAAAGTCCATGGAGAGTTACCACTTAAATCTGAGATATCCGCCCACACTTTATGTCGCAATGTAAAAGGTACTTTATTCCAGAGTTGGATTGGACTGTATGGGAAATGTCTATCCACAAACAATGAAGTCCGGCGAGGAACCTCAAACTTCAACAAACGCGACTGGTAGTATGTGACACCCACCCGAAACCAATCTTTAACAAAGGAGGCGGGATGATTCGGACAACGAACTGCGTTAGCAATTTCAGTAATTAAAACAACACTATAGTTCGTGGTAAGTGTTGGTAAACGGAAACTGCAACAGGTCCGGGTTACAGAATCCATTCTTCCTAATATTAAAGCTATCCTAATATTTCTGCTAAAAGACGCATAAGATAGAGGACCAAAACAAAGCATTATATGACATGCTAATAGCGATAGAAGCCGATATAAATTGGCGTAACTGGGAAGCAGTGGCAAAAGTTCTTAGACGTTGAAACGTAATGTCGATTCAACCTAATAATCAACTGAACAACCAATTCGTTGAAACTACAATCTATTTCAAATCGGTTCCTTGAAAAAGTCGAAATGGAAGTTGGCAAAGAAAAGTTTTTCAGATGTAGACACACATCTTCATAGATTAATTAATAATATCGAGTACTTTAAACTGAACAAAAATGGAATACAGTGCCCATGCGTAATTTTTTTCTGCAAGGAAAATTTAAAATACACAAACTAACTTCCAAATAAAAGGACGGATTGATATAAAGGAATGGCTTAATGCGATATTGATACAGCCCGAACGTTCAATCAGAGGGGACACAAGAGGCCTGTATCAAGACCTCCTATATTCATCAGGCCAGCTCACTGAAAAAACATGGCGACGATTGTGGGCTTGCTTGAGCATTGATGTAAAGTGGCTAGAAGGGCCTGAAGCAAGCAAACACTACATTTAACACACTAAAGAGCTGTATTAAATAATTAGTCTATTTAATAACTAATTTCACAAATTTCTAACTTCATAATATGTGTTTTCGAAATTTTTTTATAGAAAAGGTGCTTCTTCCGTTCCTCCATAGATTTGAAAAAAAATATCACTATTTGCACATATATTGCCAGTATTTTTATTAAAACAAAGAATTTTAAATAGCGAAGGTCTAAAGTTTAGATTTTGTTAGAAGAGTAAAAGAAGTTTGTGAAATAATTCTTCTATTTCAGCTTATTTCACACAGTCAAACAGACAGTCGGCCTCCAATTATCAGTTTTTTTTTCAATGAGCTGGCTTGGTGATTATAGAAGACCTTGCCTGTAAGCACCCTAATTAATGTGCAAAATTAATACGAGTACGCTTTCATTGTCTTTTATATTGCTGTTGCATTTAATTTCATCATTTTACGATATTAAATTTGAATTTTATTTTATTTTATTTTATTTTTGTACAAGAGGAAATTACACTACTACACAAGTAGACTATGTTGATAGATTTAACGATTACGATCGCGGTAATCCGAATTTCTTATAGTCCGAACTGCCCCTCTCAATATCTCACCTACAGGATATTTTTTCTTTCGAGTTCCATAATGAGCTTAATCAACAAGAAAAAAGTTCAAAAGACCAGGAAACTTTCAGTTTTGAATTAATAAAGTAAATCTCTATTTAGGTGGTGACAAACCTTTTGACAGGTAAAAGTTACTACCTTTTTATCAGGTAACTACAAAAACCCTGGGGGTTTTGGAAACGAGTCTTTCAATTACGTTTTCCTAATTTGCCTTTTAAAGATCCACGCAGTCGTGGTATAAACGCTTTATTTTGTTTTTATTCTTCTTAGAATATCACTGTGGCAGTCAATATGGATGGAGCCCACTCTTCTGGTTTAGAGCAATGCAAGAAGGAACCGACTGGAGTCCCAAGTTCGTTATTTACGGGGACTTAGGAAACGTCAACGCTCAGTCGCTGCCTCGATTGCAAGAGGAGACTCAACAAGGCAAATACGACCTCCTTCTGCACGTTGGTACGGAACTAATCTCGATTTCGGTTTCTTCGTTTTATTTTCTGTATATCTTTGCACCAATTTTCTATTTTTCAACTCTTATTTAATCAGGTGACTTCGCTTATGACATGGACAGTAACAACGCTCAAGTTGGTGACCAGTTTATGCGCCAAATAGAACCGGTAGCAGCCTATATCCCTTACATGACTTGCGTTGGTAATCACGAGCAGGCGTAGTAAGAAAAAAACGTTAAATATATTTCTATACATTATTCATCACACAAGAGGCTTTTATTAATTACGGAATATTCCGTATATTTTAAAGCAATTTTTCCAATTACGTGAACAGATTTTCAATGATTGGATTAGATGGCAAGATGAACAATCACTTTTATAGGTGAGGATACAAAAGGCATTTAAATAAAAATATTTAAAAAATAGTCCATCCATTATAATAGATTGCTCTCTCAGCTTCAATGTAGGTCCAGCTCACATTATCGGGTTTTCGACAGAATTCTACTTCTTCATTAAGTACGGATGGTATCAAATAGCCTACCAATATCAATGGCTGGAAAACGATCTGAAAGTAAGTTATTAAGGAATTCTAATGAAAGAGTTTTTATTGAAATTTGATAAGTGTTTTTAACAATAACTACTAAATTACTTTCAGGAGGCCAGTAAACCAGAGAATCGAGCAAAACGACCATGGATTATAACGATGGGACATAGGCCCATGTACTGCTCCAACGAAGATCATGATGATTGTACTGACAGTGAAAGCATTGTAAGTTAAAACAAATAACACAAAATACACGAGTTATAAAGAAAATTCCAAAATATTACAGCTTTCATTTCTCTATAGATCCGTCGAGGCCTTCCAGTAATCCACGCTTATGGTTTAGAAGATCTCTTCTACAAGTACGGTGTTGATTTAGAATTCTGGGGGCACGAACATTCGTATGAACGACTTTGGCCAGTGTATAACAAAACAGTAAGTGTCACCAACTTTTATTAAAAGTCTCTTATGTACTTCGAAATCATTACAAAATTTTATTTATTTTAGGTCTATAATGGAAGTTACGAGCATCCATATACCAATCCTAAAGCGCCTGTTCACATTGTAACCGGGTCTGGTGTAAGTGTTTTTATGGGTATAAAAGTTCGACAAATATTAAAAATTCACGGATTCAATAAGTGATCGGATATTTATAGGGTTGTCAAGAGAGACATACCGATTTCGGACCCGAACAGCCCTGGAGTGCATTTCGTTCAACTGACTATGGATACACAAGGATGATGATAATGAACGGAACACATATCTATCTGGAACAATTTTCCGATGATCAGGTATTAGAATTTTAAATGAAATCGCTAATAATGTAACATAGATAAGGCCAAATTATGTAAAAAATTAACGAGGAATGTACTGGAAACTATTTGAAAGTAATCTGAGGTTAAATGTGACATACAAAAGGGCTTTAAACAAAGCATGCCATAAAGGATTAAGTTATGAATTGTATTACCAGTGAACTTAATGTATACAGAAGTAGGACACTGAAGCTAAGCTGATCCAAATGGTTTTAGTATTTGGATCTGAAGTGATGTGAAAAATCTGGCCATGCGCTCTAAAATAATTTGGTTATGTTCCATATAATTCATGATATACGCCCTCATCAATACAAATTATAATGAAGAATCGTAAAACTGTATAGTTTCTTTGAAATTTGCGTGATGATGCTGAGGATGGTCATAATTACTAGATTAATGGATGTTATTTAATGTCCCGCCAGTGGGTTTCCCAACAATTAACTTACAGGATTACAAAATTGACGCATTTTCATGGCTGTTTGCCTTTAAATTGTTACTGTCTAACAATCTGCCTGAAATTTTTTCACATTTGTTTTATACAAGTAATTTCTCGAGTGCAATACCTTGAAAAGTACAAATATTTTCTATAAAATATGCTAATGAAATAACAACCAGATGTTTCAGAATTTATCTTAGGCAAAAGTAACGGAAAAACTGATTTTGAAGGGGGGGGGGGGAATTCTAAACATATCTTTCAAACATACTCATATATACGAGGCCTGTCCGAAAAGTATCCGGATTGAGGCTACAAAAAAGAAAAACTCGCTGCACCTTTTTTCTATCCGGCTCGTGTGACGACATTTCTGCTGATGACGTAATGAAATTTACAGCTGTTAAAGAGTGCCGCGTGCAATTGTTGTAACACGCTAAAGCAGAACTTTTTTTTTTGGTGAAAATGACAGAAACATTGAGCAATGACATTGCATCAAATTGTTTTAAAGTCCGTAAAACCGCAACAGAGTGTTATGAATTGCTAAAAGAAGCATTCGGACTTCTGGAGATTGGATGCTGCACCACGACAACGCTCCGGCGCACACAGCGCACATCGTGCAGCAATTCTTGGCAAAACACCACATTGCTCAGGTCAGGCAGCCTCCCTACTCATCTGACCTAGCTCCGTGCGACTTCTTCGCATTTCCGAAGATCAAGAAAGCGCTCAAAGGACGGAGATGTCATGACAACACAAAATGCGACGGCAGAGCTCTTGGCCATCCCAAAGGAGGCATTCCGTACTTGTTGGTAAATGCGTTGCTGCAGACTGTGCTTATCTTGAAGGTGACTAAACATTTATGCGAGTTCGAACCGTATTTATTTTTGCACCTCAATCCGGATACTTTCCGGACAGGCCTCGTACAAGTTATGAGATACGAGCGAAAGTCAAAAAGAAAATAGTTATGCAAAATGGACTCGTCTTTATTTCCTGAAATATCAATTGTACAGGGTGTAACAGAAAGGTTCATCACATTTCAAAAATCTATATTTTTTAAAAAACTGAAGATACTGAGATGGGTGACATATTGAAATGCTTATAATAATCTTAAGTTTTGTTTATAAGTGGTCGATGTGTCATCCTGCTGCACGGCACACATCTAACCGATAATCAAATTCCTCACCTATCTGCTGAAACATATCTGGAGTTACTTCACACTCGAATGGCGGCTGTTATTAGAATTTTTAGCTCCTTCCATCTGCCGGAAAGGAGGCATAAAAACACGGTTTACGTATCCCTATAAGAAGTAGTCACAAACAGTGAGGTCTGGGGATCGAGGTGGCCACACAAAGGCTTTGTGTTGTGCGTTCTCCATCTTGACAGAAACTGGCAGCATTGGACGTCCCTAGTCTTCCAGATGCAACCTAGACACCTCTACCGGCAGTGAACAAAAACTTCACGTTCCCCTCTTTCAAATGGTGTGCAGTTCATTGAACTGCGACAAACGGTTGCCGAGCTATTTACGACTGAAATGTAATGAACCTTTGTTATACCTTGTATTTGAATAATCTACATACCAATTGGTATTAATAGAGAGAGAGAGGAGGTTGTAAAGTTTCGTATTCAATCATTAGAGCGCTGATAGGTCCGTAATGTTCGAGTATTTTTGAATGAATCCTTCCTCAATGATGGATAGGTCGCTTGGGGAATGAAGAGAATTCCTGATCTCACACTATGCGACTTTTCCCTGTTGGGGGTATGTAATAGAAGCAGTTTACGTACGGAACGATTATCTTGGGAGCCAGAACTAAAAGCCAGGTCTTCATTCCCAATGCGACCTATCCATCGTTGAGGAAGGAATTCGCTCAAAAATCCTCGAAAATTACGAGACTATCAGCGCTCTAGTGGCGGATTACGAAACTTTATAACCTCTTATCGGTATGTAGATTATTCGTATACAATTTATATTTCAAGAAATAGAGATGAATTGAGCCCATTTTGAATAACCCTATACCTGAGATTTGTAAGCAGATACTTTCTAAGTTATTTTTCAACATAGTCGTCTTCTCTGATGAAGCTATTATCTAACCGGAAATCTGGACCAAAACCTCTGTCGATAGATAGCGGCTATTTCTGTACTTCAAAGTCGACATCTGATTTGATTTTCACCTCCTTGCAAGAGTTTGAAAACCGTTTTGAGTCGTGGATCTTCCACCCAGATAATGAGAGAAACAGACTAGTACATTCTAACCATTTTTTTATAGCCCCCCCCCCATCTTAATAATGTTTAACAAATGTGAATAAATATTAAATAACATTATTTAAAAAAAAAATGGAAAGAAAAATTCTGCGATATGGATTCGAACCAGGAACCTCGAATTTTATATGCACGACGCCTCTACCAATTGGACTATCGCAGACGCACGTATAGCCATGCTGTCACTAAAGTGTCTTAAAAACAACCGAGTTGTCAAGGTGGAAAGCCCAATGGGAGGCGGCACCGGCTCACAGATCAAGAATTTCTCCTATCCTACCAGCAGAAAGTTTGATGAACGCACACAAAAAATAATGAATGATGGCCCCAATTGGTAGAGTCGTTGAGTATATGACATTCGAGATTCCTAGTTCGAATCCAGGTCGCAGAATTTCTTTCCATTTTTTCACATACAGGGTGATTCATTCAATTACGTACGATTCTAATGGTTTATTACTCAGTAACTAATAAACATAGGAATGTCATATAGATCTTACAATACACATTAAAATTTCACACCTCATGAACAACATGCTCAATTTGTCTCCATTCATCTGTACAACACACGAAGCCTGAGGTGAAGTTTTGCAGCACTGCACAAGATTCTGTGATTGCCTGACGGACCTCTTCTATAGTGAGGGACGTGTGCGGAACACCTTCTCTTTAAGGAACCTCCACAGAAAGAAGTCACAGGGGTTAAGGTCGGGACTGGACGGTGGCCACCTGAATCCGTCGTTGAAGAGGTTTGGGAAACGGTTGGAGGTGACCTTGTTGTTGAATTGATGGGTCAATTCTGTGGGGGTTCCTTAAGGGGAAGTGGTGTTCAGCTCACGCCCCCGCACCATAAGACAATCGCCGAATCTTGTCCAGTGGTTGACAATGAGATGCGAGGAGCAGTGCTCCAAAACTTCATCCTCTGGCCTCGTCGTTTGTACAGAAGAATAGAGCACACATCGATCATGTTGTTCATGAGGTGTGAAATTCCAATGTATGTGTATTGTAAGGTCTATATGATATTCCTATGTTCCTGATTAAAAAAACCCATTAGAATCGTACGTAATTGACTGAATCGCCCTGTATTTCATGATGTTTGGAGTATCAGCTCCAGTTTATATTCATTATTTATTAAATAACATGTAAAAAATAAGTGAATTGTAAACCTTATATTTCATATTCTTCTTCGTATATAAACATTAATTTGAAATGTTATTACTTTTTATTAAATCAAAGTCTTTTTATATTAGGGCAAAGTCATAGATTCCGTTCTAATAATCAAAGAACTTCACGGTCCTGAGGCTTGGTTGTAGTGACCGTTAAGAAGAGGAATCATTGTAAGAATATTATGTAAAATAGAAAAGTATTACAGACAAAGCCATATAATGGAGATATGAACATTTTGAGAATACGGTGTCAGTCCCCTAGAATTGTTAGAGAAAAATGTACATAAGAAACGGTTTGCGCTTATATTGTGCTGAGGAAGAATTACTTCTGTTCTTAACTGGGAGCGGGGTGTTGAGAAAGACAAGTTAGATAAAGTGAAACTTTGGTGGACCTTTAAATTAAGCTATTGACTTCACAAATCATTTTATGACAAAGTTCCCCGTAAGAATCTTCGTTGATGAAATGTAGACAAAGCAGCTTGTTTAAGGGGTTTCCCTACAAAAACCTTTTCATTCAATTAAATAGTACAAGTCACAGCATTTTGAAAGGATGCAGACAAGGTCTACGTCACAGCCCTTGTTAGAATCTCCTCTTAATAGCTTCCAGATTCCTGAAGCTCCTTCAGGGAATGGTCTTCGCCCCTTCACTTTATTATTGCACTTATGTTCGGACAGTCCTCTTCAGCAAGCATTGAAGTTGGCGTCTCCAAACAAATGAAAAGTTAAGATTTCCGCACTTCTTGCCTGTTCGTTGGGGAAAAGGAATACTCCAACGTCGAAACTTTTTGGATTGTTTAACGTGGAATCTCTGCATTCAACGACATTCATGGAAGATGAATGGGGAAAATGTCCATTTTGATAAAATTAAGAGACGAAATTGCTTTGTGAAAGTTAATTGCCTATTCAAAAGATCCACTGAATTTCAGTTTTCCTGTCACTCAGTCTTCTTAACGGAGGAGAAAGATTGATTCTTGTATAGAAATAGTGAAGCAGTGAAAAGTGTCAAGCTGCTGGTTAAGTTTGAGCATTGTTCCAAATCGGGATGTTTAGATATTGTATAAAATCCCAAAAAGGTTTGCCAATATTTAAAATACGTAATGTGAATAAAGAACGCTAATTTCAACTGTACCTTCAGTGGATAATAACAATTCTAATTTATCATTTTTAAATAGTGTGTTTCAATGTATCATTTGTAATATGATCGCATCAATAAAGATATTCATTTTTGAAATGCGTTTTGTTTGGTCTTTATTTTCCCCCCAAAGCAAGGTAATTTAATTTTGATAACCTTACCCAGCGAGTTGTATGATGCTTTGGCAGTAAAACCCTCTTCCCCATTATGTTCCGTTATTGCAATCGTATTAGGATTAAGGACGTAGACCTGGTTACTTGGGTTGAACAGAATTTTGCGTCACTAATGATCAGGTGGGTTCCGCGCTTCAGCATATCAAATGTCGGATTTCGAGGTGGGTTCCGCGCTTCAGCACGGTTTCCACGTTTAGTAGCAAGTACCCATAATAAAATGATACTTTCCCAGCGATAAACCTATCGGCGACCAGCTGCCTGAAATTTGCATGTCTGCGATGGTATTTAATAGCGTTTTAACCCAAGCAAAGATAGTCATGACTTCATACAAATTACGTATGATAATGCATTACGAATTCAGGTTGAATCACACAGCATCCAACGCCTCTCGAAACATCAATAAGGTACTCGGTGTAGGCACCATAAACGAACGTACTGTCCAATGTTGGTTCCGAAAATTCCGGACAAGAGTGACGGACCTGGCAAATGAGCCACGCGGCAAACCGCCCAACGTGTTGAATGACGCTGATCTGAAGCGATCTGTGGAAGAGGACCCGTCAAAAACTGTTCGGGACCTTGCAGGGGATCATGCTGTATCAGTATCGACTGTCAGTAGACACCTTAGGACCATCGGCAAGGTGAAAAAGCAGGACAAATGGGTCCCACATGAACTTATGGAAAACAGTTTGGTGGAACATCCGTGGTGTAGTGTATTACAGCTTCCTGCAGCAGGGGGAGACTATCACCGCTGCGACCTACTGTCATGAACTGCATCGTATGCACACAAAACTGTGTCAGCAACAACCTGCACTTGTGCATCGCAAAGGCGTCCTTCTGCTGCATGACAACGCGCGTCCGCACGTTGCACGAAGGACCGTGCAGGCGCTACAGGCTCTGCGCTACGAGGTGCTTCCACACCCCCCGTACTCTCCGGACCTCTCCCCTACCGATTACCATCTTTTCCAAAGCCTGGACAATTTTATCCGGAGGAAAACATTCCTAACCCAAGCAGACGTCGAAAACGCATTCCGGGAGTTTAAGTCCCGTGACCATGGATTCTATCGGAAAGGCCTCGAGAAGCTGCCACATCGTTGGCAACAATGTTTGGATTGCAATGGGAGTTATTTCGAATATCACGTGTGAAGGTGTCCTTTCTAGAGGGCCATTAAAGATGACCTCTACAATCCGAAATTTGATATGCAACGACCTGATAAAATACAGCGGAAAACGACTCTGAATATCTGAAAAGAAATGACTCTTTTTAATTTTCCGATATCAATTAAATTCTAAGAGTGTAAGTCTCGTTGAAATAACGGGACCAGAAATCGAGTCATAATCGCAGACATCTTCGAAGTCGCACCGAAATGCACAACAGTGAACTGATCCAAGCTGATTCTGTTGCCGAAGACGTATTTCGTTGCATTATGCAGAGAATTGCAAAATGTCGCTTTTAGAAGTCGCCTGCTATACAGAAGACATTCATTTCAGATACAGTAATGTAGGGAATGGACGTTGAATACTGGAAGAAAGTCGTATGATCCAGTCTGTTGCGCTATATTGTTCTTAAGACTATCGTAGTAATGTTAGTAAGCTGGGTGAATTCAAAGGATTATTAAAATATATAGAACAAAAGAAATAATGTCGTGTGCTCTGAAATAGGGTAAAGTTGACAAAGATTTTTCTCACTCTATTGAACCGTCTTAATGGAGTAATGATACAATATATTCGATGATAATATTCTAAATAAATGACCAAAGGTAGTTGTGAGTGTATCTATTAGTAACTTCAGGAACCTCATACATTAACACTAGGCTGACTAGTTTGTTCTTTCTTAACTCAGTGTGGAACTTAAATTACCAGAAATATCGGTGTAATAATTAATATCACTTTTGTCTTTACTAACTATAATGCGCGACTTTTGTCTAACTGGTGTCGGACCAAATCCGACTTTTGTAAGGTCATCGGAAAAAAAAAATAGCTGGAAATGTACTTCCTCTCTGGAATCTGATTTTCAAAGCAGCAAAGTCTAAAAAGCAACTTAAGAATTCTGAATTTAAATAAAAAGGAAAGTTTATTTGTGTGCTTGTTTTTATATAAATCTAAAGTTTTATTCCAATCTTGATGAAATTTTGTACACTGACCTTCAAGCCACTAAAAACATGAGATTTCGATACTAACCCCATCCCCCTTTCCCTTCCCTTAAAGCAGAATTTTAAGTGCGCACTTTTTCAGTTTCTCGCGAATATCTCAAAAACTGAGGAATTCGGACAAAGTGGATGGTGATTTCTTAAAAGTTCATAAAATTTTTTCTTAATCCCGTGACCCTTCCCACCTTCTGGAGCTCTGAATGTAGAATTACAAACGCAGCATGGGAAAATGTGTTAACGTCATATCTCGTTAGTATTAAGCAAAGAACGTATAAGGATAAGAAGGAAAGGCTCGCGTAGACGTAAGTGGCGCCACCTTGGAAGTCTGGCGGGAAATGTGTGTCGCAGAGAAGCCCCCGTTCGATGATCGGGCAGCTTTTATCACGTGATATAAACACAGCCTTCACTTCTTATCTTTATACGTTTGTTGATTGTTTGTGCTTTTATAACAATGCATTTCAGCGCGGCTTCAGCTTATATTAATTTGCTTGCGCATGCGTTGCTAAGAGTAAAACAACTGCCAAGCAATAAAACATCATTGCTACAAAATAACTTATGGCCACAAATGTTATTTTATCCTGGTCAGTAGGAAACTGTGAAAAGGATAATGATGAACTTTTATTGCCAACTTGAAATGTTACAAGAAACATCCAAGGAATTCGAAGTAGTTGCAAAGTCTCATTTTGACTCAGATCCAATAACTCTAGACACTGAAAATACAAATTTATTTGAAAAAAATTCGGCTGCATACGTTGCAGGCTTTTTAGCCAAAAAAATTCTTGAAAAAAATGAATGCATTAACTGTAAGAACATTTTATCGGATTCTAATTTTCAGTGGTTATAAAATTTATAACCATATTTAACGCAATTGATTTTATTTTTTTTATAAAAAAAATTATAACATCTTTTCCACTGTCTAATTTTTTGTGGTGTCTGCTTTTAAATCACTTTTAAAAAGTAAGTGAATAAAATTCATGTTAAATTAAACATTTGTTTTCTTTCTAAAAAATATTAAAACATTACAAGATTTCATTATAAAATAATCTTATGGAATAAAATAATTATACTTTCAATATAATAAACCGTATCAGTAAATAAATTAGAAAATAAATGAACAATAATTTAATTTTCAAACTAAATAAAAAAACTTAATGAATGCAAAGCATTTGCTGCCCTCTTTGACATGAGCGAGAGCTTCTCTGCACCAGGTAACTTTCCCACCAGGCTGTGGCGGCGCTAGGATCTACAAACTTACACTAAATCAAGTAGAGCTTTCATGCTTTACCTTAACGTTCTTAAGGATCTCTGACCTGTATCCTTCCGTACAGGCTTATGCCTCAGCCAGATATAAAATTGTATGTACTTGGATTTTTATCCTGTAATAAAGGTTTCATAATGTAATATAATGTAAAGTAATAAAATGACCTATTTGAATAACATTTTACAGTTAACGTCGTCTTAAGAACCACATCGTGGAACTTTTACGTAAACAAATCTATCCTTTAAGAAAGCACTTTTTAATATTTAAAAATATCTCGAAAATGCAGATCTAGACGACCACACTTTTCCAACTGGTATACGTATTCTCTTCTATCCTTATTGGCAATAAAAGTACAGTATAAAGAAGTAATTTTACTACCTTATATCCTTTATATTATAGGAATTGTCGCTTATGTTTTCTATATTTTCGGTGAAGACGTGTGAACAAGTCTTTCAATCATTAATTTCTGTTTACGAGCAAGAAAATCTGTACATAAGTGGTAACATTTTTGGAACGAATAAATATGGCATACATACCTTCGTATCGGAATGGAATACGCCATCTCATGACAACCAATCACGAGCATGGCCGTTTTCAACGCTTCCGCCTGTTTCGACGATTTAGTTTGTAAAATAACTTCGCAAAATATTCATGCTAAATAGTTAAGACGTTTTGATGAAACCTTTTCTGGACATGGCGGGAAAATTAGATGGAAATGAATTAAAGTTTAGCTAAAAGTCGTAATATGATTTAAAAAAAAAAAAAAAAAGAAAGAACAAAGAAAGAACTTTCTGTACAAGATTCGCACACTTTCCTCATGAAAAGAAATAAGCACGCCCCCCACCCAAAAAAGCACCGCTAGTGCAATTAAATTATGTATTATCAGGAAAGTCTGACGCAATAGGCAATGTTTAAAATAATGAGAGAAAAACAAGAAAAATTTAAAACATTTTATAACACATTTACTTACTGTAGACGAGGTAAGTATAAGTTAAAAAAGTTCCCGAACTTTGCTTCTAAACTGAGCTGCCACTTTATTAGGTAGACCTCACAAAATAAGCAAATGAAGTGATTGCCTGATTTGCATGTCACATTATCACAAATCACGGTATAAATACCTTAATGCCACTTTTCTACTGTTAGTAAGCGTGAACCCATAGCAAAAACGGGGGAGACAGTGATCTGACTGACTGACTTCAGCGTGGCATGGTGGTAGGTGCAAGACGGGCTGGAATGAGCATTTCAGAAATAGTGACTCTCCTAACTTTTCACGTACCACAGAAAGATTTATCAAGAGGGTCAATGAGCAAAAAACATGTAGCCTTTGTGACTCCTGTGGACGGAAAACTCTTATTGATGAAAGAGGCCACAGGAGAATCTCAAGAAACCAAAAAGTCAACAATCGCACAAATTACTGCTCATTACAACTCAAGTAGCCAGAAGACAATATTAGAACGGACAACTAGCTCCTTAGTTCGAAAGGGTTACCAAAGCCAAAGACCATCTCCGGTACCAATGCTGTCAGAGAAGAAAGCGTGCCTCCTGTAGGCACAGCAATACAAGGATTGGATCATTGAGGGTTGGAAAAAGGTTGCCTGGTCAGACGAATCGAGGTTCCTGCTGCATCATGTTTATGGAAGGCTTAGAATATGGCGAAAACAATATGAAGCCTTGATCCCTGGAGTCTGGTGAGGACTTTGCAAGATACTGAAGACGGAGTAATGTTGTGAGGAATGTTTCCTTGGCATGAATTGGATCATTAAGAAATAAGAACTGGAGTTAATTCTCCGAACATAAAGCTCAAATATTATTTGAAAAAGTGGAAGGAAAAACTCTGCGACCTGGATTCGAATTAGGAACCACGTGTATCATGCTCGACGCCTCTACCAATTGGGCTATCAGAAACACGGTACAGCAAGCCTGTCTCCAAATGTTTAGAAAGACTGCAAAACAGTCAAGATGAAAGACTCAATTGATAAGGGCTCGCACCCGGCTCACAGATCGGGAATTCTTCTTATCTAAACCATAAGAAAGTTAATGAACACAGACGAGAAATTAATAAATAAGAACTGGAGTTAATTCTCCAAACATAAGGTCAAACATTGTTTGAAAAAACGGAAGGGAAAATTCTGCGGCTTAGATTCGAACCAGGAACCACGAGTATCACGTTCTTGATGGTTTGGATGGGAACAATTCCCAGCCTGTGAGCCATGTGCCAGGCCTATCATTGGGTCTTCCATCTTGACAGCTTTGCAGTCTTGAAGACACTTGGAGACAGTCTTGCTGTAGTGTCTGCGATAGCCCAATTGGTAGAGGTGTGCAGCGTTTGATACTCGTGGTTCCTGGTTCGAATCCAGGTCGCACAATTTTTCCTTCCATTTTTTTCAAATATCTGACCGTACGTTTGGAGAATTAAGTCCTATTGGACTATCTCTAATGCCGTAATCACATGCTTGAGGCCAACGCCACCTAGAAAACAACCTAGAGGACCAGTTATTTTCTACGTGGCGCTGATTAGGCACAATGTAGATAAATAGCAAGGCATTGATTTTGCTTTACGTTTCTCAGTAAGAAGCTGTTTATTAAAATAAATTTTAAGCATTTGGTTTAAAAAATAAGCATTTTAAGTACTTTTTAAGACCTTAAAAAGGGGTTTCAAAAATAAGCACTTTTTAAGGTTTTTAAGCACCATACGAATCATGTCTGTAGCTATCCTTTTATCCTTTTCCATTCCTTCGATGATAATGCGCCTCAATAAACAATTCAAGCAGGAGGGGATCTAAAGGAAAAAGATCGCATCTGCCCAATTTCCCCCACAGCGACGGTCAACACTGTGGAATACACGATTAGTTTGTGCAGCGCATGCTAAAAGATAGCTCTGCTTATGCTGTTTTGATAAACAAATTATTTTCATTTTAAAATATACTATTACTTATAAGTGACAAGAATTAGGCTCCTACGATCCATCGATGGATCAAGATACCAAAGATTATTAAAGTGGTCAAGATTATCATCATTAAATAAATCATTAAATTGGATGTTTTGTGCATCGACTTTAGCAAGACCTTCGACAGAGTCAGACATGATCTTTTGTACATCCGAGATCATGCTCCTAATCTCCAATATGCCCTTGATCAACTTGCACGTTGGCCGTACACGAATCATCAAGTCATTACAACTAGAAAATCGGCAACTCGGATATACAACCTGTTAACATGATAAAGGGTCATGACATTACACTCTACTTCCAAGACCACACTCAATTCGCATTTCGATAAATGCCAGAAAATTATTAAGTAGCAGAACTGGGCTTTTCGGTTTCCAAAGGTGTAACTAATATATCCGTACAATTAAAATTCTCATTTATAAGGAGTATCTAAATATTTTCGCGCACTTAATAGCTTGTCGAACAACTCGACATGGTGGTATTTGCTTGGTTATAACTTCGGTTTTTATGTGCGCGATTGCTTTGAAATTAAAACATATTCTCAGACTTGTTGCCTTTCATTATGCGGAAGGCAGGCATCGTCGGTCCCTTTTTCTTTGCAGAGGAAAAAAATTCGTTGGCAATCTTATCCGTTGATGCAAGATATTGTGGGAATGATTTCCCAACAGGATGGAAGTTCCCTGTTTGAACTGGCCGCTGGAGATCCGCCACCTTCAGAATGCAGTGTTTAACGGCAACTAGTACGGCCGAGGAGGGCTCATAACATGGCTAAAGTTCTGTGAGGTCATGTCAACGGCATTGTCTAAATTAAAGAGAAAAATCACCGTAGCCATTCACAGCATCACTTTGGAGATGCTAGAAAATGTTCGCAACGGTACAAATGTTGAAGTTTAAGAAAAGTAACGAATCCGAGAATATGACTGAAAATTAAGCAAGCAGAATATGACATGAAAAAAATACCATCATGAATTTGTAGACAAACTGCATGTCTTGATTAAGATTTAATATGCAGGTGTGAAGAACTTACCAATTCTCATTTGCAGGTCTGCCTGAAGACAAACGGATTCTGTAGGAAATGATTTCGATTGAACTTAAAATGATTTGGTTTGATTGGTATTAACGTCTCTTTCAACTACGGTCATATCAGGACGGCGTTATAGGGGCCGCAAATTTGGCCTCGCAAGGGTTCTTTAACATGCAGGACCAACGGTTTTATTTCCCTTCTGAAGGAAGTGTGTGATCTCAGAATTTCCCCCTGAAAAATACTCGTCATCCTCGGGCATCAGAGGCGATCACACAACCACCCCCACCCATTAAGGCCGCTAATAAAATGAATTCCTGCAATAATCGCCATGACATTTTCAGGAATAACTGCAGATTGTCTGGGACCAACATTTCCTACTATAACTTATCAGCCACACTGCCTGTTTGTTGAAAAGTCGGCGGATTGTTTTAGCATTAGGAACTTTTGCAACTTTAAACAAGGATTGAAAACTGAGATTTACCTGGTGGTACTACAGTACCAGAAAAACATGTTGCTTCACAGAATAGCGATTTCATCCATTTCTTTCAGTACGCTACATACTGTGCCACCTTTGATAACATTTGTAATTACACGGTCGGGAACATTAATATGACCACCTGCTAGTATCCGGAATATCCACCTTTGGCAGCAAGCACAGCAGCTAGTCGACGTGGCAGAGAGTCAATAAGCCCTCGGAAGGTGGTTGCAGGTATCTGAGACCATTCGGCGATCAGTGCATCCCGTAATTCCATCACTGTGGGTGATGGAGGGTCCAGCTTGCGGACATGGCGATCGAGATGGTTCCACAAATGTTCAATGGGGTTGAGGTTCAGGCAGTTTGGTGACCATGGGAGTAGCTTGAATTCATCCTCATGCTCCTCGAACCAGTCGTGGACAATTTTGGCAGTATGGCATGGAGCATTGTCCTGTTGAAAGGTGCCATCACCCTGAGGAAACACTGTCGACATGAAGGGGTGTACCTGGTCTGTGACGATTGGTTTGGTTTGTTTGGTATTAACGTCCTTTTCAACTGCTGTGGTCATTTCAGGACGGCGTTATAGGGGCCGCAAATTTTGCCTCGCAAGGGTTCTTTAACGTGCAGCCGGCAAACGACTACACGGGACCAACGGCTTTACTTCCCTTCCGAAGGAAGTGCGTGATCTCAGGATTTCCCCCTGAAAAATCCTCGTCGTCCTCGGCCGGGATCGAACCCGCGTACTCGGGCGTCAGAGGCGATCACGCTACCGCTGAGCCACCGAGGCCGATGGTCTGTGACGATCGTCAGGTAACGAACAGCATTCAGTGTACCCTCCAGCGATACCACGAAAACATCCCCCAAACAGTCACACCTCCCCCACCAGCCTGTCATATGCCAACGATGGTGTCGGGATGCCCGTTCTCAGATGCTTCCCGGCAAATTCTCCATCGTCCGTACACTCTGTTCACCAGAAACCGCGACTCGTCAGAAAACGCAACCCTTTGCCACTCGGCCGAGGTCCAATGGCGATAGAGGGATCATTGCACTGTTACCATACACCCGCTCCAGAGCCCCAACCTCAAGAGGGATCATTGCACTGTCTTGGTGCCGACATGCCTAGTGGCCCCACTGTTCATTTGCTGTGTCAGTTGCTCAACAGTGGCACGCCAATTGGTCTTGGTCAGGCATCGTAACCGACGCTCGCCTCTAGTATCAATGGCCCTTGGGGCCCCAGTTACCTCTTCGGTTGCTCGAAACTGTCTGGTTCGTCCAGTCGCGGTACACCATCACAACAGCAGCCTTAGAGCAGTTCACAAAGGTGGCCGTTTCTGAAATGCTGCCCCCCCTTGGCCCGATAGCCAATGATCATCCCCTTTAGGAGGTCCGACAGGTCACTTGCTCTGCCCATGACTGCGATAATTGCTGTGTTAACGGATGCTACTACACGTCTGCTGTTGTCAGCTTTTAATGATATGCAATGATTTTTCATCTGTATACCATGGGATGTTCCAACAATGTTCGAGGAGAGGTGGTCATATTAATGTGTTCCAACCCTGTAATTTTGAAACTTTTGCATCAGATTTTTACGGCTTTAGAAATAAACTTACCACTTGTTTCATTCTTCTAGTGAACCGTTTCCAAGATATTTAGTCTTAAAATCAGGGAGTCCTTTGTGAGACACTTTGTATTTACAGGGTGTCCCAAAAATGACTGATGGATTTTGAAAATCAATAAAATAAAACCGGAATGCGATAGGTATGTATCGTTTGCAGCCTTATGCTTAGGAAATCAAGGAATTATATCCCACCAAATTTCAAATTTAGTTAACATTTCTACCAAGAGATGCGCTGCAGGCGATCTGTAACACAGGTAGAGTTAAAACGGAGTATTTCAGCTCGTCGTCAAGCTGATAGCGTGTGCTGAAAATGTCATTTAGTTTTTTGCAACAGTCCTTGCAACATTTTCCTACCGGTTTTTATTTTTTTCATAGTTTTCGGCACCACCTGTTGGTGAAAATGTTAACTAAATTTGAAATTTGGTGGGATAAAATTCCCTGATTTCTTAAGCATAAGGCTGCAAACGATACATATCTATCGCATTCAATTTTTTTTAAATTGATTTTCAAAATCCATCAGTCATTTTTGGGACACCCTGTATGTATATCATGTTTATATAAATGGTTCATATTAATTTTATTCATTTGTTGGTTGTTTTTACTGAATTTGGATGCTGTGAACCAAGGTTATTTTGCATGTTCAAAAATCAATCTCACGAGGGTCGATCGAAAAATAATGGCTCGATGGCTGATTTTTAATGGTAAATAAAAATTTTATTTGGTAACCGATTTTCAAAATTATTTTTTTCCTAATAGTTACATTTGTCTTCTATTCACTATTCACTTTCAATATTGTCTCCATCTCTTTCTATGCACTGACACCAATGCGTGACTATCGGACAAATCTGTCGGGGAAGAATTGTGACCTTTTTTGCACTTTTTTCACCGACTTTGCACCTAAAGGGACACGAGTTTCGTTCTGACGCAGAGGTGAAATGCAATCCTGGTGTTGACAGCAACCCTTGACACGATGAATTCTTTGACCGATTCATCCAACTAGTCACGTTCTGGTGCAAGTGCGTGGAAAGGGATGAGGACTATGCCGAAAAGTGAATAGAGAAAAAATTTATTTATTACTTACAAAAAGAATTTTGAAAATTGATTACCAAATAAACAAGTTACAACCATAAAGACATTAATTTTCGATCAACCCTCGTAAAAAACACCGTACAACCTTGTACATGGTTGAAGCATTGTCTGCTCGATTGCCTTTCAAAAGCAATTCACCATGTAAATCACTTTCGCCTGGGGGCAAAAATTTATCTTTTGACCACCTTTCCGAGTAATTTTAAGAGGGAGATCACTCTACGACTTGCCAAGATCTTCCAATTTCTGATAAGTGCTGAAAAATTGGCTTTGGAATTATGGGTTTTTTAAAGAAAAAGAAAACTTTATATATAATTTTGAAATTTTAAGAAACGTGTTTTAATTAAACAATAAAGAAAACAAAATAAATTGCTGAATTATTGTTGTTTTTTTTATTTATTTTAAATAGAAAAATTCATAATGCAGAGGGAAAAATACACTATATGATCACACATGCACGTTTGCGCTCTAGCCACGATTTCATGGAAATCAATAGGGCGTTGCATCCCTTTGCCCGAATCACAGCTTCCACCCTTCGGGGAAGACTTTC
>JAHWFO010040150.1:1445722-1531264 GCA_023313115.1 Rhysida immarginata
GATCTGTGAGGGGTGTCCGGATATTTTTGATCATATAGTGTATGTCTCAAGCTTTTCTACAGGGAGCTGACAAAAAAACATTTATAAAGCATTTCATGTAAACCATTTGATCACCTCGTTACCATTTACATTGACTCACAGTATTTGATAATCACACTGGAGACTATGACAATTAAAATCCACAAAAAAGCCAAATTTGTATATAATTTTTTGATTTAAAGAAACATTTTTTATTGATGAAAATTCATAATGCAGAGGGGAGGGGGGAGCCTTAACTTAAGAGTGTAAGAAACTTTTACTAAACATATCACATAATCCACTTGATCACCTCGTTGACATTTACATAGACTCACGGTATTTGGCAATTAAAAATCGCCATAGCAATGAATATTGTATTAGTTAACTTAGAATTTATAAATTTGAGAAATTTACTTTTAGCTAAGGCAGATAATTCAGTGAGTGGAGGAGAGGATTGAGCGTTAAGAGCATCAAACGATGGGCACATGAGCTCTTGAGCACATAGCAAGACTCGGTTTTGGTGCCTAACAGAATGAGTGTCGCCTTAGCAAGAGGGCATCCAGCCGTTTGATTGGCCAATCTGATCATGTAGAGGTTGCATGTGGCTTCAGTGGAACGAGGAAATCTGCGCACCTTTCTGAGTCATCCTAATGAGGAGTACTTTTGGCAGGTCTAGAGGAAGCTGACAAAGAATCATTTACATTTCATCGAATCCATTTAGTCATCTTGTTAGCAATCACATAGATTCGGTATTTGACAATCACACAGGAGTTTATGACAATTAAAAATTTTGCACAAAACAAATATAGTATTAGTTACCTTAGAATTTATTAATTTGAGAAATTTATTTTTAGCTAAGATGGATCATTCGCCGAGTGGAGGGAAGGTATACCAGTTCTTTCCTTCGCTATCTCGCATCTGCAAATATAGAAGAGAGGATTGAGCTTTAAAGCATCAAACAACACAATTGACATACGAGCCGTTGAGCACATGGCAAGACTGTTTGGTGGCTAACTCAATGAGCACCGTTTCACCTTAGCAACAGGCCTCCCAGCCATCTGATTGGCTAATCTGATCATGTAGGGGGCATGTGGCTTCGGTGGAGCGAGCGAGTTTATATACCTTTCTGAGTCATCATAATGAGGGGGCACTTTTGATGGGAAGATGCTCATCTTCCTCCACCAACTGATCTGAAAGCAGCCACAACCAGCAATATCCATTTTTTTGTTAATACGGCAGATATGTGATACACTTGAATTGCTATTTAGGATATAAAAAGGTGGGGGAAATCAATCAGGATATCATCTTCATAGCATTGCATCCAATGATCTAGGCATACACGCAATCACTTAAGAGAGTGTATCCTCTTGACAACTCACTTAAGTCATGAATATCATGAGACCACAGCTATAGGTCTGTGGAAGGAGGCGGCTCAGTAATATGAAAGGACATGGGACCACTGCAGCCTCTAAAAAAAGAGCAGGACCACATAGAAGCAAGGACGAGTTGTCAGTAACCAAGTGATGCAAGAAAAAGCGATTGGAAAGCAAAACTGGCTGACCTTCATGATGACTACATTTCAAAACTAATGTCTGTAAACAGATTTGGTTAGTTCCTTAATCACTCACACATGCACAGATTAGTTTGCATGATCCCAGATAGAGGCCAACTAAATCTTGATAAAAGGAATAAAGTATGACTGATGCTAGATTTGCTTAAGAATACCTTTGCAAAGTGCTTCAAACCAAAATAGGATGTAGCTGTTAAGTAGACGATCAAATTCAAGGGCCGAAACACCATCAAACAGTACATGCCTAAAAGGTGGCTATAAAGTTTGGATGGTTTGCGATGAAACTAGGTACAATCTAAAGTTTGACATGTATACTGGCAAAGTTGCAGATTTAGTTGAAAACCAGTTTGGCGAAAAAGTGTGAAAAGTCTTTGCAAAGAACTAAAAGGAAGTACAAACAATTTGGATGTGTAAATTATGCTACATGCCTTTCTGCATGAGAAAGATTAAAAATCATTTTGCAAATTTCCATAAGTAAACACCATGGTAGCCACCAGTATCAGGACAATGGCATGCTCTCTTCTATTCAAATTCATGAAGACAGTAAGAAATTCTTATCTCCTGATAGACAAGTTGCTTGTACCCCTAAGCACTCTGATATCCAATGCAAAATACATATCTCCAGTGGGACAGTATCAAAGGTCTTTTTGTAATCAATGTAGGCTTCATGAAGGTGTCGATATTTATTGCGAGCTTCCCGTAGGACCACACGTCTATCAGGAGTTGCTCCTTATAACCCATGTGATTTCTACGGCATCCCTTTTGTTGGTCAGTGAGTATTTTGTTTGTGTCAAATGTGTGTATAGATTTTGTTTGCAATACAGAAGTTATTATTTTGTGAAGTGTAGGCAGGCATGTCAGTGTTCTCCCAGAAAATTTTATCAGCCGGATGGAAAAATAAAATAGCCGGGCAGACAAAAATTAAAAACAAAATATTATGCAATGGTGTGCAGTTTTTCGTGTATTCAGCCGGGCGGTCACCAAAATCAGCTGGGCGGCGCACCCATTCAAAAGGGCCTGGGGAGAACTGTGCATGTATGGGGTTTGTAGTCCCGGTATTATGCGACTTTGGTACGATGTACATTATTCCTTGTGTGAGGAAGTGTGGCAATATTTGTGGTGTTTGCAAAATGTTGGAAATCTGTTTTGCAAGGATCAGGTTCGAACAGGTGAACCGCTTATACCAGAAGTTCTGAATCTTATCTATACCTGGAGCCTTCCAATTGTATTTTTAATGATTTCTTCTGGTGTTATATCAGTAAAGGGCATGTATGGTTGTGTGGATGCTGACTGCCCCTCTTTCCTGATTCAGCTAGCTTTCCTATTATGTCCAACTAAGATAGGCCAAAGAGATGACCAATATTTGTGTTGGCAGACCAGTGTTTTGTGTGTGTGCATAGTCTTTGTTTAACTGCTTATAGAAGATCTTCTCATTGTTAGTGAATAACTTTTGTTCTGTTGTTTGCGCCAAGTGCACACTTTGTATCTCTTCAGACATTGTGTTTTTGCAGCTAACTTTTGTTTTAGTGTGTCCATACATTCTGTAATGTGTTCCTTGTGCTGCTGATGTCTGGTGTGTGATCATCAGATGGTGCAAAGTCTGGACTATAGGGTGGAATTTGAGCACCTGCCAGCCAAATTCTTCAATTTTTTCACAAACAGAAGCCACAATGTGTGGACAAGCATTGTCGTGAAGAAGTTTGACGTTTGCAGTGTCTCTGTTAGGGCTTTTTTCAAAGAGCATGACACAACTTTGTCCATGTAGGAGCATAGGTTGCGGCATTCACAGTGATCCCAGTCAGAAGAAACTCCATCAAGAATATGCCATGTGTATCCCAGAAAACCATCACAAGGACTTTTTTTTTGCAGATTGTGTCACTTTGAATTTCTTCGGTGGCAGAGATTCTGAATGTTTCCATACAATATTGACCTCGTTTGCTTTGTTTTCAAGTGAGTAGTGGTATGCCCAAGATTCATCAACAGTCACTACTCCATCCAGAAAGTCATGATCTTCTTCAACGTAATGTATCAGGTGATCCAAGCATGACATCATTCTCTGATCTTTCTCCTCATCTGACAGATGCTTCAGTACCCAGAATGCACTGACTTTATGAAATCGTAACCTGTTACGCATAATATAGTATACTGTGTCATACAAAATGTTGAATTGTTGTGCAAGGTTCACAGATGGCTCTGCCAATTGTTTGGAATTGCTTTCAACATCTGATTGTGTTGCAGTGGCCACTGGCTGGCCGGAACATGCTTCGCCAGAAAGATTTTCTCGGGCCTCTTCGAAGAATCTGCACCAACTGAAGATGTTGCTATGGTCCAGACAGTCAGCATCGTACACTTCCAATACTTTTCTGTAAATTTCACCCATATTTTTTCATTTGAGCCACAAAAATGGACTACACCTTGCTGTTCTTCATAAATTTATGATGCTAGCAAATGCACCATCTTTACTCGGTAGTTATCGGTCCTTCTTGCTAGGGAAACACCTAATCAAGTCACTGCTGTCTGTAGTGGAAGATTCAAGCCATTAATTGTATAGTTGTGCGTTAATTTTTTCGACCATCCCTCGTATTATTATCCAATGAGCAAAAACAAAAAGAAATTTGTGTTAATAAATGATCCCTGAATAAGTTTTGTTCTTAATTACGTGCTTCAAAGAGTTGAAAATAGCTAAAATTCATTCACTTGTCCAATAACAGCAGCAGACAATCAAATTTCAGTTGAACTTTAACATCCACAAACTGCAAATTTATCCACAAAAAACTGCAATTTTTTATGAAGACTGAGAACACAAATCCAATGAAAGTATCAGAACAATGGCGTTGCTCCTCTTCTACTCGTATTTATAAAGACAATAAGCAATTCTCAGGTAAGTTGCTTGTAAGGACTCTGGCATCCAATACATAATATATATCTCCAACGACAATAAGCATAATTAAGGATTGCTCACAATTTCCATGAGACCAGTTGATGATACATGTGCTTGGAAAAACTATCAAATGAAAATAAAATTAATTAATGCAAGTCAAGGTTAAGAAGTAAGGAAAAAATAAAACTTCAACGTACCTGTTACACAAACATGAATTACAAAATTGTACTCAATTCAATAGGCAATCTTAAAAACCCAAATGTCAAAATAGAGAATCCTATTAAGCAGCATACAAATGTGTACCATGCGACAATAAGCAATATTAAGTAAGCAGAACTCGAATTATCTGAAAAATGGAAGAACAATAAAAAAAAAAAATATGCACGACTGTACTAATGGCTGAATGAAATTACAAAAGGGTTAAGTAATAAACTAGAGGATACTCTTTTACCACAACAAGGCAACAAGAAACGAAAAAACTGTTACCATATAACCATGCCCTGATAAAAGGCCTTAACTTGATTTTCAAACCGTTCCATATCTCTTTAGCTTTTAGCAACCCCAACCAGTTGAGACATCTTATCAACCCTGAGGACCACATTCCACATCTACAGAAATCCGGGATCTACGAGGCCAGGTGCTTGCAATGCCCTATGGTGTACAAGGGTCAGACTTCCAGGAACTTAGCCACCAGATTCAAGGAGCATATGCGGCATAGACGTTTTGGCAGAAGCAACCAGTCCGCAATAGCCAAGCACTCTCTGGACACGGGACATGATTTTTCATTAGAAAATTTAAAACTTGTACAATCTGTCAATAAAAAGCACCTACTAGATGCTTTTGAAAGCCTTGCCATAAACAAAACCGACAAAAACCGGTTATTAAATCTCGATAAGGGCCCCATTGGTGACTCTGCATTGATTCAGTGGGTGACTCAGCTTCCCAATCGATAAATTGCCAACTTCCACATATCTCTTGATTGGTTGTTCTTCGTTCTTGTTCACTATATAAGACTCGGTATACCTTCCCAAGTTAGTTCACTCCGTGTACTCCCTTGGGCTGCTGAACGATGAAAGCAAGGCTTTCGAAAAGCGCTTATAGGTCGTATTTTTCCTTATTCTTTTGTTTTTTGTCTTATTTTTTTGCCTTATTTTTCATTTATTATTTTTTTTGTTTCTTGTTGCCTTGTTGTGGTAAAAGAGTATCCTCTAGTTTATTACTTAACTATTTCTATCCACATAAGATTTTATTCCATTATTCGAATTACAAAAGGGTCATTCCACATCAGTTCAGGCAGGCATTGGCACTTGACCTCATGGATTTTAATGAAGTTAAGGCCCTAGGGAGTTGGTAATGAATACCAAACATTAATTTTTATGGAAGTTACAGACATTTAAAACTTTCGAAATTTGAGTGAGGGCCTTACCTATGAAGTACTGTAGCTTCGATTGTGTTTTAGTTTAGAAAGATGTGATTAGTGACATATGAAACCTCTTTAAATGTAGATTCTATATAAATTTTTAAAAATTATATTACATAATGCACAAATATTTGAATTCAATAAAAATATTCTATTTAGGCAAATTTCTCAAATGATAGGCATTTTTTTTTCATTAAAAAATTATTAACATCTTCCACATACTTTCATAAAAGCTATACAAAAAATTCAAAACTGTTTTGTTCCGTTTTGAAGATATTAATTTTTAAAGCTTGAGCTCTAAGCAGGGGAGTCAGATAGTAGGGACTTGACTACTTGTACAGGAAAGAGAAAGCATGTAACCTTGGGACCATTCATTTATTTACGCTTATTATTTATATAAATAGTATTATTAATTATAATTACATAAAAAAAATAAAATCAATAGTAGCATTACAATAATAATTATATCAATAGGAAAAATGTTTCGTAAAACTTCAGATTTTTTTCAGAAGTCAGAAAAGTATTGAGCACCTGTTAAATAAGAAGATAATTTAGTAGAAAAATATAAATTTGCATTATGATGTCGAATTGTTAGTAATAAAGAAAGTATATTTACTTTACAATTCCTTAGAGTCAGTCGTTTCTGAGTTATCTGAAGGACGAGATGAATTGCAGAGGTAGCTGAAGTTGATACAGGCTTCATTATACAGGGCGATTCAAAAGTTAGTGTGCAGTAATGCATGGAAAAGTGTACAGTGCACACATCAATGCACTTTCGGCAAGAAGTCTTTGCTGATCAAATCATCTCGCGTGGCATCTGGCCTGCACGCTCGCCGGACCTCACACCTTTCAATTTCTACCTGTGCCTTGAAAGGTAAAGTGTAAGCAAACAATCCACACTTTGCCTGAGCTGAAGGAGAAGATCACAACTTAAGTTCAGCAAATCTCATCAGCCATATTGAGCAGAGTGTTTCACAACATGCAACTGCACACTAGCCAATGTCGTGAGGCCGGTGGCGGGCATTTCCACCTCAGACCAGCCACTGTAGAGTAACTTTTGAATGATCTCATCCTGAACCAGTGATTCAGATAAAGGTACCTCCGTATGATAATCTCTTATCCGGTTCACAGCTCTGGATGAATCAAATGTAGTCCGTTTTTTCATATACTTGTATCTCTTCCTTTGAAACGTAACCGAAATCTTATAAATTCCTTGGAGTTTGTATTTGATTTTCTGGAGGTAGATAATCTTTTCAGTGTTCCTCCTAATCCGTCACTTGGCCCCTTCCCATGAGATGTGGCAAAATAGAGCCACTCTGCAGAAATTCGGAGAGGAAATCTGGGGTTATTGTTGATAAGAGGATTGAATGGCATCTTTTATCTCATCATCAGGGACTGAATATCCCTTAAGGTGCTTTTTCTTCTTTGGGAAGTGGTGAAAGTCGCAAGGTGCAAGATCTTTCATCTTTGAACTGTAGGCGCTGCAAGACCTCTTATGTGTGGCGATTGTTTGCAGGCGAGCGTTATCGTGCTGCAGAAAATGGTCCAAAGCTGTCATTCAATCACGATGTCGACAACAACGGCGGAATTCTACTCCGACAGTGCAGTGCATGGAAAGGGATGAAGACTATGTCAAAAAGTGAATAATGCATTACATAGAGGACAAATGTAATTATTAGATACAAAAAGAATTTTGAAAATCGGTTAATAAACATAAAAGTTACAGCCATGAAGGCATTACTTTTCAATCAACCCTCATATCTTCTCTACATTTATTGAATTTTCTTTTAAAAACTTAACGAGTTCACATTGAAAGGAATAAAAAACAGCTGTGGAATGTTTAAGACAATTAGATATTATCACAAAATTTATATTTCTTAGGATGCCTTGTCCATCTGAAGAACTGTAGCATACAAACTGATGTATTGTGGCTTGGAACTCGAGCTTTAAAAATTAGTATCTTCAAAATGGAGCAAAACATTTTGAATTTTTTGTATAGTTTTTATGAAAGTGTAAGATGTTAATAATTTTTTTAAAGAAAAAAAATAACCACCATTTGAGAAATTTGCATAAATAGAATATTTTTATTAAATTCAAATATTTATGCATGCATAATATAATTTTTAAGTCACCTTTCATATGTCATCAATCGCATCTTTTTAAGTAAAATACAACCAAAATTATAGTACTTCATAGATAAGGCCCCCACTCAAATTCGAAAATTTGAAATGTCCGTAACTACCATAAAAATGAAAAAAAAAAATAGTAATAATATTTGGCATTCATTAACAACTCCCCAGGGCAATTGTATATACCAAATTTCATTAAAATCCGAGAGGTCAAAAGTCACAACTATAAAATTTCTGCCTGAATTGACGTGAAATGACTCAAAATCAAGAATAAAGTATAAATGAAACTAAATTCAGTGAAGTCGCTATGCAATTATAAGAAAAATAATCTTAAAGGTAAATTCCATGCTCAAAACAACTTTGTTTAAAACGAAAGATGAAGGTCTCAAAAACCACTTAGCATATATAAAAGTTTTCAATTCGAGCTCAAAATTAATAAAACATACGAAAAACTTTCACTTTTACCCTCTCCTTGCAACTGACACTGGCACCATTCATCAGGATATGCTGACATCACAAGTATCCAATGGACTAAGGAGAAGTTTCTGAATCGTGACGTCGCACATTGCCACAAGTGTTATCAGGGAAGCTATAGGGCATCGCATTTCGGATACGAATATGAAAACCAGAGCAATAATAACTATAGAAAATTTTGTTAACAGCGATATACAAGGACCGTCAGCAGAATTAAATGCTACTGGAACTTCTGCTATATACAGCATCCGGAATTTGTAGAGATTCCCCTCGGCTTGGCATGTATCTAAAGACAGCAGATAGAGATAAGTCAATCCTCCAGTGCTTAGCATGTATCTGTTGCGGTTGTTGTTCTTGAAGATCACCAGAATTAGGCCCGTTTAGACTGGAGCAGAATTGAGTTTCAATGAATTTAGTTTTAAATGACAATGAATTTATAATGGCAGGATCATCAAAAAAGGTACGTGCTTCAAAATGAACTGAGCACATGACAACATTCATATCTGGGTATCAGTTCCCTCTCTGGCAAAAGGCCTTCAGGTACTTCTTAATCGATTCCGATTGTAGAAATCTATGAAACATGAAGTTTCTATCAGATTTCTTATTTACACACTCAAACATCGAACAATTTAAAGACATTCTGATAGAAAACAAGATAGCAAACTCTTGCGACACGTAGAATCAAAACAAGGCTAGTATCGACAAAATTCTCTCAGGTAATTATACAGGGTGTCTACAGAGTTTCTGAAAGTCAATTTAGTGACTTTTAGTGACTTTTTGGGGACCTCTTGAAAAAATTTCATGACCTAATTTAATTATTTTAACGTCAAAAAAAACCTTTTTAAGAATTTTTCCCAGACTGGAGTGAGCAGATTTTTTCCAAGACCAAATTTTATTTCTGCGACTTGAAATTTTCGTGACCCATTTTCTAATTTCGCTACTTTTTCGTGACTTTCGTGACCATTTTCTAATTTCGTGACTTTTTCGGGACTTTCGTGACCTGTAGACACCCTGTTATAGCGTGAAATGACCTTAAGTTCCGCTGATTCTCCCAGGGCATCAGAGGGCCAATTTTCAATCTTCTGAGGCATTTTCTTAATAAAATATTAGGATAAATCGAAAAATTTTGAATGGTATTAATGACTTATTAACCTGGATTAATGTTATGATGCAAAAAATAAATTAATAATAAAGTCAAATTTTTCCATGGAGTTTACCTTTAAGTAAAAGCAGTGTCCAAACAAAGTATATATTCAAGTTTAACATAAAACAAATGCTGTACGTAAGAAAAGACTTTCAAAAGACACGCTTGTTTACTTACTGTGCATTAATTGTTCTTTTCCTTTCGTCGTCACCAATAAGCAATTTCTACTTTCTATTTCATTAATTCTTTGATATTTTCCGAAAGCTGATATTAAACAAATAATTAACACAATTTGTGTTTTAAAAATTCTTCTAAAGTCTCATTTTTCATCGGGGTTGAAGCAGGAGCAATCCATATGACAGATATACACAGTTGGCGTAATTTGAAATCGGGACTAATTTTTTTCTCAGTAGGTGACACCACAGAGCATGTTTTCAAAAACAATCAATGTGTAGCTTGTTGATCTTGAACCTGTGGTGTGCTTGAGCGTAAACAGATGTGAGACTGCATTGTGATTTCAACATGAAACAAAGAGCAAATATCAAGTTTTGCGTGCACCTGGGAGGAACAAATGTTACAGGAAGAGTATTGTAAAGTCACACATTTAACATAGAAGATTTCTAAAATTGGATACATAGTTTAACAGGTTTTAGTTTAATATTCCCTTGGAGAGTCCAGCGATGACCATATAGGTCCGAATCACAGTAAAAGGTCTCAAAAAGGACTCTCGCGCTGGCTCGGTAGAGCTGAATTTGAGCGCGAGTCCTTTTCCCGAGTCCTTTCGCGTCACAGCTCCCCTACAAGCACCAGCTCAAGTGAACCACGGCGCCAACAAAATGTGAGACGGAAGTGACGCAAATTTGTAGGCGTGCTCTCTGGAAATTCTCGCGTAGTCATGGCGACGGCGACGCCGTCAGGGCTCGCCATCTGGCTCACATGTGCTTTCACACGTGTGTGTATATTTATCAAAAAGGTGCGAGTTTTGTGTGGCAGTTTTATCTAAATTTTTACTTCTTTCTTCATTCGAACAACGAACTTCCAAGAGAGCAAGTCGACATTGAAGCCTCTATATTTCAATTTTTTTATTCAAATTTAAAAAAAAATGGAATATAAACACAATTCGACCGTCCAAACCAAAAAAGCGCCGGTCTTCTCCGCCCTTGAGCGGGACCTTTTGCGTTCACTCATAACTGACAATCTTGACGTCGTCTAACTGCTGGGCTGAAATCACGAAACAATTCAATTGTCAGCCTGGAATTACGTTAAGGATGCCAGCTCAGCTGCAAAAATGCTGGAAAAATATGAAGATGCGGACCAAGAAAGATGTAAGTACTTGCATAATCACTTTAGTGTATTAATTATAAGTGATTTTGATAATTTCTCTAAATTTCATACAAAAAAAATTAATTTTTGGAACCCTATCTTTGTCTGTCTTGCAATTTTTTCTTCAATTGCTTCAAAAAAAATCTAAAAAATTGCCGATTTGGAACTGCCATAACTCCGCGAAAACTTTTCCGATAGGCGCCATTTTTTTTTGTTTGAAAGAGCATGGTTTCCACTTCGCGTTTGTTGTGAGCTTTATTTTGTACAATCACACGATCTTTTTCAAAAACAATAAAAGTAAACGTAGTAGAATTCTTGTAAGGCTTTCTGCAATTGGCTAGCATCAGTCACATTGTCGAGATCGTTGTCCTGATTGGCTCTCGGCAGCCATTACGTCACGAAACTAGTAGCGTCAGTCGCAATCTTAGGTGCGCCGATTCGACACACGTGAAACCGTGAATTGAACACAAACAACCGTTTTTTTTTTTTTTTCTTTCTTCGAAAAAAAGCTATAAGAAATGCAAGATGCCAAGGAGATTTGGTGGAAGTAAGAAGGGAAGAGCAAGAATGAGGACAATAGCAGCTAGGAAAAAGCAGCAGCAGCAGTTAGCTCAAGAAAATATACCACCGTCACCACCGCAGCTGTCTCCCACCTTGGAGCTATTTTCCAATCCAGGCCCCTCATCGGAGCAATTTTCCACTCCAAGTGCCTCATCAGAGCCATTTCCTAAACGTTTGAGTGTTTCTGAGAGGAAAATGGCAATGTTTCCAACAGAAAACATCGTCAACGAAGGTGCTCCAAGGTACCAATATGTTGATATAAATTTGCTTCCTAATTTAGGAAAGCTGGCAAAGTGTTCGGCGTGCGATCAATCGGGTTGAATGTGGAAAGCAGAGATATCAGCAATTCCGTTTCGGAAATCATTATGGAATGCCCTGCTTGTAAAAAAATTCTAGGGAAGGCAGAAACTTCACAGAAGACATAGCAGTCGCACGACATTTACACGAGACTAACGTTGTCAGCGTTGGATTTGGGAATTGGCCACCGTGGATTGGAACATATGCAGAGTATATTGGAAAAAACAATGAGCTCCAGGACATTTCGCCGTAACATGAAAATAATTGAAGATGCATCAGCATGTGCCATCTCAGCAAATCTTCAAATAGCTGCCCAAAAGATTTGTCAGTGTTACATGGAGATCACTGACGATACCATCATTGATATAGCAGTGAGCTTTGATGGCACATGGCATAAGAGGGGTCACACATCCCACTATGGAGTAGGTATAGCCATTGAATCAATTACAGGTAGGTTTATAATCATGCATTACTTATTTTATATTGATATATGTAGTACGTATAATAATTGTCTTTTTCATATTACATTATTTTCTGTGAATCTAGGTTTAGTCATCGACTATGAAGTGATGTCTAAATATTGTCGTGTATGTGCTAATCAAGAAAAAATAATGGACCCTGATTCAGAAGAGCATGAAGCCTGGTACCAGGAGCACCAGATAAATTGCCAGAAAAATCATACTGGTTCATCAGGACTGATGGAATCTCGGGCTGCTGAAGCTATATGGCTTCGCAGCATAGAGAAGTATAAATTTAGGTACACAGAAGTTATTTGTGATGGAGATGCTAAAACTTATACACATCTGTGTAATTTACAAGTTTATGGAGATGTGCCCATCAAAAAGTTGTACTGCATCAACCATGTTGCAAAAAGAATGAGGGCACATTGAGAGAAAACAGCTGCCAAGCATCATCTAGGAGGAAAGCAGTATGGAAGTCTAACAAAGAAGACCATGGAGAAGCTTGCTGGATACTACAGACGAGCTATTGAAAAAAACAAAGCTGGATACTACAGACGAGCTATTGATTTGACTACTATGAGATATGCAGTTTTTGCCACTTGGTTCCACTGTATTTCTACAGATGAGGATCCTCATCATAAGTTTTGCCCACAAGGAGAGGATTCATGGTGCTTTTTTCAGAGGGCTGCTAGCACAAGCACTAGTCCAGGATCACATGAAGAGAACATCAAAACACCAATAAACAAAAAAGTTTTAAAAATATACCATCATCTAGGATCTAAGGAACTTCTAAAACGTTTATCTGGGAAAACCCAGAACGCTAATGAGGCCCTCAATGTACTGATCTGGAAGAGATGTCCCAAGACAAAATTTGTCTCAAAAGCAAGAATTCTTATTGCAACTGAGCAGGCAATAGGGGAATTCAACCGAGGGGCAAAACATAAGGCGGAACTGATGAAGCACCTTGATTTGTTGGTAAGCTCAATTTCAGAAGAAGCCATGAAGGCATTAGATAGGAAAAGAGTCAATCAAAGTGCAAAACATGACCCTGAAGAAAAAAGAAAAAAGCGCAGGGAAAAAGCAATAGCTGAACGAGAGCAGCAAGACAGATTTCTGATGAAGGGGGGCCATCATATGCTCCTTGTGAATTTTGAAATAATGCATATTTTTTATTTTTTAGTATTGCAATTGTATTCTGTTTTCATGTTTATAAATACAGATTTATTGAGTATAAAAAGTCTTCTGAAATATTTTTTCCATCTCATGAACCAAAACATTCCTGGCCTGATAAGAACAAGAAAATGTATCCATTCTTATTGCAAAAGTGCTGATCTTTCCAATAAAGCAAGCCTCATCTTCCTAGCATTAACAGAAGAGGAGAAAAATGCATTTGAATGTTTGCAAACTTTGAATGCTATTTTCTCCGCTTCGCGTTTTTTTTACTACAGCACTTCTAAAACTTCATATCCTGCAATTTCTGCTCTATGGATTGTGAAAAGCTTGGGCATTTTGGAAAGGTGAGTAACTCATGAACAAAAAATCACTGAGATTTCACTGATAAATTCATTTCAAAAATTATGACCTGAAAACTGTTATACCCCATCCGATTTTTTTTTTAATTTCCTTTGAAAACGCTTTACTAAAAATTATTTCTTGACCCAAAAAAAATATAAAAACTAGCCATTCTAAATGAAGGAAACCTGCTCTTTCCAATGGTGTCAAGTAAAACTTTTACATTCAGTAGTTTGGTTGGGTTATGCAAATATAGATCTGTGAAGTTTTTTTTAAATAACTCCAGAACCAAAGCATCTATTGAAAAGTTATTGGTACCATTTTAATCTACTAATTGAGTACTTTAATGATGCCAAGTTTCATTGAAGTCAATTAATAAATAAATAATTATATTTTTACGGGTACCGACTCCCCTTAATTGGTTTCTGTGTTGGGTTCCAAATAATATCCACCCAACGTTTTTTTTCACAATGATAAATTGAATGTTTTGAGAAATTCAACAAAATCTCAAGTTTAGAAACACAGGGGTGGGGATGGGGGGAGTAAAGAGAGCGAAGGTGGGAGGAGTAAAGAGTGATGAAAGGTGGAGGGGAAGGAAGGGGGGCAATTAGCGCCATACGCAGGAGAGGGAGATCTCTTGCATGTGCAGAAGAGATGCTCACTGAATGATGATACTAGTGGCGAACGATTCCTTGGATGTGATGAATGTGACTTAGGATGTCGTCAAGAACGAGATATCGTGTTAAATCATTTCAAGATGGCTTCCACATCGGTTAACGAATAATTCTTTTCATACTTCGATTATAAGTTGTTGTTAAATTGTTGTGAAAATGTTAAATAAAGAAGTTGAAAGTACAAATAGCTAATTTTTTTAAATATCAGGACAATAAGGGTAAATTAAGGACATTTCAGGACATTAATATAAAAATCTGGAATTTCAGAAAATTCAGGACAAGTCCGAGCCCTGTTTATTCTAAAAGATGGTGCGGTCGGTAAACTGCCTTAGATTCAAAATTGTAATAGCCACATGCTCCCCAGTACTAATAGCCTGCCCTTACTGTATGGAACCACTTATTTATCCCGTATACACATATTTGAATGGCACAGGCATTTTAGTGAAGGAAGTGAGGACAACCATTACATTCAAACTGGTTTCAGAAGAGTTAAAAGTGAACAAGGAAACTCTCAGCAAATAATTACTCAAGATTTAAACAAGAGGAAGGTTTGTGCTCGTTTTGTCCTTTTATATCATTTTTTTGCCAAAATTTGTACACAATTTTTAAACTTGAAAGTTTTCTAGAGGGAGTTGACAAAGAACATTTATAACACATTTCCATTAATCCATTTGATCACTTCGTTAGCATTCACATAAACTCGCAGTATTTGATAATCAAGCAGGAGACTATGACGATTAAAAATCACCACAAAAACACAGTTTGATGAGTGGAGGGGAGAACAACTCTTCGCTATCGTGGGAAGGATTGAGTGCTAATCATTGAACAGTGCACACGAGCTGTTGAGTACATTTCAAGACTCGGTTTTGGCACCTAATCAAATGAAAACATTGGCAACATGGCATCTGAGCATTTGATTGGCCAATCTGATCATGCAGTGGTGGCATATGGCTTCAGTAAAGCGAGGGAGCGAGTGGATATTCAGTTTTCCTTTTATAAAACCAGGGATATATGTACCAGGTTTTCTCAGCAGCTTTTCAAGATGGCCCGTCAAGCTGAGATGTCTATCAGCACAGTGGTTTAGCGACTGTTATTCTGCGTGAAATCTGTAATAATAAAGTTCAAAAAGTTCAAATAGATTCCTCCAAGACTCCAAATTGTTATGTTGTTGTGATGTCATAGAACGTTCTAATGCTATTGATCAGCAGTTAGAACCATGGCCACTGCCGAAGAAATAAGGAGTTACACTCGTTCATTAAAATGAGATTACTATAATTATTTACACATTTCATTTCTAAATTTATAAAAGCTTCATTAAATAAAGTAATGAAGATGGCTATATAAATAATAAAATTACTATGGGATGCTAAGACGAAGTACTTCAATCTTTTTTTAGGCTAAGATTTTTTTTGCGGCCTACAAATGGTTATTTTTTTGTTTGATCATCAAATTTTGTTCGATATTTGAAAAAATACGGTATCGGAGTCGTTGTGGACTTGAATGCAATTTATACAAACAGCGGAGATATTCTTATAAAAAGGATCTTGTTTGTATGCGTATATAATCTCAACGTTAAACATTATAACTGAGGATGAGACTTCAACAAAATGCAAGAGTGGAGAGTGGAAGTCTCTGAACTCTCAAGGAAAGAATCAAAATCCAAAATCAAGACTTTGCTCATTGTTTTTTATGTTAATAAGGGTAATAAAGGAATTTATGCCTACAGGACAGACAATCCTTCAATTTATCTTGAAGTACTGAAACGTTTCATGCAGCACAAAACACATGCGAGGACTGATTATAATTATTGGTATGATGTCCAGCGGTATCTGCTGCATGACAATGCTCCAAGTGACAAGGCAACGATTGTGAAGGGCTTTTTGGCTCAAAAGCGAATCTGTATTTGTATTCACCAGATCTAGCTCCGTGTGATTACTTTTTGTTAAATCTGCACCCAAAGATTCTTACTTTGATGACGTACCAACTATCAAACAGCATTATGCAAAACAAGCCTCAAATTTCCTTCCATGCATTGGCAACTAAGTTAAAACACTGCGTGGACGCAAGAGGGCCCTACTGTGAATAATCCAAAGCAAGAAAATTTCCATGAACACTTGCTTATTTTTTTTATAGAACTGGTCTCAATTTCAAATTGCCCAACTGTGTAGGTGATAAGAGTACATGTTTTGCACTGGCTGCACACGAAGTGTTGTTTCTGCATTTCGAAAAAATAAAGATAAATTAAAACGAAAAGATAAATAAATAAATAAATAAATAAATAAATAAATAAATAAATAAAAAAACAAAAACAAAAACAAAGGAAAAATAGTTTAACTAAAATAATTTTTTTAAATTTTGTATTAATAAAAACATTTACCTCGATTCGCTAAAAGTGAAAGAAATTCTATTGCGTCATCTCAATTAGTTAATAAAGCTGAGCAACAGTCATCTCCTTTTACTCTTGTGGGCTATGGCCAAATTATCATATGAATGGTCTTTCATATAAATTTCCTCTTATTACTAAAAAATGAAGTGATGATTGCAGAAGGGGCAGGAATGTTTCTGAAGGTTTCGTGTCTTTGAACGGCAGATCAGGAGAAAGAAGGCGGACAAATGATGCTTGAGTCCAGACATAACACCTAAAATAAAAAACGAGAACTATGACCAAAGAACAAACTTAATAAGAGTGTAAGAAGAATCACAAATAATCAAAGACAACCTACCTTATTTGATTGAATTTCAATAGCCTTTTCATAAAATCATCTGTGAAGTGAAGAACTTTGGAAAGTAGACATTCGAAATAGAGGGTCTTCAGCATCAAGATGTTATGAACAACAAAAATAGACTCCCAAGACAAAATCCATCTTCAAATTCCAAATCACAATCAGATGCCTCTTTTTAACTTACAACAACGGCAGTAGGTTCATCAATTCATAAAAGCAGAAATCTCATCCATGGGCTGAATAAAAGAACTCGAGACGAAAAATGCTGCACCAAGAAATGATTTCTATTAATATCAGATGCAAAAGTGTACCAAACGCCATCTTCTTACAAAATCCTGATCGGCTCAAAATGTAAAACATTGTATCATTCTCCTACTCTACCAAGTATCAATTATCATCTGGTTCCTATGGTGCTTATGACGTAAGGAAATAAGGGAAAACGAAACAGCAGACTACCAAGCAAAAGCTGAACAATCTATAGAAAATCAAAAAACTAACTTATTTCTATGCTGGCATTTCTGGGAAATTAAATAAAAGAACATAGGAAAAAATGGAATGAATCTTGGACAAAGAACCCCACTGTAAACTGGTCAACTAACGAAGCTAGGCAATGCAATTGAAAAAATAATAGATGACAAATGTTGAAGCGGCAGAACGGTATATAGAAAAACTTCGCAATCAAAAGGGAAAGGATGCAGATTCCATCGCAACGACTAAACTAGCTAAGTCTAAGGATGATGCTGAAGATCGTGATCTAAAGTTAAACGCATTGAAATTTATTAAGGAGTTTTATGATCTAGGTGACTCAACCACGCATGAATCCATCTTTAAGAGTTTAAACTTCGGGGATGTGGGAAAAGATGTTGAAGAAGCGTTATCTTTAAAACCAACTTATGAGGAGGTGAAGAAAATAAATGCTGACGAAAAAATTAGGGGGTTTGGACATTATACGAGGGCTGTAAATTAAATAGTGGCAACTTAACCTTGAAACTCGCAGAAGGGCGGGCATGCGCAAATAGGATATGGGAGCAGTGAGGTGGTGCTGTTGTCGATGTGTAGAGTGCAAAAAAACAGTCGATCTGCTTAGAAGGGTAGTTGTTGTGTGGCGTTAAAGCGAGGAGTTTCGTTTCCATCGCTCTAAAGCATGTTTTCAAAAGATGATCAGCGGTCGTGGCTTAAAATCGAGGTTGCCCGTGGCAAAAGTGCAACAGAATGCTATCGAGGATTAGTGGAAGCCTGTGGCACAAATGCTTTACCGTATAGGACAGTAGCACGATGGGTTCAGGCATTACGTTCGGGTCGGAATGAGACTGCGGATTTGCAACGCACAGGTCGGCCCTCCATTCCTCAAGAGCAGATTGACATCCTGAGCGGTCTCCTTACCATAGACCGCCGATGGACTGTCCGAGAATTATTCTTAGAGGTTGGTCTGAGTCATCAAACGGTGTGATGCATAATGAAGAAATCTCTCAACATGAGGAAAATTGCTTCCCGCTGGGTTCCACATCGACTAACCGAAGTACAGAAATGGCACCGGTATGCACTGGCTGGCACCCACTTGGAGAGATACCGCAATGAAGCAGACGCATTTCTGCAGCGTATTGTCACCATTGATGAGACATGGGCACGAGCCTATGAGCCTGAATTAAAGCATCAATCAAATGAATGGCGTCACCAAGGTTCACCACGTCCACAGAAATTTCGACAGGAACCCCGTCGTGTGAAAGTTATGCTGATTGCGGCATACGACTGGGACAGTGTGATTCTTACACATGCTGTACCTGAAGGACAAACTATCAACGCAGATTACTATTGCCGATTTCTACAGCACCATCTGCGTCCAGCTATGCGGCGCAAACGTCCATGTATATTGCACAACAATCTCCCTATCGTGTTGCATGACAACGCTCGTTGCCATGTCGCAAACAAAGTCACTCTCCAATTGCGACGGTGGCAGTGGGAAATCCTGGAACACCCTCCATACTCACCCGACATGAGTCCTTGTGACTTCGATCTGTTTCCGAAGTTGAAGGAACCCCTCCGAGGTCACCGATTTCATGACGTTTCATCTGTACTCCCCGCAGTAGGGCGCTCGGTCGCTCACATCAACAATCAACACCATGACACTGGTCTACAACAGCTTCCCGACATATGGTAAAAGGTTATAAGCTTTGCTGGTGATTACATAGAAAGAATGTAATGCAATTGTACTTGTAAGTTCATTAAAAATTGATTTATACCTATGTTGCCATTACTTAATTTACAGCCGTCGTATAAGCTTAGTTTCAAATGTTGACTTAATGGTTGGCTTTGTGAATTCAAAGATGATTACTCCGAGTATTTTTACGAATAGTATGCTTTGGACGATTTCTGAAGGAAATACGTACAAGGTCTTTTACCTTTCCGAGGACAACAACTCATTTATATAGAATTAAAGTTTTAAAAAGTGCTTATGGATCTGTGGGAATAAATCAATTTAATGAGTTAGTTGATTCTGCATCATTCCCGATTTTCCATTCTGTAAAGAAAGCGTTCGATGGTGGTTCAGATATGGTATATTTGTCTATTGATTCCTCTAAAGTTTCTTTTGACTTGACTTATGATCCGTTTCTACCCGAGATATCGAGATTTGAAGTTAAGGGTGCAAATATTGAGAAACTGTTTGAGTTTACGGGTCAATCTGTGACTGATTCTTTAAACATTAATGGAATGACAAGTGATAACGCGACCATGCTTACAGTTTTCAGTATTATTATTCGTATACTGATGGCGGCGAAGAGTTTTGGAAGATTTATTATGATTGGCAAACATCGTAAACCTCGATCTGATGATGGAGATATTTTGAAAACTGCATTACTTGGAAAGAACGTTACTGTAAAACCTTTTGAGTTCGAGCATATCATTGGGGAAATACAAATGATGATTATGAAAAGTATCCCCACATGCCTGAGGTTGTTGCGAACTTGCATGGAGTACCTTGGATTAAAGAGGAGTTTTCACAAATTTCCACCTTTCTTAGTCATTTTATTAAGGGAAATCACTCCGCAACTCGCCAAAATTACCAGTTTACGGTATGCACTGAAAAACCGATTTTGGTCTTAAGGGAGTTTTTTATATGACTCTTTTGAAAGTCAAACATCCAGATGTTCTCTGCAATCTAACGATCAAAGACTATCAGCGAGCTCAAGATTTCGCACATGTTCGTTATCATAAGACAAGTGAACAGATGGCTAGTTAAATAGTAATTGATGAGTTTTGCACTTTTTTAAACAATGGATAACTTTTTGGGATCTCACCTTTCGTCAACCCTGCCTCTATCTTCAACTTTACACATTTAATTTCATTAGCATGTATTTAGTTTAATATTTTGAATAATTACATGATGATTAATCAAAGCATCTCATAAAATATCGATTATATCAATTAACTGTATTGATATTAATTATATAAGAGTTTTTTTTTATTTTCAGAAAAGACATTTTAATTTCAAAAAAAAAAAAAATGAAATTAGTAAACTTTTTTTTTGCATGGGACATTATCACATTAAAAGCAATATCTACAAACATTTATTATATTTTTTTCTTGGACTAACCCCAATAAAGAAAAAAATCATCCCATCAACTTTAGTGGGGTATAAATATGAGGATTTTTCTTGAGTTAACAGATTCGACAATCTTATTACAATCTCTTTAGCAAACATTTACTTCTTTCGATCATGGCTCAATTTAATAATAACTTTTTAGAAGAACTTTGCCTTGCAGCTAACAATGCCGAAACTGAGTCTCACTCTGGATTTCTTAATTTAATTACTTATTATTAATTATTTATTTATTTTTTTTTTAACACGCGGTTGCTTCATGGAAGTTATTTTTCCATGGTTGTCGAGATGAAGGGATAATAAGAAGCATAGGACTATCAATTGTTTATCTGAAAAATCCATTTTCCATCGTTTGTCGATGCAATGGACCTCTAGCAGGGGAGATATTTTTCCAAACACCGCCAAGGTGGCAAACAAAAGCAGTACAATATTCGCCAAACAGATGTTGTACTGTGTTCGAAGACTAAGAAAATTGTTTACCTTATCGTATATCGGTCATAGCAAAATTATTAGCAAGTTTTAAAATATTTTTTGTGAACAGTGAAGAACAAAAACAAATTGTACAAAATATTCTGGAAATAATTTTGGAAAATAAAGATCGAGAGGGTGTACTGCTCACTAGTGAGAGAAAAATGAAATCAGAAAGAAATAAACTTCTAAGAAAGAAGATTCACTTGGTAAATTATTTCAAAAACTCTTTGCACTCTAAAAATTAATTAAAAGAAAGATCAACAATAAAAATTCTTCGTATGCAAATAAAAATCACTTATTTATAAAAAAGATAAATTAAAAATAAAAACAAATTCTCTTTTCATCAACAAATCCAAGGAATTTTTAGTGTTCTTCCAAAAACATGAAGAATTATTGGAACGACGCACAAAGAATTTCTGGAACAACACATGAATTTTTGAATGAAGCACGAGGAATTGGTTCACTCTAGTTTGAAGGAAAAAGAAAAAGAAACCACAAACGAAGTTTAAGTTTTGATTTTTCTTTTGTGCCGATTTTTTTATTAGGATTTTTCTTCATGACAATGGGAAAGAATATGAAGTTTGGGAGAGCCAGTCGCCACAACTGGACCTTTTCAATTGCCACAACCTTGACCATCTGTAGCACCCATAGCAAGATTATCCACGTTGGAGAAAAAGTTAGGTGTGTGTGTGAGGTATTATTTTCAGGTATCAGAGATGAATCAATAAAACTTAGCATCTTTGACTATGATGAATTGACTGATGGCATAAGAAAAAGCGGTTTACTGTGTCCTCATTGAAATGCGAATAAGGTTTGCCTAAAAGAGGTAAGCGTAAAGGGTTTTATTTTGTGGAGTTACAATCTAAGCCTTACTTATTCAGTAGATATTTAATATAATCAATAGTACTTATTTAGTCCTTAGATTTTTCAATTTAATATTGAATGTTTCGTTTTCCTTGGTCATTCACGCTGTCGTTAGCGTCCGTTCTACTGCTTCGAGTTACCGAGAAATGCAGAGGTGCGTGGGAGGAGAAAGGAATGAAGGTAGGAGAGAACAGACGCGACAAGGAGAGCGGAATGAATAATTTTTGTTAGATCTTAGTAGTTCCTTTTTACCCTGTAACGAATTAAGTTTTTTTTCATTATTAGACATTCGCCTTGAATGTGTTAGCAAAATTAATAAACAGTTGTTCATTGTTTTAAAATTTTTTGCGAGTGGATTTAATGAATCGTCGTTGTTTGTTTACTCGCAGCGGAGCCACGAGGGAGGTTTTCTCTTGAAAAGACGCTCTCGAGGATTGTTTTAAAGAACTAACAATCTTTATGGTGCTGAAACCCGGGAACTGGTCGAGTTGTGTAAGTGAAAAACTGTTCAATGTAGTAGTGCACCGTAATAGTAAAGATCAAATGCAGCACGAACCACCCACTCCTATCGAATCTTAGTGATCAACCGATTGCGTCGAGAGAAAACATGGCGTCCGCTCAGCTGCGAATCCAGAGACGTTCCGTTCGTGGTCAACTAACGAAGCTAGGCAATGCAATTGAAAAAATAATAGATGACAAAAATGTTGAAGCGGCAGAACGGTATATAGAAAAACTTCGCAATCAAAAGGGAAAGGATGCCGATTCCATCATGACAACTAAACTAGCTAAGTCTAAGGATGATGCTGAAGATCGTGATCTAAAGTTAAACGCATTGAAATTTCTTAAGGAGTTTTATGATCTAGGCGACTCAACCACGCATGAATCCATCTTTAGGAGTTTAAACTTCGGGGATGTGGGAAAAGATGTCGAAGAAGCGTTATCTTTAAAACCAACTTATGAGGAGGTGAAGAAAATAAATGCTGACGTTGGAAAAATTAGGGGGATTGGACATTATATAAGCTTAGTTTCAAATGTTGACTTAATGGTTGGCTTTGTGAATTCAAAGATGATTACTCCCAGTATTTTTACGAATAGTATGCTTTTGACGACTTCTGAAGGAAATACGTACAAGTCTTTTACCTTTCCGAGGACAACAACTCATTTACGAGGCATGTTTTTTAAGTAAGTACCGTTTTGCGATTCCGCCGCCGCAGCGCTACGGTCGGTGTTCCGCGCATGCGCGCTGGTTAACTACATCTCTTGTCTACGCACTGACGCCATTACAGTCTGATTCTTCATTGTATATGTTGTTTACTGAGTGTTTAAGATGCCTCCAACAATCGTGAGTCCCGCCGATTGTGAAGTACGGGCTGTTATACGATTTCTTAGTGCTAAAGGCGTAAAACCGATCGATATTCATCGTGAGATCTGTGAAGTGTACGGACAAAACATTATGAGTGATGGAATGGTAAAGAAATGGGTGAGAGCATTTAAAGATGGCCGCACAAATGTGCATGATGAAGAACGGAGTGGGCGTCCTTCGGTCGTTAATGAAGATTTCGTGCAGAAAGTGAACGAAAAGGTGAGAGAAAACAGACGCTTTACAATTTCATCATTGTGCGACTGCTTTCCTCAATATTCTCGTAGTGTTTTGTATCGCATTGTGACCGAGAACTTGAATTACCGGAAATTGTGTTCACGTTGGGTTCCAAAAATGTTGACGGATTTGCACAAAACCCAACGTTTAGGCAGTGCATTGACTTTCCTTGAGCGGTACCACAATGAAGGTGAAGATTTTTTAGACCAAATTGTTACTGGTGACGAAACATGGGTGGCCTACGTCACACCAGAATCGAAACAACAATCCATGGAATGGCGACATTCATCATCACCCAAAAAAGTCAAGTTAAGCAAACAATTTCTGCCCGGAAAATCATGTGCACAGTTTTTTGGGACAGAAAAGGAGTATTGCTAGTGGAGTTTCTGCCTCATAATGAGACAATCAATGCAGCGTCTTATTGTGAGACATTGAACAATCTGCGTCGTGCAATCCAGAACAAAAGACGTGGCAAGTTGAGTAAGGGTATCGTTTTGCTGCATGACAATGCCCGTCCACATGTGGCTATCAGACCAAAGATCTCATCAAATCTGTTAAATGGGAAACTCTAGATCATCCTCCATACAGCCCTGATCTGGCGCCCAGCGACTACCATTTGTTCCTGCACTTGAAGAAACACCTGGGTGATCAGCGTCTTCAAGACTATAACGAAGTCAAAACATTTGTGATACAGTGGTTAACAAGTCAGGCGGCAGAATTTTATGAGGAGGGTATTCAAAAACTGGTGCCACGTTATGACAAGTGCCTCAATATTCACGGAAATTATGTAGAAAAGTAGATTAAGGTACAGGCTTTCATGTAAAAATAAAATTATTGCGATATCTTTGCATGTCTTTTTTTAATTCCAAAACGGTACTTACTTAAAAAACATGCCTCGTACATAGACTTAAAAAAGTTTTAAAAAGTGCTTATGGATCTGTGGGATTAAATCAATTTAATGAGCTAGTTGATTCTGCATCATTCCCGTTTTTCCATCCTGTAAAGAAAGCGTTCGATGGTGGTTCAGATATGGTATATTTGTCTATTGATTCCTCTAAAGTTTCTTTTGACTTGACTTATGATCCGTTTCTACCAGAGATATCGAGATTTGAAGTTAAGGGTGCAAATATTGAGAAACTGTTTGAGTTTACAGGTCAATCTGTGACTGATTCTTTAAACATTAATAGAATGACAAGTGATAACGCGACCATGCTTACAGTTTTCAGTATTATTATTCGTATAGTGATGGCGGCGAAGAGTTTTGGAAGATTTATTATGATTGGCAAACATCGTAAACCTGGATCTGATGGTGGAGATATTTTGAAAACTGCATTACTTGGAAAGAACGTTACTGTAAAACCTTTTTAGTTCGAGCATATCATTGGGGATATACCAAATGATGATTATGAAAAATATCCACACATGCCTGAGGTTGTTGCGAATTAAAGAGGAGTTTTCACAAATTTCCAACTTTCTTAGTCATTTTATTAAGGGAAATCACTCCGCAACTCGCCAAAATTACCAGTTTACGGTATGCACTGAAAAACCGATTTTGGTCTTAAGGGAGTTTTTTATATGACTCTTTTGAAAGTCAAACATCCAGATGTTCTCTGCAATCTAACGATCAAAGACTATCAGCGAGCTCAAGATTTCACACATGTTCGTTATCATAAGACAAGTAAACAGATGGCTAGTTAAATAGTAATTGATGAGTTTTGCACTTTTTTAAACAATGGATAACTTTTTGGGATCTCACCTTTCATCACCCTGCCTCTATCTACAACTTTACACATTTAATTTCATTAGCATGTATTTAGTTTAATATTTTGAATAATTACATGACGATATAACAAAATAAAAACCAAATTACATGACGATTAATCAAAGCATCTCATAAAATATCGATTATATCAATTAACTGTATTGATATTAATTATGTAAGTTTTTTTATTTTCAGAAAAGACATTTTAATTTCAAAAAAAAAAAAATGAAATTAGTAAACTTTTTTTTTTGCATGGGACATTATCACATTAAAAGCAATATCTACGAACATTTATTATTTTTTTTCTTAGAGTAACCCCAATAAAAAAGAAAAAAATCATCCCATCAACTTTAGTGGGGTATAAATATGAGGATTTTTCTTGAGTTAACAGATTCGACAATCTTATTACAATCTCTTTAGCAAACATTTACTTCTTTCGATCATGGCTCAATTTAATAATAACTTTTTAGAAGAACTTTGCCTTGCAGCTAACAATGCCGAAACTGAGTCTCACTCTGGATTTCTTAATTTAATTTGTTTATTATTAATTATTTATTTATTTTTTTTTTTTTTTTTACCACGCGGTTGCTTCATGGAAGTTACTTTCTATGGTTGTCGAGATGAAGGGATAATAAGAAGCATAGGACTATCAATTGTTTATCTGAAAAATCCATTTTCCATCGTTTGTCAATGCAATGGACCTCTAGCAAGAGAGATATTTTTCCAAACACCGCTAAGGTGGCAAACAAAAGCAGTACAATATTCGCCAAACAGATGTTGTACTGTGTATGAAGACGAAGAAAATTGTTTACCTTATCGTATATCGGTCATAGCAAAATTATTAGCAAGTTTTAAAATATTTTTTGTGAACAATAAAGAACAAAAACAAATTGTACAAAATATTCTGGAAATAATTTTGGAAAATAAAGATTGACAGGATGTACTGCTCACTAGTGAGAGAAAAATGAAATCAGAAAGAAATAAACTTCTAAGAAAGAAGATTCACTTGGTAAATTATTTCAAAAACTCTTTGCACTCTAAAAATTAATTAAAAGAAAGATCAACAATCAATGTATCCATAAATCTCTTCATACAGACAGTGATGAAGCTAACAAAAGCTAAGCACGTGCTTATTTTACAGGGACAAGCAAAAGCCTGTGAAACAAATGAAAAACTTTAATGTGCTTTTTTATTATTTTTAATTTTTTTTACATTAAAATGTATATTAATTTTTTTTTACAAAAATTTGTATTAAATTTTTTTGATACTTAGTTCACATTTGTCTTTATTATCACATGAAGAAATTATTCAGAAATAAAATACCAGTTCTAAAAGAACAAACATATTTTTCTATCTTTTAATAAGCGGGACAGACTTCGCAAAGGTTATATCAGGGTGTCTACAGAGTTTCTGAAAGTCAATTTAGTGACTTTTTGGGGACCTCTTAAAAAAATTTCATGACCTAATTTAATTATTTTTAATGTCAAAAAAAAACCTTTTTAAGAATTTTCCCCAGACTGGAGTGAGCAGATCTTTTCCATGACCAAATTTTAATTCTGCGACTCGGAATTTTCGTGACCCATTTTCTAATTTCGCTACTTTTTCGTGACTTTCGTGACCATTTTCCAATTTCGTGACTTTTTCAGGACTTTCGTGACCTGTAGACACCCTGTATATTAGCTGATCCCTAACAAATTCGAAACAATAGCAATTGTCAAAATTACACAGAACAGCGCAAGGAAGCTAAAGATGGCAGTTTCGGAAGACAAAAACGCTCAACATTCATTGAACTCATAGACTATTACATAGAGAAATACAACATAAAGACAAAATCACAATGGAATAACAATTGATTTAAACATAAAACACCAACTTTTAAAGAATTTGGATTGAATGAGCAAACTTATGTTGCAAGGCTGTTAAAAATAAGAAATCAACAGTTTACAAACAAAATAAAAAAAAAACAACTATGCAAAGTCATTTTAATAAAACTCTACAAAAAAGATTTAGAATATATCCCATCAAAAAATGTTTCACTTCTAGACACATCAAAATTCAAAACTGGCTAAATTTATTCTTCAGACAAAACAATATAGATATTCCCGACCTCTTTGCATGGCTAGAAATAATAAAAACTAAACAGCTTAAAAAAATCAATACATTCGTCTTGCAAGGAGAGACTAATGCAGGAAAGAGTATGTTAATGAGTATGTAAACTGGCAATACTAAAAAACAAGACTTTAGTTGGTTACTATGGCATCACAGGAGCAAGAACCTGCTGCTCAACCGAATTATTCGGAGTGTGGTCGCAATCATGGTGGCCGTGGAGGTTGGAAAAACAAGAAAAAGGCGCAGCCTGATTCTAATCCACCTCCCACACAATCTGAACAGGTTGTAGAAACACGTCCGATTGGTTCTAAAAAACAAAACAATCCGGCAAAGAAAACTCCAACTGGAGTAGAAAAAGCGTCGAGAGGTGCCCACTAATATTCCGCAACCGAGAGAGTTGTCATCGCAGAATTCAACTCTTGCAAATGACCCCCTCTGGAAAGTCAATTGGACGGCTTCGGGACAGGGGCTTATGCCAGAACTTGGCCTTAAGTTTTCAACCAGTTGCGAGGGTTCACTCTTCTAATTCGAGACGTTTATCGACTTATCTGTGTCACCTCACGAACATTTCAGAAGTTCGTATCACAGGCTGCTTTCGCATACTACATTGTGGAACACCTTTGGTTGAGGATGGTGGCGATTTCTGCCGTTAGGGGAAGCGTGAGTTTATTTCTTACGTGATGCATGATGACTTCCCTGTTCCGGCAGCGTTCGCCCCCTATTTCCAAGGGTTGGCACTATCACAATCGGGGAAAATGAACAATATGAGTGGGAATTGCCACGACGTCCTACACATGAAAATGTTATCGGTACTGGAGGATTCTTTGGACAAATTGGTCCTGATACACATTATATGTATGAAACATTCCCAGCTCCTGGAGTTGCGTTAGTTAGATGTATGCATGATTTAAATTATACAACTCAGCCTGGCTATAACCCTATTTGGAACCTTCCAGATGAATACCACGTTTGAATGTTCGGGCAGCCAACAAATAATTTATTATGGTGGAATCGTGCTATGAAGTTAACTGAAGAACAGATGGGTATTTTGGTACAATGTAACATTGAAAATAATAATATACATGCTGATTATGTCCAGTACGCTTTAAATAAGGCATTATTGAAATCTGTCTCAGCCTACGTAAAACGTATGGAGTTTTACATGCTTGAAAAGCCTATATTGCTTAGTGATAAAGGATCAGTAGCACAGAGTACAGGCCTTGAGCCTTATACAATAAGAGCAGAACCATTTGGTTTTTCTCGAGGGAAGCAGTTCTAGATTATGGAGAACACTCATTGAACCATTACAACCTGAGCTCGTACCTCGTGAAAGAGACAATAGCAGCTTTCATTTAGACCAGTTACCAGATGCTGCTATTGTCTTGTTTGAGGAACCAATCATAACTCCTACAAATGTTGGAACTTGGAAACTAATACTGGAAGGAAACTAATAGTTTTGGATTTTCTCCTACTAATAGTTAACTGAGACAGGGGGTCTTTGCTGGGAAGTCCTTTCTTCAAAATACAAACAACGGATTATGTGATTCCAATAATCAAGATTCCTCCTATTAGGAGGCCAGTAGTAGACATTAAGATCGATTGAGTGCTCCTTTTTTCAAAAGAAACTTATGTCCTACCTATTTTGAAATAATACCAACAAAAGGAAACTGAGATTATTTTTATCATGCATTAAGTGCATCTGGTTTTCCCATTAAGGGGAGACTCCGGTGAAAAAATGACGATTTTCGATGAAAATTTCGATTTTCGGATTTTTGCATTTTCTTACCTTTTAGCGCGTGTATTTCATGAAATAAAGGTTTTTATTTGATTTTTTGATGTTTTTAATTGTTAAATTTCACTTTTGTCCTACCCCCTCCACTGAAAAGTTTGCAAAAAGTCGCTTTCAAAACGGGAGAAATGACTCCGAAATGGCCATTTTCACTTTCATGCTACGACGCTTCTAATGCATGGATTGTCGCCATTTTTTTTTTGTTTTGAAGCTTCGAGTATCTATTTTCAAATAAAGTAAACACGTGACTGGATGGGCTAACTTTCAGCCTATCAAAAAAGAGTTTTCAAGTGTTCTTTCTGAAGTCAAACGGGCGTGCTGACTGGCCTTTAAACCACGTGATTGGCTTCAACGCTTCTGATTGGCAAAATGGTTTTCGCGCATGCGCGATTGTGTTGTTTTCCTAACGCACGTGAGTTTTCAATTGCAATTTTCAAAACATTCAACGTGAATATGGCGAAAACAAAGAAAACGCTTTGCCGATCATTTGGAAGAAAAAAATTTTCAAGAAAATTGCAATTAAATAAGGCTAGAGTATCAAACAAAAATGCAAGTGGGCTTTCAGAAGGTAATGAAATAAGCTCGATGGCCGATGTGGAGGCTTCAAATATAGCTGATGTACCTGAATTGAGCACAGGTGAAACCTCTACTACGGATCTAGAAAAAACAGCAACACAAAAAAAATTCGGAGCTTTTCATGTAATTGAACATGCAGATACGTTGCAATCTGACAAGGAATCATGCCTTTTACTGGAGAGCTCCGAAATTGGGAAATTGGTTGAAGATCTGCCATGTTCGGTTTGTGCAGTCTCTGAATTGACAATTACAAATAAAAGCTGCAATGCTGGATCTGTTCAGATTTTAGCATTATATTGCCAAAATTGCAAGTCGGTAATAAAAGAGATATACAGTTCTAGCAGATTACAAACTGGAACATCTCAAAGACCATCGTTTATAATAAACAGACGTTTGGCACTTGCTTCTATTGAGACTGGGTTAGGGTTTGGGGGTTTAGAAAATTTTTGTAGGTTGATTAATATTCCGATTTTACACAAAACAACATATCAGGAGCATGTACATGACATCTTACATGCATCCATATTAACTACTGAAGGAATTTTAAAACAAGCAGCACAAATTGTGCGTGAAACGTACAAAGCCATAACCCCAGATGAAACGGACAATATAATAAATATTGCAGTGAGTTTTGATGGCACATGGATGAAAAGGGGAAGAACATCCAACCATGGGATTGGATGTGTCGTAGAGCTGCTCACTGGTCTGGTATTGGATTTTGAAGTAGTTTCAAAATATTGTCATCCATGTGCCCTAAATAAATTAGACAATACATCAAAAGAATATAAAGACTGGTTTTTAAAACATAAAGAGGTGTGTGACAAAAATTATGAAGGACCATCAGGGGAAATGGAATGTCTAACCGGAGAGATAATGTGGAAGAGATCCATAGAAAAACATGGGCTTAGGTATATGACAATGTTATCAGATGGGGATGGGAAAACATTTTTAAATCTAAAAGAGAAGAAAATTTATGGAGAGGTTGCAATAGAAAAAGAGGAATGTATTAATCATGTGGGAAAAAGAATGGGTACTGCTCTACGGAAACTAAAATCTGAATTGGGTGGGAAAAAAATCTCAGGGAAGGGTTATGGTAAGTTGACCCAAAAAACGATAGATAATCTATCTAAATATTACGAAAATGCAATCAGGAGGAACACTGAAAGTGTGGAAAAAATGCGTGAAGCAGTTTTTGCCACACTATTCCATTGCATGTCAACTGACGAAGATCCCCACCACTAACGGTGTCCACAGGGTCCTGACAGTTACTGTTTTTACAACAAGGCCATGGCACTTGGAAAACAACCAGGTGCACATGATAAATGTTTAGGGACTCCATTGAACAAGGATGTGGCTGAAGCTGTATTGCCAATTTACAAAAGATTAGCAGATCCAAATTTATTAAAACGATGTTTGCAGGGTAAAACCCAAAACGCTAATGAAAGCTTGCATTCGAAAATTTGGCAAAAATGCCCTAAAACTATTTGGGCCACAAAAAAATGAGTTCAGATAGCAGCAGCTTCAGCCATATCAGAGTTCAATGCAGGGGCCCAACAAATATTAACCACAATGGAAGAAATGGGAATTATTCCAGGATATGAAACTGTGGAAAGCGTCATTAAAAAAGACCGTGTTCGACTTCGCAGGAGCATAGAAAAAGATGAAAAAGAGCAAGAGAGAAGGAAAAGAAAGAGACAACAACACACAAGAGAAGCCCAGGAAGAAGAGGCAAACCCTGCATATAAAAGTGGAGAATCTTAAAACCTTATATGTAATAAAAATTTGAAATAAAGTTTTGATAATCTTTAAACTCGTTTTTCTCAGTTTCATTTTTTACCTCGCCAGTCCACAGAAGAAACAGCTTTACACAAAAAGTTATGCATGAAATTGAAAAATTTTTTTTTCTGTGTGCTCTATACATAATGTTCTTGGAAATAACACGGAGCTTTTTTCCAAATAGAAATAAAAACTTTTTTGAAAAAAAACATGAATATGTCGAAATACTTGGCTAACGCTAATGCCAACTTTAGAAAGTTGCTGTTTAAAAACTATTGTTCATATATAAAAAAGCTTTGTGTCATATCCAAGAACATAGTCTTGAGTCTCATTTGACACAAAAACATTTCCAATAGGATGATTACTTCAGCTATACCTCGTCCAACAAGAGAAAAACAGGGCGTGTTTCCGGTCTGATATCGACTACTCACTCATCCGCAATGCTTTGTGGGATCTCTCCTTCAGCGGCTACACAAGTCAATTTGTAGTGGCGTCGCCGTGCAACAGCTCTTCAGCCAAACAAGGAAAAACTATTCACAGCCAGGCTAGGGAGATTGTGTGGAACGTATTTTGCTACTTAAAAGGAAAACAGTGTTTTAAAAGCTCATCTGCCTTGATAGAAGAAACTTCCAAGGCAACGCAAGTTTCTTTTTCTTGCGTTCGAACAATTGTTCAAGAAGGAAACGAAGAGTCTTCATGCGAAGCTACCACCCCCTCTCCTCACTTTTCGACTCCTGGAAAGAAAAGGCCCAGGGAATCTCGAACAACGAATCTGGATGACTTTGACCTCTCGATTGCACGAGCATGTGTATCCGAAATACACTCAGAATTTTTTGTCACCTTACTCCCTCGTTTTGCCAATTGTGATGAAATTTAAGGTGATGACCTTGTAATAAACTTTTTTGGTTAGGCCATTATCACATTAAAAAGCAATATCTACGCACATTTATTTTTTAACCCCAATAAAAAAAAAAAGAAAAAAATCATCCCATCAACTTTAGTAGGGTATAAATATGAGCATTTTTCTTGAGTTAACAGATTCGTCAATCTTATTACAATATCCTTAACAATCATTTAGTTCTTTAGATCATGGATCAATTTAAAAATAAATTTTTAGAAGAACTTTGCCTTGTTGCAGCTAACAATGCGGAAAGTGAGTCTCACTCTGGATTTCATAATTTAAATATTTAATATTATTTTTATTTTTTATGACATTTGTTATTTTGTTTTGGATTATTATTATTATTATTTTTTTTTTTAGTACGAGGTTGCTTCATGGAAGTTATTTTCCATGGATGTCGTGATGAAAAAATCATAAGAAGCATAGGACTCTCAATTGTGTATCAAAAAAATCCATTTTCTAATGTTTGCCATTGCAATGGACCTCTATCAGGAGAAATATTTTTCCCGACACCATCATGGTGGCAAACAGAAGCATCACAATATTCCACAAACAGATGTTGTACTCCGAACAAAGAAGAAGAAAATTATTTACCATATATTTATTGCGTGTCGGTCGTGACAAAATTATTAGGAAGTTTCAAACTATTTTTTACAATGAAGATCGAAAAAAAATTGTTCAAAATATTCTACATTGTGATGTTCCAGTAATAAATGCAGAATCCATCATTAGAGCAAGAGGATGTATATCCTTAAATCTATTCTTACAAGCAGAGCTGAAGATAACACAAACAAAGCGTATACGAATTTTAAAGAAACAAGCAAAAGCTTGTGAATCATATGAAAAACATTAATGCGGTTTGTTTTTTTTTGTTGTTTTTTTTTTTTATAAATCAGTTTTATTATTTTTTTAATTTTATATATTAAAAATGTATATAATTAATTTTTTTACATTAAAACTTATATTAATTCTTTATACAAATTTCTATTAAAATGTTTTTTATACTTAGTTCACATATTGCCTTTTATTATTCACATGGAAAAATTAATCAGAAATAAAAAACTAATTCAAAAAGAACAATCATATTTTTCTATCAATTAATATATTTCAAAAAAATCATCAATAGAAAAAGGAAATACTGGAAAGAGGAGGGGCAGAGGGAGCAACTTCAGGTCATCTTTAGCAAAAAGCCTCCATCCTTTATTTTTAAATTATAGTTAATTCTTTACATTAAATCAAAGAAGTTAAATATTTATAATGATTGATCAGTCATGAAATTCCAGATGTGCAGATGCTAAGATCTCTTTCTCTATGAGAAATAATTTATTATTGCTAAAAATATAAATATTACCTATCATTAAATCTGCTTAAAAAAAAATAAGCAATTCTAATGATTCTATTCTGTATTTTATATATGTATTTATTAAGGTTTATAATTTTTAGAGAAAATAAAACTGAAATTTTCGCTGAGAGCAGATAAGCAATATAAGCAATTAAAAAGTATCTGAATAAAAACAATTCTACTCTCAGATTTGAATTTATTTCATGGACTTTTTTTTTTTTAAATGATTTCAAATTTATTAAGATAACATTTATTTATTTTTCACTGAGGTTTATAAATAGTAATTTCATTATTGCAAGTTTTTATAAGTTTCAATAAAATTTTTTATATTTCAACTTTCCTAGACGGTGTACACTTCTGATGAACACTGCGATTCCTGCAACGAAATTTCTATGGGACTTAAACAATGGATAACGGTGTTAATCCTTCTTTAGAATTCGATTGCCCTTTTTACCATTACTTCCTCGATTATCAATCACGTCATTTTACAATCTCAGAGAAAATAAAATAAATAAATAAATAAATAAGTAAATGTTAACTTAATAAAATTTGTGGTCATTTTAAAAAGTGTTAAACCCGATCTTGAAATAAAAATTGATAATGGGAGAATATGTATTGAAAATTGTTTTTTATAATTTTTTTGGAAATATTACCTTCTTCACCCCCATCCTCTAATCAAGGAAGTAATGATTAAATTAATGCCCGAGAACTCATTATCATTAGGGGACGAAGTTTTTTTTTGGTTGTCAATCGATTTAACCAGCTTACCTTAATTCACGTACGACAATATGTGCTCTCAGCACGTAAATATGTACCAACGCAGTCCGGCATTGCTTTGTCAGTGAACGAATGGAAAGCATTTTCAGCTCGACTAGAATCCATTTTACAACAATTTGAGACGGTAAATAATTTTCTTTTTCTTCTTTGTTCGGAGTACAACATCTGATTTTTCTTGGAAGTTGATCATCTTTATCCTGATGATCTGCATGAATCTAGATGAGCTGTTGCTAAGATCTCTTTCTCTCTGGAGAATAATTTATTATTGTCACAAACATAAATATTACTACTTAACTGTTTATAAGAACAAATAACAATAATTTCTTTTAATATTTAAATACAGCATTTTTTTTTCTTTTTATTTGTAATATAGTAATTTCTGTAATAATGTTGATATCCTAAATTTAATTATTTTCGGTCAATGATTTTTTTTAAGCATCCTTATTAGAATATTTATAAATGTATTAAGCTGGAAGAAATGTAATAATATTTCTGAAAATGTCATTTTTTTACTTTTTCCTCTGACCCCACTCTCTTTTAGATCACATAACTCTCTTTTTAGGTCAACTGACAATTGCTTTTAATGACATGCCTCCAAGCAACACAAAGGGGGAGGAAGGTAAAAAGAAATTTTTCCTTTCTATCACAGAGCATTTCTTTCCCAGATGATAGTAGACAAATGTCTTAATATTTCAGCTGAAGATATTAACTAGAGGTGCATGGATATTTTCATGATCAATTTTTTCGTGAGTATTATCAAAATTCTCTTAAAAAATATATTATAAAATAATTTAAAAATACTGAAAAAGGCTTTTCACTTTCTCTTTCTCTCTCTCCCTCTCTCTCTGACTGATTTTAGTTCTCCATGATGACAAAATCAGATAAACAGTAATTTCAGATGTTAGTAGACAAATGTCTTAATATTTCAGCTGAAGGTATTAACTAGATGTGCATGGATATTTTCATGATCAATTTTTTTGTATTATCAAAATTCTCTTAAAAAATATATTATAAAATAATTTAAAAATACTGAAAAGGCTTTTCACTTTCTCTTTCTCTCTCTCTCTCTCTCTCTCTGACTCATTTTAGTTCTCCATGATGACAAAATCAGATAAACAGTAATTTCAGAAGTAAAATCCTGTTATTAAGTTACATCCATATTTCAATTGTTTCCTTTGTGTATTTAATATTTATTTCTAAAGAAAAAACGAATTAACAATAAAAAAAGCTTAATAAATAAACAAATTGAAATTTTAATTTTTTCATTTATTTAAAAAAATTATAGTTTTTTAAAATATTTACTAGCAGAGTTATTGCAGTGTATCATCAGTGATCATAATATTATTTTAAGGTCTGACAAAATTCGTAATATTTCAGCTGAAAAGTATTAACAAGACGGGATGGATATTTTCAAGAACAATTATTCTGTAAGTATTATTAAAATTCTCTTATAAAATACGATATTTTATTATTATTTATTGAAAAGATTGTATCTTTTTTTTTTTTTTCATCTCTCTTTTAGATCAGAATGATGACAAAATCAGATAAGAGTTATTTTGAGAACTAAATCCTGTAATTAAATTACAATCAAACTTCAATTGTTTCCTTTGCGTATTTAACATTTATTTCTAAAAAAAAAGTTTAATAAATAAACAAATGAAATTTTATTTTTCATTTATTTAAAAAATTGATAGTTTTTTTTTTAATATTTTCTAGCTGAGTTATTGCAGTGTTTCATCAGTGATCAAAAAATTAATTCAAGGTTAGTAATAATTACAAATTATTTAAAAGAAATCAATCTGATGAGCCTATAATAGCATTGTAATAAATCATTAATTTGTATAAAGTTTGGAAGAAAAAATTATAACTTAATCTTATTTCAAAATAAAAATTTTATTCTTTCTTGAGAAAAAAAAAGGTGAATCAGGATATTAAAAAAAAAAAAAAAAAAAAAATGAATCTTAGATGGTGGTGCCTTATAATTTTTTCATTTTTGTCTCAGATTTTTTTTTTTTCCACTCACTCACAATAAGTTTTCATCAAGTAACATATTTAATTTTGTGTCAAAAACACAAGCAGAGAGATGAAATGTGTGTGAAATAAATTTTGGAAAATAAAGATTCTAAAAATTAAATACAAGAAACAACATCAATAAGAATTCTTCGTATGCAAATAAAATCACTTACTTATAAAAAAAAATTAAAAAAAATAAAATTGTATTTATTTAAATTATGAAATATTCACTGGAGGAAAAAAAATAAAAGGTTGGAAATTAACAATCTTTGAGAAAAAATAAAGGGAGGAGCGCCATCTAGTGTCAAAATATGTAACTAAAACGTGATTTTACAAAATGAAATTGAAAAACGTCATCAAAAAAGGGAGTGACATCTAGTGGCGGAAAATGTAACTGAAAACATCCAAAAAAAAAGGTTGGAGTGCCATCTAGTGGCAGAAAATGTAACGAAAACGTCAACTAATCATTATTATGATAAAAAAAAGTTGCAAATTAACTATTCAAGCTAAATAGCATGTAATTAATAGGGTCATCATTAATACTCGTCATTAAATAAAAACATCTGATTATATCGATTTTGAAGATGATGGGAAGTGACTGGATACGAAACTAGAAACTTATTTTTCAAAAATATTTATCAATGGGAAAAAATAAACTGGTGGCAAAATATGAAACTACAAAACAGATATACGAAACTACAGACATCAAATCATTATCGATTTTGAATATAAAGGGTTGGATGATTATAATCATCGATAATTCATAATTTTTCATTAATATTTACCAATATCTCATTGATATTTATGATTTTGATAACAAACTCGATAAATATGCATGAAATCTCATTAAAAATCGCTATACTTCATTAATATTTACGCTGATTGGACATTAATAGTCACGGTGATTGGTTTTATTGATTTTATTGACAGCTGAAGGTATTGACAGCTCAAGGTCATATCGATTTTGAAGATGATGAGTTCTATCTGGTCGTATATTAACTACTAGTGGAGCCTTTAATAATGCATGTTAATGGAGAAGACAGCAACAGTGAAGAAGAAGAAGAGTGGAATGACATTAACGTACTACCACAATCTCCTTAGCCTGAATTTAGATATAATTCAAAAAGTCTTTTTCAAGACTATACATTCAAAGGCCATTCTCATGGCCAGCAAATAAACGAAAGAGATATCGTTAACTGTAATGGAAAACGTATCATAAAACTGTATTTTATTAAAAAAATAAAAAATAAGATAGCATCTTTAATAAAACCTTATAATTCTTTAAAAAAAAACAAAAAACATGTCATTAGAATGTATAAATATTTAAAAAAAATGATGGTTAAACAGACTGCACGTTATTACCTTAAAATAAGTAAACGATATATATAAAATTGAGTTAAAAGACAATTTTATGAAGTGTACAATTATTTTAATTATAATTAAAGCAAAGCAACTGAATAATATTAAAGCTTCTGCTGTAATATTATAAAGCGCTTCTTCAATGAGACATGAGACAGAAGTGAGTAAGCGCATGAGGCCCCCTTTCTCTGATTGGCTAATCTGAAACTTCCTGTGACACACCCTGTTTTTCTCTTGTTGGAAGAGGTATAGAAAGCTTTTTCTTGTAGACGATTAAATTTTTGACTTAATATTTTTTTTCTTGAAAACTAATGGGCAGAATTTTAGCTACTATATGTCAAACTACTTCTTTTTTAAAGTTCTATTCAATAAAAAAAAATTATAAATATTTAAATAAAAACCTGGATTTTTTTTTTTTTCCACCAGAGTCTCCCCTTAAAAATATACAGAATTTCAATGCACATGGAATTTCCTTCAGGCTACAATTTTTTCACTATTACGTTAAATAAGGCTAACGGCAAGTATTGTGAATTGCATTTATGACAAATCGTTATCTTGCCAAATTTACGACATAGTTTTAGTTCGGTGTATGAGGTGTAAAATTACTATACATTCGATTCTTTGTCATTGAAAAATCACTTCATTTTTACCCAATTTTTTCATTATAAGCAGTTGTTTTTTCAAGACACAAAAGTCCAATTTGCGTTAAGGAAATTAGAAACTTCGTAAAGCTTGCTTGACATAAAGACAAGTCACCGGAAGGAAAAATATTTCATGTCTAAACAACTATTTCTTTCCTTATGGAAATTACGAGAGCATCGCTCTCTGACAACAGAAATTTCTCCACTGTAAGTACAACCTTTTTACACAGAGAACGGAGCATTTAAAATTTTTATTTGTTACATCTATGATATACGGACATAGATTGTAGATGTAGCTTCATATTCTGAACCTTTCAAACATAAGCTGAAATGACTTTTGAACAAGCTTACTCTTTTAAACTTGCAAATTGCACACAGGTGAAACCTCCACTACACTGATGGGTCAGGGAAAAACAGCAACGCAAAAAAAAAAAAAAAAAAAAAAAAATTCAGAGCATTTCATGTAATTGAACATGCTGAAACCTTGCAATCTGAATCATGTCTTTTAGTGGAGAGCTCGAAATTTAGGAAATTAGTCCCACGTAGAGTTTGTTCCATCTGTAAATTGACAGTTATAAATAAAGACTGCAATGCAGGCTCCATTCAAGCACATGTAAACGGGAACATCTAAGAGACCATTATTTGTAATAAAAAGAAGTTTAGCACTTGCTGAGAATGGATTAGGTAACAATGTTATCTCTTGATCACGTTCAAGCAGAACCATGCGGCCGGCTTTGGTTACCTAAATGCATTTATAGCTCGGTTAAGTCGGTTAACGAACCATGTTTCAGAAACACGGTTAGTGGCGTCAAATCCCAGTTTGGAAAATAAAACATGGCGGTTAAGCGAAAGCGCAGGAGCAAGTGGTTTGATGCGGAAACCACAGCTTATGTATGCTTGTGGAGAAAAATTTTCAAACCTGATAAAAGCTAAACGTAACTGATAAGTGTACGAGTACATTCTGCTCTATCCATCGTAATTTTGCTAACGGCAAGATTTGATGCCCGCAGAAGCCAGTTGCTACTCTTACCTCCATCTATTGAAGCAACTGCAAGGAAACAAATCATAGGAAAAAACCATTTCGCTTAGTAACTGTCATTTCTCTTGGATGCAGTGCGAACGGAAAGTGCTTGATGAGCTAACCACGGTTAGTAAACCGTGATTACTTAATCGTGATTAAGGTGCAATGCAAACATAGCATAAAACAACTTCCAGGCACCTGTTTCAACTGTTGAGGGAATATTAGAACTAGCAGCACAAATTGTGCGTGAAACATATAATGCCAGAAATACAGAAATTGATGAAACCGACAAAGTAACACACATGCATAAGTTTCGATGGCACATGGATGAAAAGAGAGAACAACCAACCATGGTTTTTCCGCCCCCCCCCCTCCTCCCTCTGTTCCAGTCTGCACTGATGTGAAAGTCGCAGAAAAAAAAGTCTGCACGGCGAAAACATCGTGAAAAATGCTCGTTATCGGCACCATCTTTTTTTTTTATTTCAAAAGAGCAGCTCTTCATCTATAAGATTCTACAGGTTTTGAATGGGCCAATCAAATAAGTTGTTCTAATAACTAAAAAACAAGAGCAGGATTGGCTCACCTAATCACGTGACAACCCACCGGGCTTCTGATTGGCTTGTGTGGCTCCTCTTTTGTTCGTTTCAATGTTTGCTCTTTCAGGCTCGAACTTGTTTCGCAAGTTGTTAGAGGCTAAGAAATGGTTTGCTCTTTTTTTTTTTTTTTTTTTTTTTTTATACTAAGAAATCGAAGAATTCTTTTTTCCCAAGCAATTTGAAGATTTCTGAAGCGTTCTTTCCCCGTAAAGGAAGAATTTTTGGATCTACACACAAAGAAGAAGAATTTTCGGAACTACACTTTTCCATTGTTCACTTCGAGTTCAACAGAAAAAGAAGAAAGCGCAAAAACCACCCTAAAAGAAGAACGTGTTTTTTTTTTTGTTTCGTTGTCGAATTTTTATTAGGTTTTTTATCACAAAAATGGGAAGGAAAGGGAAGTTTCGACGTGGAGGGAAGGCAGCTTCCAGAAGAGCAACAGCAGCCCTTTGGAGAAATTGAAAGCAGCAGCAGCCCAGGCAGGAGAAGAAAGACCTCAGTCACCTGAAGCAAGACCTCAGTCTCCCCAACCTCAAGCACCTGTGGAATCGCAGCCAGGACCATCGTTGGCCCCCCCGATTATCCAAGTCGGATAAAAAGTTGGATGCATTTAATGAACTTTTTCCATCTCCCCCACAGGAAACTTCGAGAATTCGGATGATCGATTTGAATCTAATGTGCACTTTGTCTTCTCCTTTAGTAACGTGTCCCATATGCGGCGAGGAGATTTCCATAGAGGAGGCAACTGTGTTGGGTTTTATTTCTAATTTAGAAATAAAGTGTGTTCATTGTAGGGTTTCCTTGACAGACAAATGGACTTCGAAGAAGGAAGCAGATGGCACTTTTGAAGTGAACAGGAGGATGGCTCTGTATGCAATGCATACAGGGGAGGTCATCAATGTTTGGTGGATTTTGGAATAAATCTAGGTATGCTGCAATGCACCATTCCACCTTTGACAAATTTGCAAAGGTGTTTGAAAAACAAGCTATTAGGTCAACAGAGGACATTCTTCAGGGTGCAGCAGAGAAAGTGAGGGAAGCCTACATGGACCTCAACAGTCATCTAAAGGAAACTGATACCATGGACATTATTGTCAGCTATGACGGTACATGGCATAAAAGAGGGCATACTTCCAACTGAGAGTTGGCATTGCAATCTAGACCATTACAGGTACTTTATAACTATTAACTATTACTTGGTAAATATGCTAATAAATAAATAAGTTTATTTCAACTATTTACAACTTAAAGAAATTACAAAATAATCAGTTCAGTTTTTGTTTTTCTAATTTTCTTTGTCAATTTCAGGCTTGGTCTTAGACTACGAAGTACTTTCCAAGTACTATTCTGTGTGTGCAGCGACGCCAGACCCAGCCAAGGAAAACGACTGTCAGAAGAACTACGAAGGGACATCCAGAGGCATGGAAGTAGAGGCAGCGGAAAGGATATGATGGAAGTAGAGAAGCACACTTTTAGGTATATGGTGATGGTGTCTGATGGAGACTCTAAAAGTTACAAACGTTTATGTGAACTCCAGGTTTATGGCCCGAACGAAGATGATACGAACCAGAAGGAGGAATGTGTGAACCATGCAACATCGCAACTGCAGAACACTTGGGAGGAAAGGGACAAGGAACCCTGATGGCAGACGTCGCGAAGCAGCTTGGAGGCTACTACAGGAATGCAATAGTCAAAAACAGAAATAATTTGTAATCAATGAGGAATGTCGTATTTGCTATGCTTTTTCATTGTATTTCTACAGACGAAAAGCCACACCATTCAAGATGTCCAAATGGAGAAATGTCCTGGTGTTTCTAAAAGATAGCCCTAAGCCGGAATGAGACGCCACCTAAACACCCACTGAAGCTAAGCGAGAAGATCGTGACAGTCTACAAGCGATTAGGATCGGAGGATCTTTTGAGAAGATATCTGCAGGGGACCACCCAGAATGCCAACGAGTCTCTCAATTCGGTTATTTGGAGTAAATGCTCCAAGTCCAGGTTTATATCGCAGGTAAGGATCTTCTTCGAAGAGTGCACGGCAATATACCAGTTCAACGCTGGACGGGTTAGCGAAGCAGATTTCATGCGGCGTTTGGATTTATCTGTACCGGACGCATCTATGGCAGCAATGAAGATGGACACCACAAGAAAGAGGAAGAGTAGGAGTCAGAACCCAGAAGAGGTCAGAGAACGGCGAAGAAGAAAAGTCACCGACAAGGCAAGGGAGGCTTGACAGGAAGTTGGCAGGTTTTTCTCTCTTCACAGGTTACTTTTTTTCATATTTGACTTTTTTTCTCTTCACAGGTTTATTTGCATATTTGATTTTTTTTGTACATTTCCGTTGCTTTTTTTATATTTGCTTATTTGTTTTTCTCTTCACAGGTTTTTTTTTTGTATATTCCCCCCCCCCCTTTTTTTGATATATTTGCATTTTTTTTTTTGTATATTTGCAGGTTATTTCTTCTGTTTTTATTCCCCCCTCCCCATGTATTTTTTTATTTTCACAGGTGTTGCTCTTTTCAGAGCAACGTATATTTTGTAGAAAGAGTTACCAAATTCAATGTTTAGAACGATAAAAGCATTCTTGCTCAATAAATTTCATGTCATCATATTATTGCACAGTAAAATTCAGTGTTTTAGCCTTTCTTGTATGGGGGAGGGGGGTTCGAGAAAAGCTAAAAAGAAATTTTTTTGTGGCATAAGCAAAGATAAAAGCACAATACTGCTTATGAGAAAGAGCTGCTCTTTCCAAAGGTGCAAACCCCATTATTCTGTTGTAATTTGGAGAAAAGATATCTGGTTTTTTCATCTTCGAAAACTTCAATCTAAATTTTTCGCATTCAAGTTTTTTTGTAAAATTGAAACTTTCGACTTCAATATCTTCGGTTCTACTGGACAGATTTTTATGATCTTGGACATTTTGGAAAGATCTGAACCTAATAAAGACTTCCCTGATCCATTATTTTATATAAAAGCAAAAGAAAAAAAATTGTGGAAGAAAACAAGGCAGGTACTCTAATTCAAAAGTAAAAAGTTCTTTTGATCCTTATATAAAATAAAATAATTATAATAGAAATGTTTTGGGATCAGGGATTTCATGAAAAAACCTGATCTTTCCAATGTTGTAAAGGAAATTTTTCAGCTGAAACTGTGCCCTTTATGAAAAATACGAATCTCTGTAAATAATGGGGCTAAAGGGTTAAACTTGGTATCATTCAAACACTCGTGGCATGTATAATAATGGTAGATTTCATTCAAATCTGATCATTAGATCCGAAGATATAACAGTTTTTTAAAAATGCGTTTTCACGACAGCGGCTCCCCTTAACACAAAAAGCTATAGATAATCTATCAAAATATTATGAAAAAACGATTAGGAGAAACTCTGGGAGTGTGGGAAAAAAAATGCGTGAAGCAATTTTTGCATTACTTTGCCTTTTTATGTCAACTGACAAAGATCCCTTTCACACATGTTGACCACAGGGTCCACATGATAAATATATAGATACTCCACTGAATAAAGATGTTGCTGAAGCTGTATTATTCATTTATAAAAGATTAGCTGACCCAAACGATGCTGAAACTGTATTGAAATGATGCTGGCAAGGAAAAATCTAAAATGCAATTTTAGAATTTGACAGAAGGCGAAATGGCATGCCAGTGACAAAAGAAGCCATGCAAAAAAATGCATTAGATATTTCTTGATGAATGGGAATACCACTAAGCCAGTAATTACTATAACTAAAAAAATTATTTTTTTTTTATCTGCAAAAAACACATTGTTGCATGAATTGTTGTATGAAAATGAGTTTCGCGTGGTAAATTTTGAATACCATTGTTGTAGCCGTTGGTTTAACGGATTTTATTCAAACTTAATCCACGGGCTATAATATATTTAAGAGTTTTGTCCGGTTATTCCGGGGAACGGTGGAGGGAATAATATTTACTACTTAATATAAAAATTTACTGTTATGTTGCGGGATGGCCTAGTATTGGAACTAAAGCCGTATGGGATGTATTACCAGGATGATGCTGCATAATGAGAAGAACAACCCTAGCCCAAACACTTCCTAAACATTATCAGGATAAACTCGTAACATATAAAAAAATACGTTATTAATTTAAAACATACTGAGTCGTTATGTCGGAGCTTGAAGAAAAATCATCTTCATCCTATAAAACATGAAAAAAAGAAGTATTTCCTAAATGTTTTGAAATGAGGAGAAAATTATTTAAGAAAATTATTTATTAAGCCTAATAGGCAATGCTGATGAGACTCCGGTATTTTTTGATATGCCAACCAACAAGGTCATGTTTGCTAGACTAGGCGAGATTTAGCAGCTTCGCCACATGTGCTCGGCCTAAGGAGTACACAATCAAAATACACCTATAAACAACCAAAGCTAGCCATATCGATTGTGAACTAAACAGCAATAGAACAATGTGGATATAGCAGCTCACAACTTTTAAAAGGATCTTGACAAAAGTATGATGCCAACTTGACGGTTGATAATTCTACTAAGAAAACTGGTAACTGTGAAGAGGCCAGAAATTTTAATGTTTCGGAACGTAACATTTGGCTATTGCGAAAACAAAAACAGGAATTATAAAATGCCCTTTCTACTAGTAAAGCTCTCAGTGGACCAAAGAAAGGCCGCTTTCATGATTTGGTAACGCTTCAAAAAAAATGTAACCAATGTCTTCTGTTCACAACAAAAATATTAATGACAAAAGCACTCCAGATGGCAACCAAACCAAAATTCCACAAAGTGATTTCAAAGCTAACATAGGATGGTGTGTTAGTTTTAAGAAAAGATCAGGATTATCATGGAGACGAAGTACATCGGTAGGACAAAAATTGCCGCAAGATTATACTGAAAAATTATTAGCATTTCAGCTATACATAAGCCACAAAATCAAGGAGCATTTGTATTTACTTGGACAAATGGGCAATCCAGAGCAAACCCCGTTTATTTCGATATGCCATCTACAACATTAAATGAAAAAGGTGCAAAATCAATAACATTGAAAATGACAAGTAACGAAAAAAATCTAGAATTACACTGTCAGGTTGTGTGTGACCTAGCATACGGACAGAAGCTACCTCCATGTGTCATTCTTGAAAGAAAAACTACCCCAAAGCATTGTTTTCAGAACACAAGAGAAAGTTTGGATGACAAATGAACCAGCACTAGATTGGATGATGGTTGTTTGGAATAGGCAACTTGGACAATGAGGGCTATTAGTACTACAATCTGTGCAATAAAAGAAAATCCTGGGTGTGGTCGGTGCTTATATCAATTAGGCATGCCGATTACCTCTCCCATGGAATTGTGGGATTTCTCATTCTCCTCCAAAGTTAGCAATGATTTTAATGGTGACTACACTTAATCAGCACCGGGAGAAAAGGAAAAACTCTAATAGAAAATGCAAAACTAATAGTTTTGCACAGCAGGAGGCGCCTGAGGCGCTTGGGAGTAGGTCACGGACTTTGGAAGTAGCTGTTATCAAAGTGGAAAAGGGACATATCGACTTTCTAGGTTATGGGTTCAATTACTGGTTGTTTCTACTGGTTCTTAAGTCATCTTCTTCTAACCGCATCTTGACCTCAATCACATGATCTTTCCTATATAAACACCACTTCCATTTCTCTCTGCATCACAATGAACGTAGTCTCTCTCTGCATCGAACACACGTTTTGTATACAGAACGTCTATACGTGCCAGTGCATTCATTGCTGGGACAACAACGCTCAGTGCCCGAACTGGATTGACGAATTCACCCTAGACACAACAGACGACATCACACACAATGACAGCCTTCATTCAATATCAATGGCCATGGACGAATCAGCAGAACAACAAGGAGGATTCACCCTCAATAACGACTGCAACTGTGCTGCCTTAGATGTAGAGGCCAGTGACGACTCGGGATTTGTTGCAAAATTAGGCTTGTTATGCAAGCATTGCAACGCAGATTTCGAAAAAATTGAATCTTCGAGAAGTGGAAACCGCAAATACGATGTCCATTCTCGTATTACATTAGGCGCTATAGATTCTGGCCTTGGATACGAAGGTTTAGCGAAATGTATGACGCCTTTGGGAATGAATATTTTCCACCACAAAACATTCAGCTACTATGCTAAAGAAATAAAAACTGCAGCTTGTAAATCTGTAGAAAACGATCTACAGACTGCAGCTGTTGCCATCAGAAATTGTTATATGGAACTCGATAAAAATTTGGAAGAATGAGACATATTAAATATCAGTGTCAGTTATGATGGCACTTGGCACAAGAGAGGCCACACCACCAATTATGGAATCAGCATTGCCATAGAAACAATCACTGGCTTGGTAATCGATTATCAAGTCATGTCTAAATTTTGCCAAATCAAGGAAAGAAAAATGAACAAAAATAGCAAAGAATATCAGGATTGGCTGAAAATGCATCAATCAAGATGTCATAAAAATCATGATGGTTCTTCAGGCTCCATGGAGGTAAAAGCAGCCGAAATAATATGGAACCGGAGCATTGAAAAATATAATTTCAGATATACACAAGTTATATCTGATAGAGATTGCAAAACTTACACCCATCTTTGCAATTTGCAAGTTTATGGGCCTGATGTAAAAATTCAAAAAATGGAGTGTATTAATCATATGGCCAAGCGAATGCGAAGTGCATTGGAAAAGCTGAAAAGTGAAGAAAAATTAGGAGGGAAGGTCGAGGAAGACTTACAGCCATTGCTTGTCAAAAACTCGTTGGGTATTACCATCGTGCCATCACCCGAAATGTCGGCAATTTAGAAAAAATGCGAGAAGCAGTTTTTGCTACGTTGTTTCATTGCGTATCGACAGAACAAAACCCTCATCATCATCAGTGCCCTAAGGGTGAAGACTCTTGGTGCTTTTACCAAAAGGCGCAAGCTCTTGGTGTTCCTCCAGAATCTTTAGAGAAAAAAGACCGAACATTTATTGACCGTGATGTCGGTGAAAAGATTTTGGAGGTTTATAAACGTCTAGGGTCAGAGATGCTGCTGAAAAGGTGCCTCCAAGGAAAGACCCAAAGTGCGAATGAATCTGTAAATTCAGTCATTTGGAACAAATGCAAGAAAACTACATTTGTATTGAAAGACCGGGTTGACTGTACAGCAGCTTTGGCAATCTCCCAATACAACAGAGGAGCTACGCAAGTTGCCAAAGTAATGGAACAAGTTTCATTGAAGATTGGAGAAACATCTCTCCAACTAATGGATAAAAAAGATGCAAAGAGACGGAAAAATAGCCTAGAAAGTAATGCAGAGGCAAACAAAAAATTTTGACAGGAAGCAGGGATTCAGAAGTCCCGTGAAGAATTGAAAATAATTCAAAATGAAGGTGGCCTAAGTTATGCTGCAGGTGCATTTTGAACATAAATTCAATGAACCAGCAACCAGAAACTTTCTAATATCTGCGATAAAATATAATTAAAAAAAATGTTAACTCCTTTATAATTGAAAGAAATAAAGATAAATTATTAATAAAAAAAAATTGATAAATCAAGGCTTATCAAATTGTTTTTATTAATTTATCTTTATTTCTATTTTTCAATTATAAAGGAGTTCATATTTTTTAATTATTTTATATATTACAATTTATTATTTTAATTTAATTAACTTCTACTATCTGGGCTCTATACATGCTTTGCTGATTGGAGGTTTATACATCAAGCATGGCTCAACCTGGTTTCCCTTAACAGAGCACATGTCAGGGAGAACCACAACAAATCGTGCCATTGCTGTGAGACCCTTCATCACTTCTTATGCCACCGGTGCCACAACTCCATCACTGAGAACACCAAACCGCTGCCACATTATAGCATAGAGCCAGCAGCCATCAAGGAATCAAATCTGTGACCAGACCTCATTTTAGCACATAAAGAAAACTGCTACATAATGGATGTCACCTGCCCATTCGAAAACACCTGACAAGCATTCCTTGATGCCACGTAGGTCAAAATTGACAAAAATAACCACTTAGCAGAAAGGCTGTGATGAAACTTCTACACAATGACTGTCAAGCCTGCCGTCATTGAGACTCTCAGCTCCTGGAAGCCAGACGACGATAATGTTCCTAGCCAAACTATGCACCTGCATCTATGCCAAAACCTTACAAAAGCTGTGTCCCTTATGTTATAAAGTGGTGATGTGATATCTATACCGAGCACTTCACGAAGTGGTTGAGGGATGGGGGTTATCGCACAGGACAATTGCAAGGGCTCGGTTTTTTATTGAAATATTATAATAATTTCTAATTCCCTTTAAAAATAATTAAGATATCAAAACAGGAGTATCTTCTGCTTTGATTTGAATTGACTTTTCCTATTCTGCACTGCACTATTGCATAAAGGAGGTGGCAATGCCCACGAAATATGAAAATTTGCTGCTTTTGTACAAAGTGAGCCAATGAAACGGGGCTAATTGGGAACGCTACTGCAGAAAAAATAGAGGGCGCGCATGCTTGGGTCGTCAACGTAGTGAATCTAGAGAGCGGGAAGTTAGTTATCATTGCATTTGCTGTCAAACCATGTTATCAAAATGGAGAAAATTTCGTCCGTGCGAGACAAGCGTTTCGTTTACACTACTGTTTACCACCTCGCGCTCGTGTACAGACTAACCACGTTATTCAAACGTGGGTTAAGAACTTTGAAACTAATGGTTCAACAACACAAAAAACAGGTGGCAATGTCAGAACTATGCGCACGCCAGAGAATATTGAAGCGGTGCGGAATTCATTGGAAGAGAGTCCACGAAGATCCGTTCGACGACAAAGCTTAACTCCCGGATCAGCCTACAGCACCATGAGAAGAATTTTGCATAAGATCTGCACTACTATCCATATAAACTTCAGATTGTGAACCAATCGATATTACGCTGCTCGATTAACGTTTTGTGAGCAAATGTTACAGCGCATCAATGAAAACGATAACGTGCTGGATAATGTTTGGATGAGTGATGAAGCCCACTTTCATCTTAGTGGCTTCGTCAACAAACACAATTTTCGTTATTGGTCAGACATTAACCCACAGAACTTACACGAAAGAACACTACATTCAGAGAAAGTAACCATTTGGTGTGCGGTTTCTTCATTAGGGATAATCGGCCTGTATTTTTTTGAGAACGAAGCTGGGAATGCAGTAACTGATCATTACGTCAATATGTTGAACAATTTTTTTCTTCCTGCAAACGAGAACTACAGAAATGAAATAACGATTTTCCAACAAGTTGGTGTGACATGCCACACAGCACGAGAGTCACTGGGTTTACTAAGACAGGCGTTCCCTGGTCGTCTTATGAGCAAGAACGGTGATATTCCCTGGCCACCTCATTCTCCTGACTTGTCTGCATGTGACTTTTTCCTTTGGGGATACCTAAAAACAAAAGTGTTTCAAAGTAACCCCCCACGTACTCTGCAGGCATTAAAAGAAAGGATTCGAGCTGAAGTGACCGCAGTACCGCTAGAAATTCTGCGCATGTTAGGGGCAGCTTTGCAACGAGGCTGCAAGAACGTGTGGTACAACATGGAGGCCACCTTCCAGGCATTATTTTTAAAAATGAACGATTGTGCACTTACACAACATTTCCGTTCGTGTAGTTATGATTTCATCAATAAAGTTAACAAAAGATGATTTTTTGAAACCGTCCCTTTTCATTGGCTCACCCTGTACTTCATGAAGTAACGCTGTAGAGGAGTTTTTTTCTTTTATTCAAACCAACATATGGCCACAAACATTATGTGTTACGAGTCAGAGCGATTCATCCAAAGAGTACTTGAGAAAATCGACCAAAAAGACGACATGAATACAATCATACTTGTGGTTTTATTTTTCATTACACTCAGGATCCTCAATTATATAAGAAATTAACATTTGTAAAATTAAGATTGAAACTTGTAGAAGCAGAAATTAGCAATAAACTTCTGGATGCCGTTATTAACTCACATAGCCAGCTCAATAGCAGGGTTGACAACTGTTATTGCGCTTGCTGTGAGAATTCAGAGATTGAGGAATTAGAACAATTGGAGCTTATTAGGACAACTTCTAAATTAGAAAAGTAATTGGAATATACGAGATAATACCATATCTTGTCTAAAGAAGACTCAGCAGTAGATTAAGATGTCCACCTCTGGTCCCTGGTTCTCTGGATGTAAATATACAATCAAAGTCCAGCTAACATATGCTAATATTGCTTGTAATCATTTTCCTAATAAAAAAATTTAGTTATATACTGAAATTCTCGAGGAAGCTTTATTACCTACAGAAGAAACAGCAGGCATCATGTACACACCATTGCCTGGCGGAAGTATTGGAGCCTTCCCAAGAGGTCTTGAAGTTGCACCTGAATTCAAAATTGGAAAATATCTAGCAATAGTCACCGAACTTGCAGAAGCAACAGAAGAGTGCAATAGAATTAGGTTCATCAAGTCGAAAGAATGCCATACAGACTAGATGACTTCCTTGAGCCTGCAGGGCTTGTAAATATGCTAAACAATTTAATGGGTACAGACGAAGCAGCAAGAAAAGCAGAATATATAAATGTAGCAGTGCTCTGAGTAAGTTTAAATATCATTTTTTACTTAAACTCTGATAAATATTTCTACCTATTACTTGAAAATAAATGTACAAGTTGAAACATAAAAGCAGTTTCAGATATCTAGCTGCATAAGATAATTATTTGTAAGATCAGATATACATCACTATTTCATCAGGTTGCAACGTTCTTCATTATGAGAGCAGCAGGTTATAAATATTTTATTATTAAACTTCTAATGGTTGCATGTGCCTAATACCAAACATGTACAGTAATTTAAAGGTGGGTTTCTATATTATATTAAAAAAAACTGGCAATAAAAATTTTGTCAAAAGTTTTAACGTTATTAAGTTTTAAACTTCAAGCTGTGTGCAACCCACAATAATTCTCAGAGATGCATAAATGGCTTGCGCCAGTCCAAGACATTTAAAAACAACTCTATCAAAAAACTTGTCTGTTGGAATATTATAACCAATCATTGTTAACAAGGAAATTACCTCAATGTTTGAAAGATGGAATAACAATTCTAATATCATAAATACCAAGTAAATCCACATGAAAGATGGAATAACAATTCTAATATCATAAATACCAAGTAAATCCACATGAAAGATGGAATAACAATTCTAATATCATAAACACCCAAGTAAATCCACACCTATCTCCTTAACCTCCAACTCAATTAAAATAACGGAGAAAATGATAATGCTTAGATTAAGTACGTCCTGAAGACCAAAATAAATATTAGGATCTAGAAAAGGTGCTCCAACTGGGAAAATGAACATAACACAGCCATTTTTGGGTGTACATAAAGTGTATGATTCAAAAGATCAAATACTCATTAAAAAATTGCAAGAAATAGATATTCCTAAAAGATATATTATTTGGATAAGACAATTGATATATAACCAAAGAAAAGAATTTAAGACCATAATCAACATCAAAACGGAAGCCTTCCCAAAGGATTCATACAGATTTCTACGCTACTCATAATTCTTACTAGTGATATCAGGAAATGTCTGTCTGGATGGATGAAATTGCACTGTGATATTCACTTTCCTTGATACCTAAACAAAAAAATAAAAAAAATTGTGAGTAATTTTGCTATTTGAATTACATATTATTAGGCAGTTAAATTTTGAAATATATTAAATATACACTGCCCGGCCAAAAAAAAAAGTCGCTGTCTAGATTTTAAGTTGCAAATATTTAGCGCCACTGATTGGCTCATTTACTGTACCGATTTGCATATTTTTGCATACAGGTATAAAAGTTGTTGTGTTCTGTAGCTTATCACTTTCTAACCATGTCCGAAAGTGTTGCACACGGTCGTGGAAGTGATGTCAATGAGTTTCAGAAGGACCAAATTGGTCTGCATAAAGCCAAAATATCAACAAAGGATATTGCTGAAATTACTGGAATTGGATTAAAAACTGTTCAGTGCATTATAAAAATCTGGAAAGACAGTGGCAATTCATCAACTCCATGGAGTTAATGTGGCCAGAAGAAAATTTTGACTGATCATGACCGGAGATCTCTGAAAAGGCTGGTTAAGTGTGATTGCAAAAAATCAAGAGCAGAACTCACAGCAATTTTTAAATATGAAAAATCAAAACATTTCCTATAAATAATGGAAAATACGAAAACACATCAATTTTTTTAGTGTTTTCGTATTTTCCATTATTTATATGTTGGTATCCACAGTTTCGGAAATTATTTCTGTAAAACATTTCCTGTCGCACAATGCAACGTGAGCTGAAGGGGATGGGACTGAACAGTTGCGTGGCAATAAGGAAACCACTTGTCAGCGAGATTAACCAGAAAAAAACAACAAAAAAAAACAACTGCAGTTTGCAAGGGAGCATAAAGATTGGCGTGTAGAGCAGTGGAAAAAGGTCACGTGGTCCCAGAGTCAACATTTACTCTGTTCCAAAACGATGGGTGAATTAGGCTTAGGAGTAAAGCACATGAAGCTATGGACCCCTCAGCCAAGTACCCACTGTTCAAGCCTGTGGTGGAAGTGTTATGATCCAGGATTGCTCTGACTTGTCTGGTCTAGGCTCATCAACCTTATGCAGCAACAAATTGAAGTCAACTGATTACGTAAATCTTTTGAATGACCAAGTCATCCCATCAATGGTTTTTTTTCTTCCCTGGCGGCGCAGGCATATCCCAGGATGACAATGCAAAGATTCACAGAGTGTGAATTGTGAAGGAGTGATCGAACAGATGAAAGATCATTTTTCCACAGGGATGGATCATCAGAGTTCAGATCTTAACCATATTGAAAATCTTTGGGATGTACTGGAGAAGAATCTACGAGATGGAGCAATTCTTGTGTCATTCATACTATAACTTGGGGGGAAAATGCTGCAGTATTGGATGAAAATCGAGACTGAAGGCTGCACACCTTGTGGAAACAATGCCTCAAAGAACGCATGCTGTAATAAAAACTAAAGGGAGTCCAAAGAAGTACTAGAATAAGCAGCTTTTTTGGCCAAGCAGTGTATATAATAAAAGCCATTTACTATTTTCATCCTTAAAAATATAATCTTAACGGTATTCACTTGATGGTATTATTGGTGGAGTAAGCGATGTTGCACTTCATTCTCTTGAATAATTTGCTTACTTCGTAAACCTGACTACTGAAGAAAGTGAATTTTATCCATGTTTTTTACTCAGTCTGCATGTGCTTTTTTATTAATCATGTTGGGTTGGTAGTCATTTAGGAGGACTATCTGCTTGATGGTGTTAATTTCCTTTGATCTATTTGTCTGAGACATGGGAATGCAGGATACTCCGTTTATCATCGATTTAAATGCAGCCATTTTGTGTTCTCTGGGATGATTAGATCTGTTGTGGATAACGTTGCTGGTGGTAGTGGGTTTTTGGAAAATTTTGTAAGCGATTTTGTTTTGTTCAAGTCCTTGCTTATTGTGAGATCTAGGAAGTTAATTTCTTGGAGTATTTCTTCTTCGAGGGTAAATTTTATTTTATTGTCGATGTTATTGAAGTAGTCCAAGATATCCTGAGGTTGGCGATTTAAATTTTTATTGTCATATATATAAAAAAAAATGGAACAAAAGAAAACACTAGTCCACATCAAAACGGTATCCACAGTTTCGGCAATTATTCCTGTAATTGTCATATATGATAAGAATATCATCAACATACCTATTGTATGATATGATGTTGTAGGACGAGTCCACCCTCTGTCTGAGACCACCCTCAATCTATCTGGTTAAGATCTTCAGGCCCTCCCCATAATGTTCTTTCTTATTTACAACCCCTACTGACCATAACCTTATCCTCACCCTTCTTAAGCCACCTTCCTTCTTTTTTAACTCCCCTCCAATTATAGCATACTATCAATATCTTCCCTACATTTTACTCATCCCTATAACATCATAACTAATCACATACAGATATATTTATAATGCTCAACGTCATTCCCCAAGAGGGAGGTTCATATACATCGTCATCTTCATCCTTCAAGAAGATGAATTTTTTAATGGTCCTTAACTCATCATTACCCCTATTCAGTGTTGCATCTAGGCTGGAATAGAAGGGCGCGGTACCCTGCCTTTTTTCAATGCGCCCTGCCATTTTTCGTTGGATTTATTTAAACTAACCATTAGAATGTGCGCTTATGTCTCAGACTTGCCCTACTTTCTAACCAAATGTGCCCTAATTATTGTTCGTTTCCCTGCCCTGCCATTTTGCTAGATACAACCCTGCTATTGGTTCCTCGCCCTCTCCCCTCCTGCTCCAGAGCATTAGACTCCTATAGTTATCACCCCAGCAAGTCAACCACTCATTCACCAAGCAGAAAAACCTTCCACGTTAATACATCCTATCCACAACTCATCCCATATACATTCTATAAAATTTTGTCAATTTCTATTATTCCTGAAGATGGCCCTGGCCAAAACATGTTGAATAAATAACTTTATATCAAAGTACATGTATTACTTATAAGTCCATCATTTATAATAATCCAGTAATACAAGAACCACAACCCTTTTAAAACATTAATATACCTATATCGTCGGATACTTTATTCTCAATATCTGTAAGTAAAAAGTTGAAAAGAAGAGAGCCTAAAGAAGTGCCTTGAGGGACTCCTGTACTACGGCAAAATGGTATAGAAAAGCTACCGTTAAATCTTAATTTAATTGACATTCCGGTATGGTAGGAATAAATCCAGTTACTTATATGTTTTGAGATTCCAAAAGTTTCAAATTTTAACAAAATTAGATCAAAGTCGACCATATCAAATGCTTTTGATAAATCAATTGACATTAAATCTAATTGTTAAAATATTGATGCTGTAGCAATAATTTTTTTTCAAATTATTTTATAATAAAATATGGTTAGAAAGTGGCCATCAAGCCTCCACGTAGCTATAGCCTCCAGTAGTTAGAGGGGGGGGGGGGGTGTCGCATATCTGACCTAACAAAGGATTTTATGCTAGCAAGTTACAAGTTGCAATCGTATTGTGGTAAACCTATAAAGTAACGTCCCCAAGATGGCAAGCGTGTTTCTCTATCTTATCAATAGATGGCAGAGTTGTAATCAAAGGCCTAACCATGGAGGTCGCACAGCATTGCTCTCCAGAGAAGCCAAATTTACAAAATAAATAATGAAACGCAGAGCATTTCCAAATAATGTTTTTCTTTTAATTTTAGTTGAAAATTCATGGGGTTTTTTTCCTTTTATTTTTAATTTAATTTTATTTTTTTTTGCTTTTATTTATTTTATTTAAAATTACATATTACAAGAACAATAATTTTATTACATCGCGGAGCTAACACTTGTAAATAATTATTTATTTTTTGCTTATAAGTTTTATTTTGTTGTTTATTAATAGGCGTGGATGACAATGGCCGTTTTGTTATGTTTTAATCAATTTAAGTTCCTTCCTATAATTTTACTCTGAAAAAACCCAACAAAAACTATAGTTCTCTTCTCGCCCGACACCGCCTAATTAAAAATATTTGCGGTAACCCAGCATGTCTTGTAAATTACAGACAAAAAGCGCTGGTCATGCAGAAGATGCAATGTGAGAAAAAGTGTTAAGAGACGGGTCGTTCTTCGAACACAGCATGCTCTCGTTGCGGCAGATTATTACTATTATTTATTTGTGGTGTCAAGATGCACCACAGAATAGCATCATCCATGAGGCTGGCCTAATGACCCAGCAGACTGCGATAAACTTCTGCAATTATTGCAGAATCGAATGTACGGCTTGGCTAACAAGAAATCCCCCATTGATCGGTGGTTTTGACGAAAATTATGATCCACTGTACGTCGAAATTGACGAAACCCTCTGTTTTCACAGAAAATATAGAGGCGAGTTGCGAAGTCAAAGACAGTGGGTGTTCGGGGGAATCGAACGTAAGTCGGGGAGGTGCTTTTTAAAAAAGGTACCCAACCGCAATAGGGAAACCCTCGAGACAGAAATTGTTAATCACATTCTTCCGGGCACCCACATAATTTCAGACGGATGGAAGGCTTATCGTCATGTGAAAGACATACACGGAGGAATATTTGATCATTCGAAAGTAATTAACGAGAGATATTTCATCGATCCGGAGGATAGTGATATACACACTCAAAATATTGAGGGGATGTGGATGCGGATGAAGCGGAAACTTCGCCGGCAATATGGAACCAGCCCTCAATTGTTCCAATTATATTTAAACGATTTGCCTATCGCAACAATTTCAAAGGCTGCAATTTATTTTCTTGTTTTTTGGTAACCCTCGCTGAAACCAATTTGTATGAAACCAATTTGTAAAAACTGTAAAAAAATTATTTTTAGAGTATTTAGTAATTAAGCTTTATTTACACACATTATATTTATTTAAAATCGTATTAAATTCATTTAAAATTGTATTAAATTCATTTAAAAATGTATTAAATCTATTTGAAAGAGTATTAAATTCATTTAAAAATGTATGAAACCAATTTGTAAAAACTGTAATTTTAGTTGAAAATTCATGTTTTTTTTCCTTTTATTTTTAATTTGGCTTCTCTGGAGAGCAATGCTGTGCGACCTCCATGGTTTTTTCTCCATGGTTAGGCCTTTGATTTCAACTCTGCCATCTATTGATAAGATAGAGAAATACGCTCGCATCTTGGGGACGTTACTTTATAGGTTTACCTCGTATTGTATGTAAAGCTTAAATTTTACCTCATAGACACATCTAGATGCATCCATATTCTTATATAGTAATGTCTTACGCGCGAATGTTTTAAATACGCCATTCTACTTACTTTAATCTAGATCTTCGGTGACTGGCGTTCGTTTTCTTGACGGCGATTTCCGAAGAAAGCCTCATCCAGAGATATTTTGCACTTGAAACATGAACTCTAGAGAAAATAGAGGCGATACAACAAGTTCGTAATAATCTCACATCGTTTTTGTACATAGATCAAGTTTGCGTAAATAAATTCCATCGATGATGCCTGTCGTAAAGTTGCCTTTCGCTGAACGGACAAAGAGCAGTAACCTCTTCTTCCATGGTAAACGGGCGTTTTCACATCTTTTTACCATAGACATTAAAAAAGGACAGATTTCTGTACTAAAGTTCATAGGTATTGGGCCCCGGAGTAATGCATTTTATGGAGCAACGTGTAACGGTCTCCAGCTCCATGCGTGCCAGAAATCCGAACTCCAACTGCCCAAATTACGACTAGGGCAGAGGGAGAGTCCTCCCTCTTCCCTGTTACGACAGTGCCCCCTGCTGCACAAATCCGGAAATCGCAATAAACCAAAAATGATAAGATTGCAACTTTGAGGTAAATCGAAACATTCAACTCCTTAGAGTTCTTCTTATTCCCTGTGTTCTTTTTACCGTTTTTTTAGAAAGAATATGTACTGTTTTCCACGTGTTTAATAGAAGACGAGCTGAGACGAGGCTATAACGGACCTGGGTTCGAGAGTATAATCAAAGACTAGTGCCCTCGTTCTTTTACTCCTGGAAGTAATAATGGAGGTCAGGGAAAAGAGAAGAATCTTTTTACATGATAAGAGATGTAGGCTATGATAATAGTTTGGCCATAGCCTACAATGATAAGAGAACAGGGGGTGAAACTGATAGCTTTTTCTGTCGCTATGATGCCGGCGTCGTGAAGACTGCTTCCTAATGTTTTCTGCATTATACATTTTGCATTTCAATGACAAAGCTGTAAATATTAATGAGTAAATAAAATAAAATATTTATGATGGAATTTGATAAAAACAAACTAATAAAATAAAGAAATAATAAAATAACTAAAATTTAATTAAAATAAAACAAGAATAGATTAATTAAATGATAAACAAATACAATAAATAAAATAAATAACGCTAATAATTAATTATTAGCACAAAATAAATGAATAAATAAAGTAAAATAATTAAATGCACAAATTAGTAAAACACAATTAGTAAAATAATTAAATTTAATCATTGCTTTGAAGACATTGTTGTTATAAAATGCGTCAGCAAAAATAAAATTAATTTCACGTATTGCTAAATTGGAAATATCTTATCTTTTTTTTTTATATATACATAACTGATTTTACCACTTTGAAGAGTCTGCTTTTGTTGTAATAACAGTCTCGATTCTTTTGGGCAAAGTTCCTGTGTAATATATTTCAAACGCTTTTGATGCATTCAATGAGATCTTTTTTGTTTCTTGGGCACGGACTCTGGATTCTATTTTTCATGATTGTCCATAGATTTTCCATTGGATTCATGTCAGGCCATTCCAGGACACTTAAGTCTTTCACAATAATTATTTCTCTTTCACGATTTTTTGGATGTATAAGCTGGTACACAATCCTGTTGGAAAATAACATCTTCAGATGAACAGATCTTCTCAATAATTGGAGGGACAAAGACTTCCATCACTTCTGTACAAATTCCAGTATGGATCCGGCTCTTCGCAATAAACAATTCACCAATATTTTGACTATTAAAACACCCCATAAGGTTTTAAAGTGTGTTTTACCTCTCGGTTGACACTTGAAGGCACTGAATATCTTTTATATCTCTCAATATTTCTTTGTTGAAAAGAAGACTGAACATTTGCGTACAGATTTATTAAAAAGAAACTTTTGCAAGAAATTCATTCACTTGTTTCTTGGAAATCTATATTTTTCGCATCCTAAATTGCTAAATTGTATTTTCCAACTAGCCTATCATAATTTAATATGTAAAAATGAGAATAGAACAGCATGTAGCCCCTTCAGATACAGACCTTAAATTTGGTTGTAAATTTTTTTTTTTTTTTTACATTTATTATATTGATACTATTATATTAGGCGGGGGGGGGGTTTCTAGAAATTAAGGCGTCGACTACAAAGGTCATTTTGCGCCTTTTACACAAGTTATATCTGTACGCAGCCCGGGACAAACACAACATCCATGCCCACGGCAGGATTCGAACCCACAGCCAGGCGGACTCGAGAACTGGAAAGCCTACGCCCCAGCCCTCTCGGCCACCTTAAGCACAACCAGCAGTTTTTTATTTATTGAAATTTTTTTATTATTTTTTTTACATGTATGGCTGCATGTGCTACCGAAATATACATATTTTTTTAGAAAATCAACAGATTTTATTCATCTCATTTATTTAGTACGAAATTTTACAAAACAAAAAAACACTGCACTTTTGACAAGGTAAACGTCCAAGATACAAGTTGGAAACATATGGTGACTGAAGGGGTTAAAAATATTAACCAAACAATATGCAAACAAGAAATTAAAGTATGCCAAAAGAGTTTTGAAATTTTCCTAATAAAAGAAATAATGAATTCCCAAAAGTAAATTTTTTGCTTTGTATATATATCTAGGCCCTTTGGATGAATAAATTTCAAATTTCAAAAATTTAAAAGAAATAACAAGTAGTTTTTTTAAGTATAGTCTACAACAGTTAGTTTTCTACTTTAACTTAATATTCGTTTGTCCTCCTAATATTACTAAAAATAAAATAAATTATAAAAAAAAAACAGTTTTTTTATATTTTTACCCCTGTCATACATTCTTGTTTTTGCTGTAAAAAGTGCAATAAAAAGTAAAAAATTTTGGTGCTTCGCGTGAAAATAAGAATTCATAAAATTAAAAATAAGTAAAAGAGAAAAATGAAGCATTTTTTGCCACCCTTATTCTCAAAATGAAAGTTTAAATTTTATCACTTAGAATAAACAATCATATTGGCAAAACAAATTCTGACGTTACAAACTGCTCCACGCAAATAAAACTCCATAGATATGCAAGAGAAATGAATCCTATTTAAATTTTTTTTGTGGGGAAAAAGCCCGAAGTTGGAAAGAAAAAATTGCTAAAATGTGTTGTCATCAGGAACAAACGTGTATGTAAAATTTAAGAGCGAATGAAAATATGGAAGTGCTTCAAAATTCGACTGAAAGGTTCCCTACCATCTCACAAGATCCAAGAACGAGTTAATATATGGGTGATAATAATAATAATAATAATAATAATAATAATAATAATAATAATAATAATAATAATAAATGTGTAGCAGGGATTTTTTTTTTCATTTTAAAATTTAAAATTTTATATGAACCGCGTGCTCTGTTTAAGGACACTGAACATTGCAAATGCCATATTAAACAAAAGCGCGTCGTCTGCTATTCTTCTTGCGAATCGAAGCGCCGCCCTGGTACCAATGACCTGTTATAGAGGTCAGTGTCTGGTACATGATCCCAAGTCCCTTGATTTAGCACTGAGGTTCCTCCTCTGGGATATATCTATCTATGTGTTTGGAAACTAGGATATTTTTTTACTGTCCGCGTATTTTAAATGTTCAAAGGAGAGACCGTTAAAGAATTAATCCAGGGAAGAGGAAGAAAGGTTTCTGGTTCAAAACATAGAGTAATCATTTTTATACGCTTTTATTTAACTTTGCTTTTCTGTTTGTCTGTCCAGATAAATCTTGCAATCAATATTAAACCCATGGAGTAATAGATCGTGATTAAACTCTAGCTTCCCGACAGGCTCCAGAGCTGAAATTTGATACACACACACACGTGACCGATGACAATGCATGTCAAAGGAAAAAATTTTCAAATCGGTTCACTGGAAACCGTTCTATCAAGTACAGATGTAGGGGGGAGGCGCATCCTACCTTCATCTGTTCTTGGTTGTATAGTATAGGGCGCAAATTTATTTCAGTCGTCTCTCCACAAGTCAGCAAATTGCTTAATTGTTAGACCAATTAGTTTTACAAATTGTTGTCGCCGGTTTAAAGTACGCGCACTGAATAAAAAAAATCTTTATCGAAGATATTAACCACATTAAAACATCGGTCGTATGAATGGTTACAACACCATTAAAATGGCTGAATTCACGAAACTGAAGGAAAATAACAAAAAAAGAAATTATCCACAGGATTGTCATTCCATACAATCGGGACTTAACAAAATATTGATTTTCAGTATTTAAAAGCCATAACGAGAAACTTCAAAAATTCCAATATCTTTAAAAAAAAACTCCTTCGATATCCTAAAGATGCTATTCACGATCACAAAAAAAAATCAATATAATTCGAAATTAAATGTGAAAAATGCACACTAAACCCTACCGAGGTCAGACTAAAATGGAATTTAATCACCAGATTCAAAGAAAATATGGGCTTCATTTGGCTTCATAGAAAATATGGGAGAACTGAAAAATCCACCAGACATTCAGAAAAAAATAATCTCAAGGAAGATAAAAGAAAGTTGCCTTCTTTTATCTTTCTTGCCTTTGAATTTTTTAAAGTTTATCAGTTCTCTCCACCATTCAGGACTGTTTATTAAACCTTGACCCTATGATAAGTGACTCATCTTTGGTAAACCCTGCGCTAAATCCTTCGAGCGTAAAAATAGAATGCTCGAAGGTTAAATCCGAAATAAACAAAATAATAATCTCCTTCGTCTTCTCTAAAATGGCTGTTTTAACTGTCATTCAATGTTGCCAGATTGGTCTACACTGAGTGGCCAGTTTATTAGGAACAACCCCCCACCCTGTGAATACTGTGTTGCGCCACTCCTAGCAGCTATAACAGCACGAATTCACTGTGGAGTGGATTCAATTAGCCACTAGAAGCATTGTTCCGTGATGTTTGTCCATGCGGATGCAATAGCTGCTCCTAGTTGATGTTTATTGGATAATGGTGGATCCATGCCTCGAATAACCCTTTCCAGGTCATCTCAATGATGTTCGATTGTGTTCAAATTCGGGGACTGTGGTGGCCAGAGGAGTAAATGGAACCATGCTCCTGGAACCAATCCATGACGATACGAGCCTTGCGACACAGAGCTTTGTCCTGCTAGAAGCATCCTTCTGATAGGGTTATAGCCACAAAGAGAGGATCGTGGTCGGCAACAATGTTCAGGTAGCCCTAACTATTAGGACGTTGTTCTATAGGTATCAGCGGACCAAGAGTATGCCAGGAAAACATTTCTCAGACCATTACAGAGCCTCAACCAGCCTGAACAGTGGAAACCAGACAGGAGGGGTCCATCGTTTCGTACTGTTGTCTCCAAATTATGCATCAGCCAACTGCATGGTGCAATAAGAAACGGGATTCATCCGATCAGCAGGCCTTCTTCCAATCGTCGACGGTCCTATGTTGGTGATCACGGTCAATTTGGAAGCATTTTTTGTGGTTTTGGGTGGAGATCAAAGGTACCCGAACTGGCCGTCGGCTGTTGTAGCCCATCCTTGCCAATGTACGGCGTGTAGTGGTTCAGAGATGTTATTCTGCGGTCCAGTGTTGTACTTCACAGTGAGTCTATTCGCACGAACAAGCATTCCCATCCTACGCTCACCCCTAGGATCGACGAGTCCTTTGCGACCACAGGCTTGTCTCTGACTGGTTGTTTTTTAGTTGTTTAACCAGTCCTGGTAAACCCTTGAAATAGTTGTTTGGGAAAAGCATAGAAGACGTGCGGTTTCGGAAATACTCAATCCACCTCGCCGGGCACCAACTATCATCCCGCGCTCGAAGTCGCTCAGATCCTTTGTTTTCCCTATGGTGACGGTCAAGCCACTTGAAATTGACAAGTGTGTTCTTGCTTTATATTAGTACCAACTGTCACGTGACCAACTGATATGTAGTAATTGCTATGCCAACGGATTTCCTTAGTCATGAGTGTTCCTAATAAATTGGCCACTCAGTGATTAAACCGCAAATTAGGCTTTTTTATTTTTAAGAAAACCATTTGGCTTGTAAAATTTTTACTTCACGGTTTGCGATGTATTTTGGCGGGTTTTGGTTTTTATTGGGCTTCTTTAGGTTTGTTGCTTTGAACTCAAAACAATTTTACCCGCTAAAATTCAGTGAATTTGGATACTAATGAAACTTTTAGCGGATTTTTGCATAATTTTGGGTAAGAACCGCTTGTAGCCAGATCTCTTTCTGAAATGTATTCAGATGCAACCAATCACTTCTATTTAGCATTTTTAGTGTCTATATTGAAAGAATTCCTAATAATTAATCATTGTTCCAACGATTTGTACAACCAAAGCAAATTGAACTAAATGGTATATTTTTGTCAATTTTTCTTTTATAAGCATATATAAATAATGTTGAGCTTGGAAATGGGGTAATAACTCCGGAGCAAGTAGTAACTATTAGAGAAAGATGTTTCTAATTTTTGTAAAAGGAAGGCAGCAGTGCAGGTTCAGATGCGCTCCCTGAAATATTTTTGTTGTTAGAAAAATTAAAATATCTAACACCCACTGATTTCTTAAATCAGTGCAATAACGTGAAATATGAAGACTTGCTGATCAATTTGGTTCCCTTTAATGAATGGCGATTTCTCAAGATCAAGAACAGGCTCGATGTTTTTGGAGAAAACGGTTAAAAATAATAGTAGTTTTGGTCTGCTACTTATGAAGTCAAACGAGTTGATAGTAAGTTAGCATTTTCAAATATCAGCATATTTGCACTTTTTTGACTGTTTATTCTTACTATCAGTTAGGTAATGCTGTGGTCAAGCGTGTTTTTTTCTAAAATGAATATCGTGAAAACAAAACTTAGGAATCGAACATGCTTAAAAACTTTAGATGCTATTCTGCAAATCTAATCAATTTGCAAATAGAGAACAAATGTTGCTATGACTTTGAATCAACTACAGGAATGATTGGAAATTTTAATTCTCATGGTATATATTCGGCAACAGAGCAACAAAACATAATGCAGCAACGAAAAAAACATTTCATTACAGTATCAAAAGTGCCAATAGATAATTGTTGTAGATGATTGTAGATAGCTGTTTCGATTATCCTGATTATCATTACTTTATTACTGTATTAAAAAAATTTTTAATCTAATTTTAAAATTTTTTGTTAATTGCTTGTTCCTTTTTATTTATTTTATTATGAATTATTTCGGATATTATATTAGCATTCGGCTTCCGGCGTTCGAGAGATGGAGACGTATGTTACGCTCTCTCTCTAGTTTTTTTGCGTGTAAGCAAATCACAGGTTTTATATTCCTGTGGATTTCCTCTTATTCTTCTTATGAGTATCTATCACCTTTGGATGTGAATTATGAATTTATTACAGTAAATTATAAAGAATTATAGACGAAGAATAACTCTTTATCAATTTGATGGATTATACCACTTCTACTCAGTGGGAGAGTCACTTTTATGATTCATATTTATTGATATAGGTTGATCATTTCTTATAAATGACTGATGTTGCATTGGTGTATCGTCAGCTGTTTATGACCAGAGGCTAATTTGTGCTACAATGTCAAATAGAAAACATAACTCATCGACGAAGCCATTTTCCACCCGTTCTGTGAATAGTGAAATGCCCTCCAACCGCTTTGCAAATAGTAGTACGCCCTCGAAAGTTGCACAAAATGACTCTTCATTGTCTTCGATCGAGTCGTCTGTTCTGGCTGTCTTCGAAAGACCTGATTTTTGGGACCTTTTCTCAAGTAAGTTTTTCGACAAATTTCTCGAATCATTTGACAAAAAGTTCTCCGAAATGAATAATAATTTAAAATCCGCTACTTCAGAATTAAAGGAGATGCTTGTTTTGCCTCATCTTCGGCTGTTTATAGTTCCGCACTGGATCTCGTACATTACTGATCATTTTCCATTTATTGTAGTATATAATTTTTGTTATTCTAATAATAATACCCGTTCTATCAATCATAAGCGTTTGATCTCCAATTATCGTGTGGCTATGCTCGAGTCTTACTTTCCCTAACAGTTTGGCACAGCTTATTAACCAATATTCATGATGCTAATTTTATGGCTTATGTGTTTTTAAATCAAGTTCGTTTGGGATTTGATCGATATTTACCATATTATACGGTCTCGAATTATTCTAAGTCTAGAACACATTTTAGGAAGCCATGGATCACTTTCTCTCTTTTCTGTTTGTATAGAAAGACTTCTTTGTAAGTTTTCCCTCAATACGGGATATATGGTCCACCTTCGTTTTGGTTAAAATCTTATTTGACCGAACGTATCTACTTTTTAAAATTGTTTGATTTGACCTCTTCACGATGGCTCGTAGCTTAGGGGTACCCCAAGAGTCGATTCTTTCACCCTTATTATTTTCACTGTTTATAAATGATATTGTTTATTATATTCAACCTGACTCATCTTTAAAGTAATTACTTTATGCTGATGATATTACTTTTTTGGCAGCTTCTCGCGATATCCCTTGTTTGATAACACGATTTAATGCGGCTCTTTCTGATCTTAATATTTGGGTTAGTCATGTTCATTTAAAAGTTAATATTGACAAAACTAAAGCGATGATCTTCTATCAACGCAATAGATTAGGTATTCCGGACTCTCTTCCGTTATATTTCGAAAATTCTCTGCTTTCGTTAGTTTCATCTTACACGTATCTCGGAATAACGATAACTCGTGACCTTACATGGGATCTACACCTTGATTGTTTAATATCTAAATTGAACAGAAGGCAGGGAGTTATTTCTTGTCTACGTTATTTACCTAGGAGAATTATCCTTCAGTTAATTATCCTTAGGCATGGATAAACTCTTATCTTTGTTTCAGTATCCTGTTTTGGGGGCAAGCTTCTGTTCATAATATCAGGTTATTGCAAAAATTTCTTCCGGTTCTAGAACCCGTGCCCAAGAAGGGCTCATTTTCCGAGGGGGGTGTCATATGTTTTCAAACAAATTATTGCATTCGATTCCTGAATATCTTTGCTACACATCCAAGAATTAACTTTCTGACTATACATCTGTGAGTGACATCAACGGTCTGAAATGGACCTTTCACGCGAGCATATTCGAGCAATAATCTTCTACGAGTATTCTGGAAAGATCAGTGCTGCGCAATGTCACCGAAACATTTGCCAACGTTTAGGTGATGGTACTGTTAGTTTACGTACAATAGAAGAATGGTATTGCCGGTTTAGACGCGGAGATAGCACTCTTCAAGATGCACCTCTCTGGTCGGCCAATCATGGTTTCAGATGGTGATCTACGCCAAGCAATTGATGAAGATCACAATTGATGAAGATCACAATTCGCAGAACAGTTCAAGGTTCACTTTTCAACCATTGCCCGGCATCTGCATGAGCTGAGTCTGTCATTCAAGTTCAATCGTTTTTGTGTTTGAATAAAAATCCGGAAAAAAACTTTTGCAACACCCTGATATTTGTAGTGTGTTGAAATTACAGAAATGGTTTTTAAGGATCTATTTTGGCTTACCTAAAAGTTCCTTTGTGTGGACGAGATTCCATGAACTCGGCATACCTATGATTTATCAATTGTATTTTACCTGTGTCTGTGTATTCGTGTTCAAAATTTCTAATTCATTGTTATCTGTTTACCCCCCTATTGACTTAATCGGTAATTCCGTGACTCGTAAGCATTTTACGAGATCGAGTGGATCTCTTATTCCTCCATTGACGAGACAATTATCGTCGTCGCTGCTTACCTTATGTGGACATCAAGTATTGGGCGTATTTACCTTGCACTTACGATCATTAAAGGATTTTAGACTTTTTTTACAAGCTTCTTCAACGTTTTGCCCTTCAACTACCATCTGATATTCAAATTGAACATATTATACCAATTCTACCCAGTGGAACTGCCGATCATTTATCATTTGACTCGTATTTTTATCCTAGGTCCATCTATTGATGGCCTTTTCCTTTAACCTATGCTTTTGTTTATGATCATAATCGAGCCATGACTGACGTTTGATTTTTCGTTTGTTAATACTTTATTATTTAATGGTTTCATTTTTGTTATTAATAGTTTTATGATGTTTTATGTTTTGTTTTGTTTATTTTGTCTGATGACCCCCTGTGGCCTATTTATCGGTCTTTCGACCACACAGGTTACAGAGGGTTCATCTTCTATTTTTTTGATGTTTTAATAAATAAATAAATTATGTGTAGTAATTTAAAATCACCCGATTTTGTTCCGCGGTTTTTGGGCTTCTTTGTGTATGAGTTTTGGGATTTTCGGGGTAGAAAAATCTGGCAATACTGCTATCATACATTTTTTACTTGTTGGTTTGGTTTGTTTGGTATTAACGTCCTTTTCAACTGCCATGGTGATTTCAGGACGGCGTTATAGGGGCCGCAAATTTTGCCTCGCAAGGGTTCTTTAACGTGCAGCCGGCAAACGACTACACGGGATCAATGGCTTTACTTCCCTTCCGAAGGAAGTGCGTGATCTCAGGATTTCCCCCCTGAAAAAATCCTCGTCCTCGGCCGTGTCCTCGGGCATCGGAGGCGATCACGCAACCCCTAAGCTACCGAGGCCGATTTTCACTTGTTGAATGATGGCTTCCAAAATATGTAAACAGGTTTCTGGCTCGTTCACAAAAGCACCGTTAGCGATGCTTCACTACATGGCATTCCCATGCGGAGACCATTTTACTAACCGCAAAGCGCCTGAAAATAAAAATTCAAAACTCACTAGAATAAGCAAATTAATCAAAAGAAAAACAATCAAGAAACTTAGACACAAGGAAATACGATCGCAATTAATTCAGATAAAATAAATTTAAATGTATTACAAACTTAAGAAACTTAATAGTAACTGGATAGACATACTTAAGCGAATTGCTCCAGTTTTATGTAAAATGCTATTTTATATTAACAGTCTACGTTTTTTTTTTTTTAATTTTTTTTTCTCATCCATGAAAAAATCGTTTTCGTTATCTTTATGTTCTTGATTTCGTTTTGTAAATATGTGAATTTTTATTATCGTATCTGTTTCATCATCGTACACCGTATGCCACACATCCTTTCCTCCCATACATTCTCATTTTTGAGGCCTTCGAAGCCTGATATCCATTCTCATTTTTCTGGTCCCTAGAAGGAAGTGCTTAAGATGACTCCATTTCCTGTTTTTCGAACCACAGAGTAGATCCTCAAGGAAACTGCGCAAACGTTTGCCTCGCGAGACAACCGTGAGCCACAAGTCGGCCGAGCATTTTATTACTCTCAGTTCAGACCGCACATACGGACAGCCATTGCAGCTTCTGCGTTTATATTGTAAAGAAAAAGAAGAAAAAAATCTATGAATACAGATTGCAACATGGGAACAAATTATTTGAAGAAATGTGTTTTGATGATGAGGAAAACAATTTTACACGGATGTCTGAGACTGAATTTGAAACACTCTACTCTCTTGTAAATGCTAAAATACTTAAGAATGACACCAAATTTTATTACTCTCAGTTAAATTCCTGGCTTATATTTCGCCATGCGTCTTCCCTTAGCCCTCTATTTATATATTCTACGCATTGTGAATCCCAAAGTCTATTAAATGAACCTTCTCTTTCTCCATAGCGCGAGCGAGCGAGGCAAGATAGAACCGTCTTGAGTGCGCGAGGCATTCGTTCTGAGGCGCCTTTGAGCATCGACAAAAACCGACTCAGTAAACTGCATTTGGCTAGTTTCCTTTTAAGCACAAGATGTAGAGTAAGCTGGGAATGTATTTGCATATTTTATGCATTCAGTGATGGCATACCATGTTTACTGTATTGCATCTCAATGATGTTTTTGGAAATTGGATCTTCAACTCTTTTAGTCCATTACCAATACTTAGTGATATTAAATCAAGAGTACTCTAGAGTAATATTAGAATTCCCTCATAATGATTAAAAGGATAAATTTCCTTATAATTCATAGTATTGTAAGCTGATCATTTTTAAAAATTTTAATTAGCATTTTAGTGTACAAGATTATTATAAATGATTCATATGCTCTTGCAATCTTGTGCCAGCAGTGGAGTCTTAACAGAATGTCCCATAGCATCCTGTTGGTTTGCTTTGCGAGACGTGTGGCGTTGCTGCTTGTCACGGCAAAGTGTCTACGGCTGCGAGGCAAGCTCTTGAGATGTCAACTGTATGAGGACGAGTGTTGTCCTGTTGGAATAGAGCATTGGGATGGACATTTGCTAAAGGCATTGCCACCGGTCGAGGGGCCTCATCAATGTACATTGGGCCGTCAAAGTGCCTCTGGTAAATATCATCAGTGCCGGATGAATCACACCCCATAGCATTACACCCTAATGTGGTGGACAACGAATTGTTCATCTTGGCACTAAACATGTTGCCTCCGTGTGGAAAAGAAATTCATTCCCCATGACTGCGAAAAGGCTATAATGCAAATCCAAACTAAACTACACATGGGCTATGGTTTTGTGATTAAGAGAGTATACGCGAACATTTGTAGTATCAAGTCTAAAACGTTAACTGTTTCAGTTCTTTTCATGCAGCACTCATTGTTTTATGTGTAATACTTTGCTGATACAGTCTTTTGAAACCCAATGAATCATTTGTAATAAAATCAGTATATTTTAATTTATAAACAGTGACAGCATGTTTGTTTCTCTTTCCACAGACCAATCCTGTTGAACCACAACCATATTACTCATAAGATGATGCCGATGCTAATTAGGAAACACATGTATCCAGATGATAATTCATAGTTTAATGAACTATATGAAGCAATATGTAAGTTCTATAATTTTAAGAAAGATCTTAAGTATTGCTAAAATATGTTCTATTTTATTGCTTGAATTTTTCTAAAAATTTACTTTCTAAAGAAAAAGATGGAAGTATTAATCCTTTTTTTAGTACAAACCTCATTTTCATAAAATTTGGGACAGGGTGAAAACATGCGATGCAGCAAAAATATTGATACTGTCCAGGACTCAAGAGAAGACCTCTGATTTGCACAATTTCACTACTACACGACAGAAGCGTTTGGTTGAGTTCATTTCTAACAAGTTAAGAGGAAAAAGGTTTTATCAAACCAAGCTTTTATAATGTTTTATTTAGTGGCAACAATACAGCTTAATTTTGCAACAATAAACAATAGATACATTTACTCTCGCCATAACGAAAGGTCCAATTGTTACAACAATCAATTCGTAGTAATGAGTTAGTACCATTAGAACACGAACCAATGAACCGATTTAAAAATTTTTTTCTTTATCATAAATTGTCATCGATTCTGCATAAGTGTGTCAAATTGCAGCTCCCTAGCTTGTCGGAAAGCTGGTTTAATATTGATTACAATATTTGACCTAAACAAACTAACACAGCAAAGTTAATAAAAGCTTATAAAAAGGTTGGATAGGAATATTGCAATTGTTGTGTATTTTTCTCTGGCAATTGTTGTCTAAAGCATGTACACAACAAAAATAATGCAGACACGAGGAGATACAACATCCGACGCAGGAGTAAAATATGACAACAATTGCAATATTCCTGTCCAACCTTTATAGAAATGAACTCACCCAAAAGTTTCTGCCGTGTAGTGGTGGAATTGTGCAACTCGGACAGTACACTGATGTATTACTTCATTTTATTTCAAAAGAAGATAGTTTATTGAGTAGGTATTAAACATTTTGGAACCAAAAATTTAACTCATGGGGTCATTCCATGTCAAGTGGACTAAGAGTCCCCGCTCGACCCTCACCAATTTTGATGAAATTTTTACAGGATGTACATATAGGTCTTACATTAGGCTGGCCAAATTATAGCTCCATAAGTAGTATGGTTGGGCCACTAGCCATATTTTTTGAAGGCTACTTTTTTGATATTGCGACTTAAATGAATAAATTGTCAAGTTTGTTTTATCATTGCTCATGATCCAAGGGACCTGTGATGACGAAACTTATTGATCCTGTTCAATTTTTTGGGTACAATAGCTTAGTTGCAGAATCAACGCTTAAGTTAAGGAAGATTTATCACAGTGTGCTATCAAAGTGGCTCATAAATCTTGTCAATAACTTTATCAGCCTGTACCTACAGAAAGAATAACTTTCTGAAGCTGATTCTTTAGATATTTGCAGCCTGTCATAAATCTATGCAAATGCCATCTTGATTGCTCAAATAATAACTGAGTTATCTAAGTTCAAAGTGTACTCAAAATTTTATCTTCTCTTATTTACTAATCAAACCCACTTATCCATTAGGGTCGCGGGGGTAGCAGCTCTATGGAGGATCTCCAGTGGTCGCAATCTTCCGCATCAGGCGCATGTCCTCCATGGTAAGGGGTCATTCAAGTATTACGTCACGTTGATTTTTACCATTTTTATACCCCCTCCCCCCCACATCACATTCCGTCACACTGGGCTTGACTCCCCCTTAATGTGACTTCATAAAATTTTTACCCCCCCCCCCCAATTATTAAAAATATTAAAAAGAAATTAACTACTTTATAATCATTATACAATTTTTTTTATTATTTCTGATAGGTTGCATTTTTTTTTATTCCCAGGGATATTCTAAATGGGATTCTATTGATATTAAATTTACATTTTCACTATTTTCAATAATTGAGTTTATTATTTTTTTTCTTATCAGCGAACTGCTCATCGATCCATTCCGCGTCATATTCCTGTTCACTGATGTTCATTATGGGTAAAACTTCATCATGTCGTTTTGTCACAATACAAGATGGCCACATTTTTGGCATAACAGGAACTATGCCACAGCTCTTTTAATGACGCCTCAAATATAAGTGAGGCAATTTTCTTGTTTCATTTCTCAGTAATGGGAATGCTGCGTCGTATGGCATTTCATTAAATTCAACAAATAATGAATTTTCTGTAAACAAAGTTTTTACAAAATGCTACTTATGAAAACAGATGGATAGTTTCCATTATCTTCTGCTAAGTTGAACCCTGTATCATTTTGGAAAATGGGTACTGGAGAAGGTAGATAGCGATTTGGCATTCTCAATGAGCTTCGAAACGGTGAACAACATTGTTGGTCTGTCAATAAAGGTCACGACTTATTTGGTGCTAAACAAGTACAGAAAAATGCCCTCTCCAGGAACTTTTATTGGGATTGGGATAAACAAAAATATATGGACTCCCGATTCCTAGACTCTGGACTGCCTCTGAAGTGACCGTGACGTGACACAGTGTTTGATCCCCTCCCTCCCCCTCGTCACAGAATGACAACCCCCTCCCCCTCCCTAGCAACGTGACGTAATACTTGAATGACCCCTAATACCCAAGCGACTCGAACCTTGATCTTTTACCCACAGGCTCGTAAAATGACAATTGCCTAGGAAGACCAATTTGCGACATCCGTATCACTTGGCCATACCAGCGCAACTGAGATCTCTCAATGCGAAGTAGCAGCTCAACACTTAAAGACTCGCTTATTGTGCTGCTGTGCACTCTATCTAGTAGGGTAACACCTGCCACACCTCTCAGAAATCTTATTTTGGCTGCTTGTACCCGCGATCACACTCTTTCGGTCAATACCCAAGACTCATGACCATAGGTGAGAATGGGGACAAAGGTGAAAACGGAAAGCTTGGCTTTGTTTCCCAGCTCACGTTTCATTACCATGGATCGCCACAGTTCACGTCTGACACAGCTTACTGCATCGATCTGAGCATCCGATTCTTTATTCTGCCACCCATCATTTGTGAATGTAATCCCGAGATGCTTGAGCTTCTCCACCTGTCTCAATAGGGCTCCCCTAACATGGAGAGCGTACTGAGCAGACTGTCTTGAAAGGACCAGAACCTCAGTCTTAGCCACACTAATCTTCATCCCATTTTCTTCACATATGGCTGCAAACCAAATTGGATGTCCCTTTACCGTGGGTCTGGGATTTGGGCGCTTCAGGGATTCTGTGAGCTATGCTGGTTGGAGCACTGCTACTTTAGGGTCACCCTTACCAGAAAGAACATGGTTGAGAAGTGAGACGAAGAGCACCCAGAGCATCTCATGATGTCGACGAATGAGAGAGTTCATATTGCTTCGGATGTAGCGCAGGTTACAGTCACCCGCGTTCGAGAGTTATGCAGAGACTCGCATTCGAAAAATAGTCGACAGTCTGCCGGGTTTTATCTCGGAGCAATGGCTTCGAGAAGCACCACCAGTGCACTCGCTATGTGCTTGAGGAAACGGCCGAGGGCAGCGCATGCCTTTACCCGGGAGGAAAAACGGGTAAAGCAGCAGTGGATCGTGTGTCTCGTCGGTTGGCTTGCCAATCGATGGAGTTCAGCAACTTCAGGCGCGGCCAGCTGCTGGTTGGGTGACGGCCTGGGATTGAGGGCCACCGCTGGCGGGACAGCTATTTGGGGAGCGGCTGTTGGGGGACTTTGGTCTGACCCATTTGCCGATTGACCATAGCTGGTGTTCCAGCAGTTGGTGACAGCCTCTGGTTCGTTTATCCCCAGCAGCTTTTCCATCATGAAACCCCCCGTGCTTCGGAGGGCACGTTAAGCCGTCGGTCCCGACTGCTACTGTCATCTCGTAGCAGTCGTTATTAATGGGATGGCGCAAAACTCCCTCGTAGGAGTAGGTGCCGCAGATTATCGCTTGCGATAATCTACCCTCTGTACCAGATAAGATAAGTGGATCGTGTGCTGGAAATCAGCATTTGGAATATAGACTGAGGTTTATCTTCTCTTTGAAACTAATATTTTATTAAGAAAGATATTTTAGTCAAATGAAAATTAGCATTTTTGACCCTCCTCCTATTAGAACAGAAGATGGTGACGGATTTCAGGACGCGATTTCCTCATTTATGCCTCTGAAAGAACGGAAAGTTGTAAAGTCGCATTCACAAGAAAGCTAGAAAGACCTGTACACATGACTTTTCAGCAATGCTAGAAAATTCCTGCTAGATTACAGTTCTCGCAAGGGCATTTACATGTTCATTGGGGTCATTTCTCGCTCGAGTACACTGCAACTAGCACGAGAACGGTTTGCTAGAGTTTTCTTTTTGAAACAAAAAACTATAGCTCTCGCGTGCTAGAGTGAGAAAGTGCCCAGATCCTAGCCAATCCGATCAAAGTACTCTGGTCTTCCGATTGGCTGCCTGTTGCCACAAGGCAAATGTGACAGCTAAATCAACATGCATGCCATTAACGATTCTCCTGTGTTGTAAAAAAACGAAAATGGACTATTATTATTGAAAATAACAAAAATCACAAATATTGAACAAATCTCATTACAAATTGTTAAGACAACAGATTAATATTATTGTCCGAATTAATTACTACAAATAATTGCGTGTAATTATTTAATTATTAAACCTGTATACACAGTATAATTTACTATGCATTTAATATAAAAATACGTTATATAAGGACAATTTTTTTTTATTCATTTGAGATTTCTTTCGACATTTTAACGCGAAATTTTAACCTAAAAAAAGGGCTTTGTTGGACAGGCCTCCTTTGAAGCTTTTTCAGTATCAGAAGCTATTTCTGGTGCAGCATCAGCCTCCTTTTTCTTTGTCGAGTAATCTTTTGCACCATTGAGGTATGAAGAAAAGAGCCTTGTGCACTAGCATGAGGTTCTCTCTAAAGTGAGTGACTCTCACAGCAGAATGTCAGAACTTTTCATACAGCGGAAGTGAGAGCTTTTCTTGCATGTACAGGTCTTTCTAGCTTTCTTGTGAATGCAGCTTTGAAGTGTTGACAACAATAAGGAAAATTTGACTGGTGCCTGCGTGGCTTTCATGTGGAAAATTTAATTTTCATTTGTACAAATACTGTGTTTTGGGATGATTTTGAGAGTGCTACCATGTGCATTAAAAGAATGTTAAGAAAGACTATCAGCAGACAACGATAGGCATAAGTATTGCAAGTGGACAAAGGGTTGAAATGATCACGTGAACTTGTGAGGAAAAATGGAAATGTTTTTCTCCTTGACAATGTTCACATTAGGTTTCCCATACATGCGATCACACATTTTGCAACTAGGGATGGTTAATTAGGAAAAGTTTAGAGGGAAAAGGCATTATCAACAATTTTGTGTCAGGTAGCCAGTAAGAAAGAAATTCATACATAACTCAGTCAAAAATAAACATTCTATGACAAATTTTTACTAATTTTCCTGTAAGATACGTAGATTTGATAGAAAAATAGTTTTATATATTTTCTTACATTTGAGAATAGTAAAAAGTGATAAATAAATACAAGTGATGCAGACCAAACACTGTGGACACAAATCTAAAAGAATAAAAACTGAAAACACTAATCCACACAAACACTTTTAATAAAGACTCAAATGTACAGTTTGGTGGGGGCTAGGCTCCTTTCATCAGTGAGTGATTTTACAAGAGAAGACCTCCACTATTTGTAAGCCTAAGCACATAACACATCCAATAACCTAAAAAGAAAACAACCAATCAGTGCTGAGAACCTTATAAAAGAAAACACCTAATGACTCCAGTTAAAATGAGGAAACAACTTATTTGATGATGAATTCGGTTAACAGTAGCCAGCCCCCAGTAGGCATGGGCCCGTTATCACTATTCAACAGCTGATTGGTTGTTTTATTTTTTACAATCTCGACCGATTCCAGAAAATTCAACATCCTACGTCTTTACACGAATGAACAACTTCAAAAAAATTTGTGGAAAAAGCACGTTTTTCTTCTACATTATGGTCAGCAAAGGACAATATCCCCAATTTTGCATTCTTCACGCAAGCAATGTGCTCATTCATCCGTTTATTAACTCCTACTAAAAAAAACTGTCGCAAGTCGCACATTTAATTTTGTAAACACCTGAGCATTCCATTAGAGGGTCTTGTCTTTAATTTTGCTTAATTTTTTTCCTTATTGTATTATTGTTTTTAAAAACCCATTTGAAATTGAACTTTCTACATATCAATTTTAAGCCCTTTGTTCAATTTAGGGTTAAAAGACATGACTAACATGGGCCCATGCCTATTGGGACTGGCTACTGTTAACCAAATTCATCATCAAATAATTTGTTTGCTCTTATAACCGGAATTGTTAGGCTTTTGAAAACACGGTTTTCTTTTATAACGTTCTCAGCACTGATAGGTTGTTTTTTTTAGGTTATTGGATATTATGTGCTTAAGCTTATAAATAGTGGAGATCTTCTCTTGTAAAAATCACTCACTGATGAAGGGAGCTAGCCCCCAAAATGTACATCTGAGTCTTTATTAAAAGTGATGTGTGAATTAGTGTTTTCAGTTTTTATTCTTTTTGATAAATAAATGTTTCTTTAAAACTTTCACGGTTTTTCCCAAATTGAGGTTAGATAGGAGGTGAGGCAGTGGAGTTACCAGCCTAACTTTTTTTTTTTTTTTACAATTAAATCTAAAAGTCTGATCTAAAATAATACAGAATAAAAATGATTGGATTTTAGCTGATTTTATTATTCATTTAACTGGTTAATGACTCATTTTAGCTCAAAAAAAAAAAGAGGAAAAATCTGAAGTGATAGATGACATGGCCTGGGTGAATTGGCATGGAATGACTCTTGTTACTTTATAGGGAAAATAAAAACTGTAATAGTGCATAGTTGTTTTCTTTTGCAATAGAGTATATGAGAATTGTTTAATAGAAACACATTTAGGGCCAGGAAGCAATTTTTTTCAAAGAATTTTAAAGAAATTATCAAGAACATTAAGGCTTGAATCCCATTAAGTGCACTAATCTATATATTTTCATCGGGTAAAATTCTTGCAGTTGTTGGCAAAAGCATTGCATAACAGTAAACTCTTAAGTCGGCATTAGAATTGAACTGCTGTCCTTTTAATGATTGTTTTAGGAGGCCAAAGACATGGAAATCACACGTAGACAATTTGGAATTATAGAAGCCATTTCCAACCGATACTACAACAGGAGCATATACGTTTTCAACTGATACTACAACAGGAGCATGTCCTGGCCAGGCTTTGGCGATTTCCCTTCTTTGTCGAAATTTTTTACACCATTCTTCCATTGCCGTATGAGAATATATATGGTTGTCGCATACAGCTTTTATTCTTGTAAATTTTCTATTGGCTGATGTCTTTCTGCGGCCAAAAATTGAATCAACAGGCAGACTATCTTTGGACAGTTTGTGCACCATGAATGCCATCTTTCAACTCAATCACAATCTTATAAAGAAGCAAACAGTTAATGTGTGACAGACACCTCACTGATATTTAAACAATTGTTTTCCATTGTCAGGATGTGCAATTCAAGAATGTTTCTATTGAATAATCCTTGAAAATGTGACATCAAATTACCTTAGAAATGATATAGTAATAAATTCAAAGCATGAATGTGACTGGAGTGGGTGATGTCCTCTTTTTCCATCGCCTTGAGAGAGCAACAATTGTTTGCAGTGATTCGACCAATCAGATCAGACCAGAGTCTGGATAAAGCTTGGAAGTTGCTAATTGGAAAACGACCACCCTCGCATCTAATCACTATGCATCTTGCAGGCAGCGATTGCAAGAGGCATAAAGGTCGATGCACCTTACAAGATGCCTAAAAGCCAGTAAATGGAAAATGGTCTTTAAAAGAAGCGTACAAATGAGATCAAACTTGTCAAAGTGGGGCAGAATCATGCAATAAAACACATATAAATCGGACAAAATAGAAACAAAAGTAGGAAACCCGCACTACAAAAAATTAAAAATATGATAAGTAAAGGTTGCAGGGACACACACAGATTTAACCCAATTTTATAGGTGTCTTTTTGGTGAAATTTTATTTTGAGAATTTTTAATTTCAATAGGAAGTTTATTATTCAGGGTTTCTGAAAAAGAATGACAGCAATTTGTGATTACATAACTTTTTATTGGATGGCACTAGGATGTTAATTTTTATAACAGAAATTCAAAAAAAAGTACAAATTTTTTTACCATTGTTAAAATTGTCAAAACCTGAATTATGAACAGTAGACAATAGGGTCATTCCATGAAAAATCAACCAGGTGAGTTTGCTCAACCATTTCAGATATTTTTTTATATTTGTACCATGGTACCTTATCATTGAGAAGTGCAAAAAAATTTTATTTTATTTTTATCTTAATCCACTTTGGATCTATGCTTGTTTTTCTTTGCTACAGCAGGGTAAAAAATGGCTTTGCAAGGATGTGGAAACATGGTACTGTGGGGCATGCCATGTCAGTTGTGGGTGTCACATGGGCTTGATAGGAATTTTTTTTTCTTTTCTCTGTGTAATTCCTTGTTTTTTCTTTATATTGAAGTTTTGCTTGCGCAATGATCTTCATTTGTTTTCTTAAATATTAAAGTGTTTATCGTTATTTATTTAAATAGTCGTTTCTTTAAAAAAATTGTTATTGTTGACGATCGTACTCCTGTTGTTTCGGGTAAATCGAGGCAACAGAGAATGCAATTGTTGGGGGCTAACATCGTTTTCTCGGATGAAATTTCTGAGAAGATGGTGTTAGCCTCCCATCAATTGATTGTTAGAACGAGTTTGCTAAGTAACAGAGTCTTTTCTGATGTTTTTCTCTTGAGAGAGAGTTGTCCGTTTTTTTTTTTTTGTTTTTTTTTGATGACGATAGCGTCGGACTTCGCCACGTTGTTTTGCAGAACTTTGTTAATTGAGTTCTCTGAAGTCAAGTATATACGTTAGTGCATTTTTGATGCGAAAGTATGCTTTCCATAAGGCATCCTATCATACAAAGAGGATTGTTCTAAAAAAATTTTTTTAAGCAACATAGGAAGTGAGAGTTCGTCCTCCCCTCTCTGGGTGTTCGAAAGAGCAAAGTGTGTCACCATCACACTGAGTATGGTGCAAGTATCGCTGCATGAGCAGTACATCTTTGTGTTCCTGTATATGCAAATTTGAGGATGACGAATGGTGATTTACTTTGCTTTCCTTTGCCCCATGCGAGGACCCTAACTGCTATTTGTGGAGAACTGCTGAGTTTTGTCGACCAGGAGTACGGTTTTGCAATTGACTGCCTTAGGTAGCAACAAGCTGTGCTGGAATTAAATGAGAGATCCCCGCTATTACGCATTGTTGTGTTAATGCATAAAATGTTTCGCACAGGCGACGAAGTTCAGCCTGAAGAAAGATGCATTTCGTAACCCTTTAGTTTAGTTGTATAGCTTATATTTTTCCATAAGTGACTAACAGCGTGCTAGGTGCACCTTCGAGCAGGGCCAATTAGCACTGTGTAGCCCACAGTGCAAGGTGCGTGTTATTTGTGCGGTGCTTCCTCATAAAGGAGCGAGCGGTCAGCCACTGTCTGTGGTTAAATGCTGATTAGCCACTGTGTGCCTTATAGGTACGGAAAAGTTAGACGAAGTGTGGCAAAAGTGCGAGGTTATGCAAGGGAGTTTCGGTGATCCTTCCTGGTCTGTGGCAACACGGTTGTTGTGGCTAGTGTTTGGGGTCTCCTGCTGTAGTCACAAGTGCATTATAACTGTGGTGTTTGAAACAGTTGTAATGACAGCAAGTGTCCTGCATACCTGTTGGTACTTGATGTAATAAGGAGTAGCATAATAGGCTAAGGGGCCCCTTTAGCGCTGGCGATGCCAGCTACTGACAGTAAGCTTCTCTCGCTGGCAGTGTTAATGTGTTGATGTTTGATATATTTATTTACGATTTGATTTGCATTATAGCAGAAATAAAGAGTTTCTATGTTTTTTATTTTTATGTGTGAAATCAATACTTCACACTCGCACATATCAGTCCTGAACCCTCGACAAATTAGCGTTTGCTGTTTATTATAGAGCACATTTAGGTGAAAGGGGGTCATCACTTATTGGTGCCCGAACAGGGACTGATAGTCTGGAATTTATGGATTAACAAGGGGAAATATTGATTATCCTGTAACAAGGAATTGCTAGGGATATGAAATTTTTTTTGTCATATATATACCGGCATAGGGGTATTTGTGTTAGATGTACACTGTAGTGGGTAGTTGGAGTTTGTGTTTTTTTAGGGTTATTGTGGGTGGAGGTAAATTTTGAGAAATAGAATTATAGGCAACAAAGGGGATAGTGGGGCAGCAACAATGCCGGAACTGGCTGCGTTCACTTCAGCCGTCCCCACATTCTACGGGGAGGATGGTGGTATGAGTATCATTGCCTTCCTGGCGTGTGTGGAGGATATGGCAGTAATCGGCCACTGGAACCCAAAGGTCAAATTGTCGGTGGTTCGATCCAAACTCAAGGGAAATGCTTCCAGCATGCCTCGGATCATGGGTTGTTTGACATCGTTGATTATGCCCAGATGCGAGCACATCTGGAGCAGGTGTTTGGCTAAGCAAGAGCTGCTCGGGATGTAGAAAAAGAGTTGTACGATACTATACAGCTGCCTTCCGAGTCAGTATTTTCATTTGTTGACAGGCTTGAGATTGCAATGGCTCAATTTGTGGGCGCACATCCGGAGTGGGAGGCTGGTCGGGACACTATGATATTATAGAGATTTACCAGTGGTTGTTTCCCTATGCACCAGCGAATTCTACTTGCAACAATACCCTGAAAGTTTAAGGAGGATGCCCTCAAATCAAAGGAAATAGAAAAGAAAGGAAAAGGGGTTTCTTGTGTAGAAGAAGCTGGAGAGGGAGCATCTGGACCGGGATCAATTTCTCCCTCATCTAACCGGGGTAGGGGTAAAGGGAATCGGATGGCGGGGGTGCCAAAGCCACACACATCTGCTTGTGAATGTAGTGCGACAATAAAACAGCTATAGGAAACCGTATTGAGCCTAACTCAGACTCTGGCCCAGCTTAGGACCAATTTTGATAGAAAGCAGGCACAAAGTGCTTCCAAGCCAAATATAAGTACGGATTTTTCATTGTTGGATACTACGGGCATTATGCCCATAACCGTCCCCAACAAAGTACTAAGGCCCGTACTGCTAATGTGGGCACTGCTGTTGGGGAGCCCTTGCTGATGCACTGTATTGAAGGGGGGTTGAGCATGACCAAGGTGGATCAGGGACAGCCGGTGTCCATGCTTATAGATACCGGATCGCAGGTATCTTTATTGGACTCAGAGGTTTGCCATCAGATCTCTGATGTTCCTTGGCAACCTGCCAATTTGATTATCCATGGGGTAAATGGCAGTTGCATGGCGGTGGAGCAAAGTGCCACATGTTATATGAATTTACGGACCGCCCATATGATGGTATATTAGGAATGGATGTCATGAGAGGTCTGACCTTCCAGTGTGTGGCAACCACATTGGTCAATAGTGTGGATATTGTGTAGCTTGAAGTGACAATGGAGACAACAGGCACAGGTTCAGATGTACTAGGAAATCTAGGGATGCTTAAGCCCAGAACTCACAGAAGGTATAGGAGGGTCAGGCCTAGTGGTAAGAGGGTGTCTGCAATTAATAAACACCTAGTAGTGATCAAGGTATCTGGTGCCTCGCTGGCTGAGGGTGGTCAAAGGTGTGGTCAATGGGTCGATCCCTTTATGGTTAGTGGGCGTGATAATAGAAGATGGATCCAGGTTGTGGTCTAAAATATGGTGATACCTACTGGGTCCAGGAAGTCCAAGCCTGTTGCAAGGTTATAAGCTCAGGGGAGTTTTGAGAATAGGATGAAAGAAAGGCCAAGAAAAACAGGGAGTTTGGTTGAGAAAAATAATGGGACGAATATGCCCGCTATTGGGAGTTCATGCACGGAGATGGGGACAATGACTGCCTGATGGGTCAGTCCCTTGTAGCAATGCTGCGACACAGTACGAGGCTTGTGGAGTCCAATCGACAGGCATTCAAGGGAGGATGAATGGCAAGTAGAGGTCCGGGTTTTCGGTACAATGACCGAGAATAAGGCTGAGTTAAGGAATTGAACGTTGGTACCTGCGAGCCAGTTGAAGTTGAGACAAAGGTGGAGGTTCCCGCCGATGGGTTTGTTGGATGGGTGATTATCGACCTAAAGGTTGGGATAAGAAGGGTGGTAAAAAGAAGCTTAGTGTTAAAGTTCGGGTACACCCGTTACTATTAAGATGGCAAATATGACTCGTAAGCAGTTTGAGGCCGAGAAAGCTAGAAAACAGTCTGTGTAATAAGGAAGATGAAAATCATGAGGAAAATGAGATACGGTTCTTGGATAAGGGGCGGTGTTTGGTTTTTGAGTTGAGGAATTGGTATGCATGTTAATGTTATTGTTGTTTTGTTTGGGGTTAGTTACCTTGTTAATAAGGTTCTGTTTCTTTTAAAAAATGTTCGAATGATATTTTTCTTTGAATGATCATCGGGCGTATGTGACATGTCATGTCATTTGTGGGTGTCACAAGGGCCCGATAGGAATTTTTTTTATCTCTGTGTAATTCCTTATTCTTTTTATAGAGTTTTTCTTTATATTGAAGTTTTGCTTTTGCAACAATCTTTATTTGTTTTCTTAAATGTTGAAGTTTTTATCATTATTTAAGTAATCGTTTCTTTAAAAAATCGTTATGGCTGACGATCATACTCCTGTTGCTTTGGGTAACTCGAGGCAACAGAGAATGCGATTGCTGGGAGCTAACATTGTTTTCTTGGATGAAATTTCCGAGAAGATGGGGTTAGCCTCCCATCAGTTGACGTTTTTCTCTTGAGAGATGTTCGTTTTTTCCGATGATGATGCCGTCGAATGTCGCCATGTTGTTTTGCTGAATTTTGTTAATTGAGTTCTTTCAAGTCAAGTACATGTGTTTGTGCATTTTTGATGCAAAAGTATTGTTTTAATAGGACATCCTATCATGCTGAGAGGATTGTTCTAAAAAATATTTTTTAAGCGACATCGGAAGAGTGAGTTTGTCCATCCCCTCCCTGGGAGTTCGAATGAGCAGAGCTTGTCACCGTCACCCTGGGTATGGTCCAGTTAGCAATGCATGAGCAGTAAATCTTTGAGGATGATGAACTTGTATAATGGTAAAAGGATCACGTGATGCTCTCCGGCGTCATACTTAGGGCTATTAGTTGGCGAGACTTGCGCGCAAAGTGCCCTCTCCAAGGTGCCCACGCATAGACCAAGCGACGCAGCGGAGCTTTCACAGCAAATGTAAGTGCTGCCATAACACGGTTGTTGTAGTTTGTGTTCGGAGCCTCCTGCTGTAGTCACGAATGCATTATAACTGTGGTATTTCAAACAGTTGTAAAGACAGCATGTGTCCCATTTACCTGTAGGTACTTGATGTAATAGGAGTAATGTAATAGGCTTAGGGCCCGTTTAGCACTGGTGTTGCCAGCTAAAGACAGTAAGATTCTGTCACAGGCAGTGTTAATGTGTTGACATTTCATATATATTTCATTTATTTACTGATTTCATTTGGATTATAGCAGAAATAAATAGTTTCTGTGTTTTTAACTTTTATTTGTGGTAATCAATATTTCCCACTTGCATATGTCAGTCCCGAACCCTCGACAGATTAGCGTTTGCTGTTTGTTATGGACCAAATTTAAGTGTGGGGGGGGGGGGTTCGCCACAAGATATACCCATCCCACAGGTAAAATTGATCCAGATTAAGAAAATGCTGTCTTATAATCTAAAAACACATTTTCATAAATATTATGTTCTGATGAGGTGCTAATCTCACATATACAGGGAGTTTTAAAATTTCATCACCAAAATGATAGGGGTGATGGAATATGCGATTCTAAGCAAAAACGTTCATATGAACTTGGGTCCGAATTTGAACGATAACTGAGATATGAACAGAAATAAAAATGCCGCCACTAAGATCAACAAGTTAATAACTCACTTTCTACAACATCTAGGATGATAAAAGTTGGAAGAATAATAGGATACCTAAAGCTGTGACGACCTTTAAAATTTGAACGAATTCCAACAAGTAGTTTCCGAGTTACGCACTTAATATCTTAACATGTGCTGAGATGTTTTGCTTAGAATTGCATATTCCATCACCCCTATCTTTTTGGTGATGAAATTTTAAAACACCCTGTGTATTAAAATCCTGGATGTTGCTAATTAGATTTACCCATCCCACAAGTAAAATTGATCCAGATTCAGAAATGCCCACTTATAATCTAAAAACACGTTTTCATAAATATTTTGTTTTGAGGGCATGCTAACCATGCAAATACATGACAATACTGGGTGATGCTAATTAGATATACCCATCCGACAGGTAAAATTACTCTAAATAAAAAATGCCCAAATATAACCTAGAAAAATATTTTCATAAATTTTTTGTTCTGATGACATGCTAATCATGCAAATACATGACAATACTGGATGTTGCTAATTAGGTTTACCTATTCCACAGGTTAAATTGATGCAGATTGAAAAAATGCCCTGTTATAATATGAGGGATGGGGCAAAAGTCATGGCAATTATTTTTTTTCTTGAAGATACCAGTCCGGTTGGAAAATGTGACATATACAGATAAAAGGACAAGGTGTTAACTGCATGTGTGGACAATGAATAGCACTGAAATATCGTAACACACAAATTTATTACGGTAGCATACAGGGCAATATGGCCTTCATGGTGCAAAAGAATGACAACACAGTACACATAAAGTTGACATGACAAACCTGGGCCTAAAGACCCTCAAAGTAGTCCCCTGCTACTGTCACCACACGCTGTCAACGATGTGGGAGGCGCTGAATACCATCAGCCTCAGCATTTGCTGCACCATGTGTGAATTTGAATCTCGCATGAGACTCGCCAACTGACTGATTTCACAGCCCTCACTGGGCTACTACCAGCTATCACATAGCCATCTGTTGTTCTGCAGAACTTCCACACAACACATATCTACAAGGAAAAAAATAGTTGTAATGACTTATAACCCAACCCTCGTATAAGAACCCATTTTCATAAATATTATGTTCTGATGAGGTGCTAATCATACATATACATTATCCTAGATGTTGATAATTTGATATACCTATCCCACATTGCCCATCAATCTGGCAAATCCACTGAGGTAGCTTGCACCATTTGGTGGTTATAATCGAGAAAACTCTAGTGGATAAAGAGTTTACTTTGGCTGTGTTTCTCAATATTAAGGGAGCGTTTGACAGCACTTCCTATAACTATATTGCTACAGCTTTATGATGTAAATCAATTTCTCCTCTGAATCGTGAATGGATTCATGTCCACCAATAGGATTCATGTCACCAGTTATTGTTTCCAATCTTTTGGGTGAGGAAATTGTTGCTCGGCCCTCCAGGGGTTGCCCACAGGATGGTATTGTCCTCCCTTGTATTGAATCTGGTGGTGGACGATCTCATTTCTTTTCTTTATAATCAAGGTGTTTATGCAGAAGGTTACAAAGGTGATATTGTCCACTTAAATTCTAAAAAGCCATTTTCATAAATAATATGTTCTGATAAAGTGCTAATCACACATGTATTCTATACTCCTGCACGATGCTAAATACTTTCACCCATCCCACAGGTAAATTG